>CM067360.1:83647907-84172907 GCA_034401795.1 Chaetoderma sp. LZ-2023a
AGTCGTGCTCTACGCATGCTCAAGCTGAATACCTGATGTGATCGACATGCATAGCTTAGCATAGCCAAAGTAAAGTACCGTCACACCTAATGAGCGAGTCCCAGCTATGAGGGTTCCGATGTTGAAGGTGAGGCAGTTGCCCTGATTAGGTGGGATGTCCCTGCCCCCGAGGTGGTGACGGCCCTCGAGTGCCGACTCAAGGTCGTCGCTTCCACTGGTTAGGCGCAGAAGTGCATATGACTTAGTTTTCTGTCTGTAGAGTTGACAATCAGCCAGCTCGCGTACCTCACCAAGAACATTGGTCCCAGCAACCACAAGCTTGAAGTCGTCTAGCTTATCCACCTGCTGGATGGCTCCTCCCTTCTGAACCAGGACCGCAACAGCGACACAGTCCGATGCACCACGATGCAATGTCAGCTCTACCCGTTGGTTAGCTGTGGCTTGGACCTGCTGGTGTTCTCGCTCCACATGCACGATCCGCTGTTTGGAACCCGTTTGCTTCAGCTCCTGGTCATTCTCGTCATGCCAGACATGAAGTCTTAGAGCATTCATCGTCGCATCTGCGAGCTGCTCAGTGTACACCCAGAGGAACAGCCTATCCTGCATGGCAGCCGGATTCACGTGTGTGTTCTCGAGGAGGGTTAAGAGTGGAACTGCCACAGGCTTCTCGACACCTGCCCGTAGTTCGAATTCCGTGAATCCCTCATTGCACCCCACAACGTAGTATCCCTTTCCCTTCGCATAGAAGGTTGGGCCACGAGTCAGCAGACCTAGGACTCGGTACTCATCGTTCACATAGGTGGTGTCCACGGTGCTGTTGCTCTGCATGATCTCCCACCTGTTCAGAACCTGTGGGAGCTCTACCATCTGTTCTATTGTGCTCTGAAGCTTGAACTTGAGTGTCATGCTCTTGATCTCGTGGATCGGTGCCGAGATTGCAAAGTCAATGTACTTCCCAGCAGCGGACAACGGGTTCTCATTATGTATACTGGGTCGAATGACCATCAGGCAGTCCTTCCGATGATCAGTGCGGTGCGATGGCGCCAGTTCAATGGCCCCATCTGGATGTTGCACATACTGCAGCATGTTTAAGGTCTGGGTATATAGAGGGGTTAAATGGCTGCCATGTTCAGTAAAGTTCTCAAGCAGATTGTCTATAGGCAGCAGGACAAATCGGCATGACAGTCAGCATGACAGTCAGCACGACAGCCACGGCGTGCACTGTCCCACTGTGACAGGGTCCGCGGACTGCTTCGTGATATCAACATTATCCATGAGCGAGCCAAGGTCACACCTCCGTCTGATGCGGAGATACTGGTCGCCATAGAGGAAGGAGCGGCAGCTCGTAGTACAAAAGAACTCCTGACTCGCATACTCTACTGGAAGTTTGACAGACACTCGACCTACCTCCTGTGGCCCAAACCAACAGTCCTGTTATTCTAGCTCTCCACACGGCGAGGGTCGACCCCAAAGATCTACTGACGGTCAGGAAGTGGGCTGCCGTATTTAGCCTCCATAGTCAGGAAGAGCGAGATATGTTGGATAGCCTCCAGTCTAGAACAAATAACTACTTCAGGGAGGAGGTCAGTGCCACTGTAGCGGAGAGCCATGACACTGGGCATGCAGAAGGTACTCAGGAGGGGTTCACTGTTGACCGCAAGGAGGCTGTTGAGCACATCTTCAATGAAAGAGGTCGCAGGAGATTGGCCAGTAATCTGCCAGCATTTCTGAAACTACCAGGACTACCTCATCAAATCCGCTCGCAAATCAGATGCTCGTCGCACATGGACAAAGTGGATCTTCCGTGAGAAGTTCCATAAGAAGAGAGTCCTAGACACGGACCAGTGGGTAGAGTTTCGGCGACAGTACAGACTTGACGAAACTGCCAAAGTAGCAGCTGAGACCGCTAACGAAGGTCCTCAAGTAGAGGAGACCACGGACGAAGTAGCGGAGACCACGGACGAAGTACCGGAGACCGCACAACCTTCTGATGAATGAAAAAAAGTTGCAGCGGAGACCACCACGGTCTCCGCTCAGTCTGTCAGCAATGACGCGTAGAGCAGGCTAGTTTCCTGGCTGGATTCAGCTTGTAGGTGAAGGTCTGCGCCTTTTCCAGAGATGGCTTGAAGTGTGACAGCTCACCTGTCTCCTTGTTGCGGAAGATGAAGCGGTACAGCTCAGCTGCCCTCTGTACACCTGCGATAAAGTCCCCTTTGGTCTCCTTGAGGGTTAGGCTGTCGTATATGGTCTCGAGCAGGGCACGTCCACACTTGGAGCTGAAGTATAGGAACCGGGCATTGTGGCGGATGTCCGGTGAGATCTCGTGGGTGTGCTTCTGAAAGAGGATGAAATCAGTTATCTTTGTGTGCCGGATGCGCCTGGTGATGTTGCTGAGGTAGGTGACTGTCTTCTGGTCCATTGCAGGGACATCGATAACTAGAACAAGTGGTTCTGTCAGTCAGGCTGCCAGCAGCTTCTCCATCAGTGCTTGCAGGTTCTGTGTCTTGGTGATTGGGCCATTGTACCATTGAACATTACTATCAACCACCTCAGCAGCGGAGTCAGACACCAGAAGGATGTATTGAGAGTGTAGATGTTCGGCCAGGAGAGCCTGCAGCAAGATGTTTTTCCCGTGTCCTGGCGGGGCAATGATCAGCACCACATGGTACTGTCAAATGGTACAGACATGCATGCGGTGGATGGTTAGCACTTGGTCGGTGGTAGCCTCGTCTATATCTGGAAGACTAAACGGCAGTACTTCCTGCACCAGCTCTTTCGCCTGCAGAGCGAGGAATCATGCACCTCCGCCGGATATGAAGGATGTGATGGAGGCGTCAAGCATGCAATCCCAGCAGCAGCTGAGAAGATAGCGTACAGGGCCTGTGTCAGCACCCACAGTGTCTAGTACATCCAGTGTCTGTATGACACATGCACGGAAAGCCATGACTATCCTGTGGTCTTAAACGGCAAACCAAAGAACCCTGACTTCTTCACCTCTGGTAGCCGGAGGCTGGCTCTAGCACCCATTTTGCCGTCGACAGTAATATGGCTTAGGCAGAGGGTGCCTATCTTGAGATTCTCTCCATCCTGTCGGAATGAGCTCCATGGTTTCAGGAGATCCTTAACCAGGTCCTGTGCAAAGGAATCAACCATAACCTTGATGGCTCCAGCCTGATCGACTCCGAGCATACCTCGCATCATCGCCCTCTCCTGGATATATATATATATATATATATATATATATATATATATACAGATGGCTTAAACCTACTAGTCATACCCCCAGTGAAATAGTTGGGCACAGGAGGACCACGCAGTCGGCCAAGGGAATAGGTAACAGTGCTCAGGGTACTGGCCCTCTCTGCAGGGGCACGCCTTGTGGGCAGTCCACCATTCCCGGGCATTGGCAATCCTCAGTCCACATGCTCGACTATGGGCTACACACCACCCTCCAGCACGCCTGCTTCATATGTTGCAGGGGTCTCGTGATCCATCTCTCACTATTCAGAGGGGTTAAATGTAGGCGACAATGATCTCAGCCATTGCACTCATTGCTAGCCCTAGAACCGCGGCCTCCATTAGTGTAACACATTCACCCATGATCTTGGCGGCAACAGTGTAGGAGGCACCACTGAGGGCGATCTTTGAGATGGGGTGAGTAATTCTGAGACAGTGCCCAGCCACCCCACTCACCACTGTAACGAGGACAGCCACAGTGGTGGCAGGAAGAACCTCATTTCCCCCTGTCATCTTCACCACGGCCACATTCGCTGCCATGTTACTGGCGACATGGACTGTCAGAGGTTTTGCTTTGGTCAGTAACTTCTGTGTCTTGGTTCGCAGCAGGTTCTCCACCCTCTGAAGACTCGCCTGGCTTTTGGGCAGTTGCTTCACAATCGGTACCGTTGACGTCATTGTTTAAGCACTGAGTATACAACGCGGTTAAACATCTGCGTCCCCTGTCGAGAGAGCTAATAAGATCTTCCCAGTCGGCGTCTGCCAGGTGGCCGGGTTGGTACTCAGGAATATTCATCTCTCTATTGAGACATCTTAAACATGTCCGGGCTCACACTATGCGAGAAGTACTATGATGTCTTGCGGAGGGAGTTGAAGGACTACAAGAAGAAGACCCCAGATGAGCTCGCTCAGCTCTCAGGTGCTGAGCTGACAGAGGAGCTGACAGAGGATCAGGCAGCTGTGAAGCTCTATCTAGGATTTGGCAAGGGACAGATCTGCTTCCTCGAATACCTTATCATGGGCGGGAGTATCGTGGAGCAGCTCCTGCAAGCTAAAGGTTTCTACAAGGATTAGGGGTATCTGTCAGATGTGTTCCAGCAGTTGCAGACCGCCATGACCTCACCGGACTGCTGAACAAGGCTCTGCGATACTACAAGCTGGAAAAAGGATATGCTGCCGAACCCTCCAGCCCTTGGATGTGCATGTTGGCAGTGGGTATAGGGGCTGTAGGGCATGCCAAGCTGGTTCAATGTCTAACCATGGTCCCCACTGCTACTGTAGAGAGTCAGGATAGTCTTATAGCTGATTTGCTAGCGGCGGAATAGGCTGATCCCGAGCGCCATGATAGCTAGGCCTGACACCACATGTAGAGCTACCACGGGAAGCGGTGTCGTGTAAACTGGCTGCATGTCGGGGTGCCTGGAGCTGCCGTGTCGACTGGCTGCAGGGTCAGGGTCGGAACGACTGTGCAGCTTGTACTATGCGTAGGTGAGTTGATGGCAGTGTTGAAGCCGACGTGGCCACCGGGGGAACTCCCCTCGACTATCATGTTGTTATAGCCCCTGACTTGGAGGTCCTCGATGTTCACGATCATGTTGCTCGGAATCAACCGTAGGTGTGGCGAAATAGCAAAGTCAAGTTTGTGACAGGCCTTCTGTAACCCCTGCTGGAACTTAGCAATAAGACTACCGGAGTCTGCCACGATGATCATATCCTCAACGAGACTGATGAACATAGCCTGGACCTCTGCTCTGCTGACACCATCTATGGAATGCCGCAGCTGTGTCTGTGCCGTAAGGAGGCAGTAGTACAGTGCTTCCAGGGACTGGTTGATCCGAATGATCCCTGCTGGCATGGGGCCCGAGGTGGTGTGTGGGACAAGGTACTTCCACACATCTGGATAGTCCTGCCGCAAGCCAGTGATGTGCATATTTTGCACCAGCACTCCAGGGTCGGAGTCTGGATCGAACGAGAATGTCGCTGTCTTCCGACGGCCTACTCATCGGTGGGTTCGATAGGGGTATCCTGAGTAGTCACGTCTCGGGTCACCATACATAACCCCTAGACCGCTGTTGTCACCACCATGCCACCGATAGTCTGGGTGAGCACAGAACTCTCTCTGTAGTCTGCTGGCCGCTGAGATGCTATGACTGTTGAGCTGTGGGTCAAAGTCATTTGTATCAGGGAGGCTTGCACCCAGCTCATGGAGGATTCGTCACACCGTGAAGTACACGTGGAATCTGAGACAGCTGGCGATGAGCACAGCTTCAGGAGTACCAGAATAGGAGTGAAGCAGGGTGGAACTTACTCCACATCCTGCCGTGGCACACCATACATCAAAGTTCAGCTGCTGATTCCAGTGTGAGAGGCTTGGAGCAGCCATCCAAGTATGAGCTAGCATCGCATCTTTGATGGTGATGGGGCGGTTGGTCAGCGGTCATGGGTTGACGGAGAAGCTGGTTCGGGACCGTCCATCCACTGTGGTGGATAACGGTGTTAGCTCTGGTATATCATCTAGTAGACCTGTCAGGCCAGTCAAGGGTGTACCCAGGAGGGCCGGTTGGCTCCGGATGTCTGTCATGAGGTTCAGTGGGAAGGCGATCTATACTGGAGTTCTTAAAGCTACCGTACAGGCAGCACACTATTTGTGACGTCGCCGTAACATCTCGTTTTTTAACTCCTCCATATCAACCCACCAACTGGAGCCTTTGAGGTATTGCTGTCGCACTTTAGGTTTCTCCGTGTGGTACAGGGCTTGGACCTTCAATATATGGTGGTACTCTTCATCGGTGACCTGGCCATCCTCGAGAGCTTTGCTGACAGACTCATCGATAGTCCATAGCATACTCTGTGCCAGTGCCACGTACTTAGCATGCTTCTCCAGCCTCCTTGTGATCTGCCGCTGCCCCACCCACAAGCCCATGGCCAAGACAGTGGCGGCTAGTGTCACGCCACCCAGCGGGATGGCGATGATGGCCCCCACCCATGTAGCGAGAGTGGCCACAGCTGCCACCCCAGAACTGGCTCCAATCACACCCACAACAGTGGTTGTATGCGCGAGGACGTTGTAGGCTGTCTTATATCGCCTGCACATTCTGCTGTACTTTTCTCCCTCATGGCTGAGATTCTGTCTGATGGTATCTATCTGCTAGAGTCGCCAGCCGTGGAAGGTACCACCCTCGTCAGCCCTCAGTGAGGGGTATATTTCTGGTTGCTTCCGCCAATCTGATTTTGCCATAGTATATCTAGAGATTAAACCTGCATCACCTGCAGAATCTGCTCATGAGTCCTAGAAGGGTACATTTTGGAGAGCCTAGCGAACCATGCCAGCTTGCTGGTGTCGAGACAGACGTCTCTTAGACAAAGGTCATCCAGCACTATGTCGGGTGCCAGTAGCTTTCTGAGATGTGACATCTGGAACTTCACCTTATGACCAAGATATTAGGTCCACCGCTGGATGGCTTTCTTGGGCTTACACTTCTGCGCCATCTCCTCTTCCCACTGTATGACTGTATGCTCATTGTCGTATGTGAGGACATCTGGCTTATCGTCTCACTGACTCTCTGGCTCATCCTTGTCCGCGGTCTAACTGCATCGTCCGCGTTCTCCGCTACATCTGGCTCATCGTCGTTTGTGAAGACATCGTCCCACTTACTCTCTGGCTCATCCTCATCCGCGATCTCCGCTGCATCGTCCGCGGTCTCTGCTACATCTGGCTCATCATCTTGCTTACTCTCCTCCAGGAGGGCCTGCCAGTATCGGGAACCTTCACTGTTCCTTCGCCTCTTTGCAATGCTCGCATTCTGTTGATACCATCTTTTCCGCTGTAGTCGCTCTCCTTCTTGTTGACAGATCTGTTGTGCGAGCATCTTTGCAGGGGTCATGAAGGGGCAACCCTGTAGCGGGCTCTTTATTTTCTCGGCAAAGGTCAGATATTCCTGTTGTGATATCATGTCAGGTCAATGAGTAATAAGAGGGTAAACTCTAAATGGGCATCCGATACCCCATCCGTGTTGGCATATATGTTAAACAGGGGCTGTCAAACAGGTGATTTACAAGTGTGAACAGGCTAGGACTGATAGCTTTCCATAGGTTGCTGTTGGCACCTGTAAGTGATACTCTATCACGTCCCGGCTGACTTCTACCAGTGAGCTGCTGTGTGCACTGCCCGGAGGTTGATGTAGCACATCGGCGTGTATGTATGTTGTTGCCTGCTGGGGCACCTCGACGAGGACCCATTCTACATGGTACTGTACCACCCGTCTCCCCTCTAGAGAGGGTGAGATTACGTTCTCACCACCGGAGAGCAGCAGTCGGACAATCGGCATGGTTATGTCTTGTTTAAACCCCTCCTATAGCGTGCTATGGAACCCATATTTGCTCACTCGACTGGTCTTGCTGACCTGGCAGATGTGTACGCAGTTGATGCTGCCAAGGTAGAAGACAGCGATGGCAAGTCATTCGCCCTACAGTACAAGCAAACTCGAAGGCATTCTCCCTCCACCACATTGGTGGTGATGGGGTGGAGCTGCTCACAGACCTCAAGGATGTGTCGAAGGAGCGCCTGGGTCGCAACATACATGGCCACAAGATCATGTTTCGGTACGATTCCCGAAGAGGAAGTACATCCTCAAGCCATTGATTGAGCTCTCGGATACAGGGGTGGCAGACATCAACACCCGAAATAACGACCTCAGCTTTCATCTGGTCAAACCCTATTCGAGCGGTGCCCCACCAATGGCCCATGGTGGCCTGCTATTGACCCAGGCAAAAAACCTGCAGTTCATATTTGAGAAGAATGAAGTGTGGTACCGCGCTGGACTTGGGGGTGACTGGCAAACATGGTTTCCCTTATATATGCCTCCTGCAGTCATTGACATAGAGGTTACTTCCCACTCCACTGTTGTGAAACAGGATGGGACAGTTCGAAAGCTCTACAATCGGGGATCATCCTTCCTCACCTACATAGATGAATGTGTCTCCCTGACGAGGGTGGGTCACCGGATCGGGGTTCCAGGTGGAAAACTCCTGCTGCATCTTCCATTCGATGGACAAGAAGAAGCTGTTAACCTCCAGGAGGGCACCCTATGGGTAGATGGTGTGTCACATGTCTTCAAAGTCAAGCATGCTGTGAAACTGCTTCAACGAGTCAGACTCACTAACCCACAAACGACTCATATAGTCATAGAGCTACGTTTCTTAGCCGGCGTCAGAGTGAAGCAGCTAGCCCCACCCCTGAGGGGATGAAGATCACTATCAATCCAGATGGAACAGGGCTCGATCTGGCACAGATATTTCTCGAGGGGTTCCCTCTGTTCAGTTTAACTCTTCATATATTGCCATGATTCTCATTATACTGCTCGTGCTGGCGTCTACAGCAGTGGCACAGCGCGCTGAGACTGGCATGATATTGGATGCAAAGAGGGCCCACTTCCGGGGTGACCCCCAGTACAATCCTTGGGTCGACCCCTTGCGGAGAAACATTTACGACCGCTTTCACCCATGTGAAGAGATCAAGTCTGTCTGCCACTTCTATGGGGTGGAGAGGGTAGGCCGTGGTTGTCTGCTGGAGACCCCTGCTCAGCACCAGATTCTTTGCGTAACATGTGAACATGCCAGAGTCTACCGTGGTTCACATGCTAATCACTTTAGCCTCCTCCCAGGTGAGCGTTGTCAAGGTAGATGGAAGACCCTATGGGTGGTCCCATCATGCTGATGCGGCTCTGGCAGAGACTACATGTTTGTCTGGGCCTACACAGAATATATATATATATATATATATATATATATATATATATATATATATATATATATATATATATATATATATATATATATAGAGAGAGAGAGAGAGAGAGAGAGAGGGAGAGGGAGAGAGAGAGAGAGAGAGAGAGAGAGAGAGAGAGGCCCTGTGGTTGATGGCGATCAGTGGTGTATATCACTGTGGAGGCTTGTCTCTAAATGGGCGTTCAGACCCTGGTAGTAGTAGTGTGATACTACCTCCCTGGCAGCCGTTCAGCGATCGGTGGTGGCCCCAGCAACCTATGCCCCAAGGAGTGAGAGGGCAGTGGTATCAGTGTCGGAATTAAAATGATACAACCTCCCTCAACTGGCCACTGTTTGGCGATCTGTGGCCCCCACCGCCCTCTCAATCCCTAGGGCCTCCATCTAGAGGCATACCAACCACCTGTCTCAACAACCCTAGGCCTCCATCTAGAGGCATACACCAACCACATGTCTCACCAACCTATGCCCCAGGGATTGAGAGGGCGGTGGCGGCCACGGATCGCCGAACGGCAGCCAGTTGAGGGAGGTGGTATCATTTTAATTCCGACACTACTACTAGACATCTAGCCAATGGACTTTTCCATTTTTAGCTATGCCCGCCCATCACTAGCTAAGCTCTACCCACACCTTCAAATATGCGTTCGTGACGTACTTATCGACGTCATTGATGACGTCATTCACTATGATGTCATTGTACACATCACGCAGTTCATTATGACGTAATGTGATGGGTGGGTACTCTGGAAAGGTGAATTCTTACAAATCTATGCTTGATATAAATTGATTTCTGATTAAGGGAGCAATCGTCACAGTTATGACCTAAAATTATTAGCCATGCTGTATGCACTAGTGTTTTATGGGCTCTTGTGGGTTCATGATCGGTTATAGTCCTAAGTAGCAATCTCTGATTACCAAGAGGAGTACTTTTCTTATAAATGATATTGTTTTCAAAATTGCATTGTTATAAGATTCGTAGTCGCAAAGTTCGACGGTTATGGGCAGTCTATATAGGGCCTAAGCAAATTTTTGTTGAGAAAAACAACAAAATTGAATTTGCTGTGTATCAAGTCATTACTGCCAGGCATTACATTTCTTTAGAAACTTCTGCCTTTCTTTTTAATCACCTGTAGTGTTAGGCACAGAAATGTCTAATCCCTTGTTAGCCCCAAGCTATTCACATTAAATGTAACATTACCTTATGTATGTACTGGACTAACCTTTTAAGGATGTCCAATTTGTCCAGATCTTATCTTCACTATTCTCTACAACGACTGATGTGCTGTGCCCCAAAGTAGATATCTTGAGCTCTGCATCAAATTTGGAGATTATGTCTTGCTGCTTACAATGTCTATCTAGTCGTCACACAAATGCGCTCACTGTTGGAGCGCTCATTACTGTTTCTGGGAGACTATGCCGGAGCTCTGCCATCCTAATGGAAAAGCTGTTCTCTCTCAATCTTTTCTATGTTCTCATATTGAATATCTTCAAGTAATGACACATTGTTGATGACTCTTAGTTGGATTTATGGGCAGACCACTTTGTCGCAGACCCCTTTTAGCATCTTGAATGTCTCAGTCGTGTTGGCTCGTAGGCTTCGTTATGTAAGTTTGTGTAATTCTGGTCCTTAGTTATGAGATCAGCATTGTGACTCTTCTCAGCGCAATCTCAATGGTTATAACATCTTTCTTCCGTAATGGATGCCACACTATGTTAGAATACTCAATAATGTTGGGACCGATTAGTGCCTTGTACATTCATGTGAAGTTCTCCATATCTAAGTGCAGAACGGATCGCTGGATCATCCTCACGAGTTGTGCTGATTTATTGGGCTTCTCAGTTATTTGGTAGATGAATGATACCGTACTATAAACTGTGACACCTACCTATTCCTCTTTAGGTAGTGCTTACTGTGTTCATTTATGAAGTGGGCCTTCACTACTCTCCTTATTGCTTTGCCTTCTCCCAACTGTCAGGCGTTTATATTTATCTGAGTGAAACCGCATCAGCCACCAATGGACTGTTCCAGTTTTAGTTATGCCCGCCCATCACTAGCTAAGCTCCACCCACACTCGCCCCGAATGCCATGACTATCAATTTCCTGAAAACTATACAGTTAAGTTGTTGAATATTTTGTAAATAATTTGACTGCGTCCAGTCAAATTAGTTTTAAAATATTCAAAATGATATTTATTAAATGTAAAGACATGCAATTCGTACAACAACGCATAGTCCGTCTTGAAATATGCGTTAGTCACGTACTTATCTACGTCATTCATGACTTATAATGCCATCATTCATTGTGATGTCATTCTATATGCCACGTAGTTACTTATGACATCATATGATGGATGGATAGAGCGGAAAGGCCCATTGAACCGGTCCTGTAAACAGATCTTTCTGCAGCAGCTTCTGTTCATCGTCAATGCCGATCTGGACTCAAGACTGTGTCCTAGACATTTTCTGCGTCCTGATGTCAACATGTCATGGAGGCCATTGATAGCGAGTAAAAAGAGGACTGGTCCCAGAACATTGGCTTAAGGGATACCGCTTAAGACACTCGAAAACCGAGTTAGTGTCAGTCACTGTAACCAGTTGTGCACTTGTTCAGTTATATGTTATTATGTAAGCTTTCTGGGGAGGTGCTACTTAGGCGCAGTGTCGAGCAGCTAAAGAAAATCTAGATATATAAAATGTAGATTGCCGCCCTCTTATAACTGTTGGGGATGCACATCTAGTACTCTCAGCAGCTGACATGATATGGATCTGCTGGAAATAAGGTCAAACTATTTATCACTAAGCTTGGAGCTACACTTCATATACTCTATAATGTGGTCTCTCACAATGTGAGAATATTTCCACCTTATAAAGTAGGCAGGTTGCCGTCACTTGCCTATAATTACATGCTAACTTCTGGGTTTCCTTCTTTAAAATGGCAGTTATGTTTGACGTTTTCCAATCCTGCAGTATCATTCATGAGTTCAAGGCTATATTAAACATTATTGACAATGGACTTCATATGACCTCTTCCATTTCTTGAGTCTATTATCAGAGGTTTTTTTAAATAGAGTTGTGTTTTTATGAATTCTGGCCAACTTTCTACACTCGTTTAACAGTTCTGTGCTATTTAAAGATTTATTGGAGAGCTGCCATTTGTGATTGGGATTGTTCAATGGAAATAAGGCCGTTCTATTTCTGTTGTTTGTTTTTAGCTCACCTGGCCTTGAGGGCTAAGTGAGTTTTTGCCATGTTGGCCACCTGGCGTCCATCCGTCGTCTATCTGTCAAATGTCATTTCCTTAAGAATTGAATATTTCCAAACAAATTTGACTGGAACGATCCTTGCTGTAGACTCCAGAACGTCTATTCAGAATTTTGATTGGTCGATTTTTGGGGTGTACATCTTAGACTTTGTTAAAAATTTACTGGAAATTGTCAAAACGCGTTGCCTCATTTTGCTGCTTGACGGATTTCAAACAAATATTGCCAGAAGGATCATGTAGTGACAGGTTCCAGCACCACTATTTAGAATTTTGATTGGTCAATTGTTTGGGTGGAAATCTTATATTTGATGTAAAATTTACCAAAAATTGTCAAAACGCATATCTCCTCCATAATCGCTTGATGGATTTCAACCAAATTTGTTTTGACGGATTCTATAGCATTAGGTTCCAGAACTTCTATTCAGAATTTTGATTGGCGAATATTTTTGACTTTATGAAAGATTTACCCGAAATTCTTTTAAAAAACTACTCATCGAGTTTGACCAGAAGTACCCCATGGTGATTTTGAAGCAGCTTGTCAGAAATAAATAATTTTACAGACAGACCAACAAGACAAAAATCTCTATCGGGTACGGTGGCTGGTACCATGCCACACTTGTGCCGGATAGCTTCCAGAATCAGGTATCAGTAAAACTTGCCTGTTGAACACACGCTAGGCGAGCCACCTGTCAAGCGCAGCGTGTGATGTGTGCTCAACCAGGCTGAGAGTAGATCCAACATTTTATTAGTATACGTGACATACATGAGCGTCGGCAAACTGGTGCTAGTGGTGTGGAGGTGAAGGGGAGGGACTACCTCACCACATAGACATACGCTTTTTAAACATTTGAACATGAAAGACTCCAGTTTGTAGGCCTACGTTTTTCTGAAAATTATTCATTACCTTTATTCTGTTAAACGTAATTTGCTAGTTGTTAGTACAAGTTCAGCTACATAATATATATTCCTTGAAATAGGAGTCATTTATGGAGGTACGTTAAAATAGAATTTCTTGAAAACCCACCTTAGCATTGTTAACACACTCTGGAAAGGTTCATACGGACGCACCCCCCCCCCTCCCCCCCCCCCCCCCCCGTTGACATAGAAAAGAAGAAGAAATCGAACGCTACAAGAACAGCAGTTTCTAAGCTACATGATCACCAGTCTCAGAGAAATCTGTAGATGTAGTATTTGATTTCATATTCAGATATGTATCCGGAAGTATTCCAATGGGTGGAGTTCCTAGTTTACAGAGGGTATGTTATTGAGTTACGACAATGGGCATTTCCAGTCACGTTTAGCTAATCCCCGGTCATCTATAGCTATGCTCCGCCGATACCTCGCCCGTGTTAGGATCGATCGATCCCTGAACTCACTGACTATTACTTTCCAGAGACCTATACAGGCAAGCTGTTCCATATTTTGAAACTAATTTGTCTGGGTGCTGTTGCTGCTACCTAATACAAAAAGAAATGTATTTTCAGTAATTGCGTGGCCCTCTGAGTCAAACAACGTTTTGTAGTTTTATATTTGAAGTCAGTCTAGTTTTGTAGTTCATTGCAAAGTCGTAAAGACCACCTTCGTAGTTGCATTGCAACCACATTTCTGGGTAAAATTCCTTTTACTTATATGCATTTTATCGCATAATATCTATAATTGCTGTCTACATTTTATATATAATACATAGGCCAATATATATTTATAGTAGCTTTCCCTTCTGTGAAAATGTTTAAAAACATGAAGCATATTGTTTTAGTTATCTTTCTCTGCATGACTAAAGATTCCCGTTACATCGTTTATTTACGCCGCTGGAGATTTCTAACCAGTTTATGATGAGATATGATGTAGAGAGGAGAAACATCAACTAGCGGGCTGTCACTGACGGTCTATCTCTGATGGATGAGGTTGCACCTGCTACAGGTATTCACCGCAAGTCAGACCAAGCCAGTCTCACTCAGCATGAAGATGGTACACTTCACAGCACTATGGCCATAGAAAACTAGTTTTCGCTGTCTGTCAGTCGGGAAACATTTTCTCATGAATTATTGCAACACGGTGATAATGGATTAGCTATTCCCAGCCCATCTCGAGCTAAGCTCGGCCCTCGCGTTGCGTGTGTTGAAATCGATTTATATGCTTTGAATCATGAATTCCCAGAATTCAAATTCATGATAACTATGCAGATAACCTGTTGACTTTTAAAACTAATTTGGCTGGTGAATGTTGCTACCTATATGGCAGCAACAACGCCAAGTCAAATTAATTTCAAAATAGTCAACAGAATGTATATGAAATGGTAAAAACATGCAATTCGTATAACCGACGGACTTTGGGTAATTGTAACACGCGGGTAACTTGTAACAGTGTCTATGTTTTCAAGATGACGTCATCTATTGACACGTGACTACCAGCGTTTTTGGTACTATCTTTAAATATGTGCATGGGGAAACTTATACTCATGGATCGTAGATTCCTCCCTTATATGGAAGCACCACCAAGACTTGACATCGCCGCATGCCGACCAACCCATCGGCCACATATCCCACACAGAGCGTGTCATGTGTGTTTACAGTGAATGCAGTTTCCCAGCCCATCTCTAGCTAAGCTCAACCCACACTTCGCCAATCGATCGCTGAACTCTCTGACTATCAATTTCCAGAAAACTATGCAAGGTAAGTTGTTGATTATTTTGAAACTAATTTGACTGGGTGCTGTTGCTGGCTGTTTATTAAATAGTAAAGACACACAATTCATACAACCTGACGGACTATTAAGCGTTTAAGACGGAATAAATTGAGTCATTCATGACGCAATGATTATGATGCCATCCTACACGTCACATAGTTGATTATGACGTCATATGATGGATGGATAGACTGGAAAGATCCATTGATGCCAGGGTCCTAAATATTTGACAATTTGACCAAAACTACTAGCCCAATATAATACGAATGTATGTGCCAAATGTAGGCCCTGGTGATTCGAGCATCTCGCTGTAATAGCAAATTTCTGTATGCACTTAGTGACCCCGTGCCCTAGGTATTTAACCCTTTGACATGAAACTCAAACTACTTCTCTAGCCCAGTAACATATGAATGAATATGTCAAATTTGGTGCAATAGTGTTTCTCTCTACCTTCATTCCCAAGTTTATACTGATAGTACTTCTAACGTACTCCAATATGAATGGATGTGCTAAATGTGACGATTCTAACTACTTACAATCCTTTGCCATGCCCAAAATGTGTTTGCCAGTATGCACTTGGTGACCTTATGACCTAGATATTTACCACTTTATTTAACTATTTCTAGACAGCCACAATATCGGCCTAAATTGATCTGCCAAACTTGTATTCCCGAGTTATGGGGAAAATGTGTATTTTGGTACGAACCTATTGAGCATGTGACCTAGATATTTGACCTGTTGAGCTGAAACTCAAACTATTTTACATACGACTTCATCTCCCTAGGCAGTCCCAATTTGACTGTATGTGCCAAATTTGCTGGTTCTACCTTCTTGTATTCCGGATATTTGCTGCGTACATACAAACATACAGGCAGCAGGCAGACTGACTGACTGACTGACTGATTGTCTGTTTGTCTGTTGGTCGGTGAGTTGGTCGGTCGGTCGGTCGGTCGGTCGGTCGGTCGGTCAGTCGGTCCGTCGGTCAGTCGGTCGGTCGGTCAGTCTGGCGGGCTGGCTGACTGACCGATGGCACCGACCAGAATTTCGGGCTGTCAAATGTATGTCACTTGTTTCTCAAGAAATTTTCCTCGTAGAATCCAAATCTGCTAGGAACACGTTAAATGTTTTAAATATATATTGAGATAATCTAATAAATTCAAGATGGCCAATTCTTGTGAATGGAATACAGTTGTTTTCTGACTCGAAGAATTAGGCCACATGATCGCCAATTTCAACATGCCCACCTGCCCGCTATGTTCTCAGTTCCTAGATGGTCATAGCAATGCATCAACGATTTCTCAACTATAAATCGGATGTCGCATGACATATACAATTCCAAGATGGCTGCTAAATCTGTATATATTGTTATTTCTCAGCTCCTATGAGATTGGCTAGAAATATGATCTCGCGCGGTGGCTAGGCTGAATGGCACCAGCGTCAAAATATAGCTTGTAAGTCACATGATCCAAACAGTGTAATATGGCTGCCACTGATCTTTAAATTATTGAACCCGATTGACTATAGATATTATTGATCTATCGGTTAGATGCTGAAAGTAGGGCCTTGAAGATATCGAAAACAGGTTTGCCTTTTAGGTTACCATAAGCTTGTCTGAGTACATATAGCCGGTGCAGTAGATATCTCACAGACGCAACAGGCAATACGATTGGCACAGTTTTAATTAGTCACCAGCACCGTCAGGAAACTAGGGATGATATTGAACAATGGTACTACTTCACTAAATAGTCTTTAAAATGGTAGGAAACAAATTGTATTTGTTACTAGTTCACAGGTTGCTCAAAGATCTACGGATCATTTTCTCCACGGCGCAGTTGGATTAATGAAAGCACGTGTGATTGAGATATTGCATGTATGATTACTGCAATCTGCGCCTGTAGTAGTAGAAACATCCTACAGCTGCAATCAGTCCTTCCTCGCCTTTGCCCACTGTGTCTTGTCCTCAGCCGAAATCCTTAGCTTCCTCAGGTCCATACTTGAGTGTACTGAGTCCTGCTTTCTTGAGGTCACCTCGTAGCACGCTTAGCAGATTTAAGCAATGACGTCCTCTCCTGGCTTTGTATTTGCTGGCTCTGAGTAGGGCGACTTCCAAGGCTCTCGGCGCTGGTGTCCCTTCTGGCATCCTTAGCACATGACCAAACTGGGCGACTTTTACAGACAACGGCGACGTATTACACATCTTGTATAGTGCATCGTTGGAAATTATGCTGTCTGGCCATCGGAGTCCAGTGATGGTGCATGTAGGTGTTTGCGGTGGCAGGCATCGAGTTTGTCTACAGCTGCCTCTGGAGCTGCCCAGCTGTTACAGTTATACAGCATCAAGGGTGCGCAGGTTGCATTGTATAAACGTAGCCTCTTTATCATGGGCATCTTTGATCTACGAATCCATAGCTTCCAGAAGGACTGGAAAGCTGTGTTCCCCCATGACGCAGAGTGCAGAAATTTCAACAGTACTGCAAAGCAGTGAGCCCAGGATTTTACTTTTCCTCCATGGTTCGCCGCCACGAATTGGGTCGTCATTTTCTATAGTTTCATGCTTTGTCGATAGGTATATGTGGGTGAACTCTGTTTTGGATTCATTCATAAGGAGATTCTCAATATTTAGTCAGCTTGCAGCTATTTGGAGAAGTTCGCCAAGGGGTTTCTTTTCCTCGTCTATGAAGTCCACATCGTCGGCATATTCCATCTCTAGTGGCATGCCCAGTATTGACACTGGGGGCGGGGGTTGGTCTTATGGAACTTTCCCGCACAGATTTCAATGCGGCAACAAGGTAGCCGGTGAAAAGCACCAGAGATAGTCCATCTCCCTGTGGGGAGCCGATTGATGTCTCAAACTCTACAGACTTCACTGACTTGACTCGTACTCTCAGCTTGGTTCTAGACCCTAGCATTGGGAACTAGCAAATAAACGCCTTAAAGATTACAACACACAGCTTGGTGTCTGCAAGCAGTAGTCTCACTAGTCGTAGCTCATCTTCATTGCAACTAGCCTGGCGTAGTACATCTAGGATCTTTGAGCGTTTAATTGTGTCGAGGGCTCATGAAATGTCAATGCCCATTTTGTGGAAGTCCCAGTGTTTGGGCATGACTAATGACACACGCATGCGTTGAGCCCATACAATGTCTGTGCAGCTGTGTCCACGTTTGAAGCCACTTTGACATGATCCGGTGAAGTAATCGATCTTGTCTCGGATGCGGCATAGAGTAACATTGGATAGGATTTTCCGTATGCTGTTGAGGAGCACAATGTGCCGCAGATCGGCTAGGGGCCCAGGTGGCTTCTTGGGCGTGGGTAGTGCGATAAGGGTGCCTTGGCCTACAGCGTCGATGGGAAGGTGATGCATAAAAGCTGAATTGATTATGGGCGTGATCGGTTTTGAGATAATGTCACTTGCATATTTGAATAGTTCATTGCTCGTGCCATCAGGTCCAGATGCACGTTCATTTTCAGGGCTTTAAGTGTTTTAATTGGTGTTAGTAGTGGCCTGGGGTCTCCTGAGAACGCGTGGAAAGGCTCATCATCGTTGTCAGTGAACTGTTCCCTGAACCATTCTCGGACCGCCTCAGCTTTTTGCTGGTCAGTCCCGATAAAGTGTCCTTCAGAGTTGTGTACAGTGAGTGGTGGTGTGTAGTCGGTAACTCTCAGGGCTCGGGCTACCCGAAACATTTTGTGACAGTCATCTGTGGCAGTGATTTCAGCTGCTAGGATGTCTGCCTGTTGAATAACAAGATCTTTTAAGCATTCGCTAATGTGGCGCAGAATATATTGCACTCCCGGCGTAGTTTGGTGTGGTCTTCACTTTGGCCACTTTGATAGATGCGCAGCCGTAACGCTTTCTGCTCTGCTGACAGTTTTACTACTAGGGGGTCGTCAGTATACCTAGTTTGATTGTTTTTAGGAACACCTATGTGCTGGTAGCGGATGATTCCATAGATTTCACTATTTTGGTTAGGGCTTTGTTTGGATCGGAGCTGACATCGATGTTAGCTATCTGCTCCCCGAGGGCTTTTTTGTATGACATTTGAGTGTTAGTGTCGCTGATGAGCTTGGGTAGGTTGTAGGTGACTCTACCCTCTTGCCTGGTATTGGTGTTTCTAAATTAGGTAGAGATCGTTCATCTGAATGCGTGTAATGACTAGCTTATGATCAGGATTTAGGTCCGTGCCTCGATGCGAACGAGTGTTCCGGAGTAAGGGGTTTGCTTCTGTCTTGCATAGTATGAAGTCTATTTGGTTGAAGACAGCTGTTGTAGCCTTAGAACCTTTTGGGGCTTTGCGATCAGTGATGTGTCCAGTCCATGTTGACCGGTGGCGGCATGGATGTTTGAAAGCTGTATTTGTGAAAATAGGCCATTGGAACTAAGGAATGCCACCAGTGCATCTCCATTGCTGTTGAGTGTGCCCTCTCCATAGGATGCCATGCATAAGCCAAGTCATAAACCTTTGTCCGCAATTCCGAGTTTACCCAGCTTGGAGTTGAAATCTCCACACACGATCAGTTGCCATCTAGCTGGGATTGTAATGGCGGAGCTCAGTTATGCATAGAAAGAATCTAATATTGCTGGATTCTCTTTGGCTTTTTCGGTAGTTGGGCCATATGCGTTGACAATTCGACACTTATTAGTGGTGTGTTTTCCTGTAGGTATAGCCAGGTCGATGGATGCAACGCGATCACTGACGTATCCAAAACTAATAACATGGTCCAAGACCCTTGGTCCAATTACGAAGCCTAAGCCCCGGTATGTGGCCTGATTTTGCTTCATGAGCACTAGCTTATGGCCTGTCTGTAGCTGCTGCTCTGAGTGTTTAGCTACTTTAGTCTCTTGAATGCATGCACTATCGATGTTATAGTGTTCACAGTCTGTCTGTTTGCCTCTTTGATGTTTCACTCAGACCACGTACATTCCACGTAGCTATGGTAAGCTCCTGGGACGATTGCGTCGTCCGAGGATATCGAGCACAGTTTCTTGTTTGAAGATGGGTAAACATAATCAGAGTTGCCTCTGTATGCGGATGCTAGTACACAATCCTTGATGACTTAGTTTCCCAACAAAGTTGGTACTTACGGAGGAGACCGGCGTGAAGGTGTCATCTCCCCCCCCCCCCCCCTGTTGTTGTATATAGCCATAGATTTCAACACTATTTCACATAGGGTTGCTCGTAAGAATGATGGAAATTGGGCGCATCTTCGACTATTGCCAGTTTTCTATCAACGCGTGCTTTTGTAGGCGTGATATTGTGATGACGTACACTCGAATGTATGTCACCTTCCATCGATGAATACAGTTACTTTTGCCAGAAATCTATCAATTAATTAATGAACTTAAGTCTGCTAATTATACTGCACTTTGCAACGTGCACATAATGAAGACAAACATATGATCAGAGCCACATATGACTTTTAATCTCAAACAATACACGGTTTGTTTACACGTTTGTAACCATGCTTAATTTAATAGAATATTTTATATATATATAGTAAAAATATAACATATGAATATAAGCCCATTAAAATAAGCCCTCTATTCCCCTTCTCCCCAACCTCCCATTTCCCTCCTCTCCCTCTCTACCTCCCCCCCCTCCCTCCCTCAGTCTCTCACGCCAAACAGCAAGAGACATGCACTCGCGCAATCCTTCCCTCCCAATGTCTCTAACCAGCTGCGGTGTTCATTGTTTTGACAACATAGGCCTATACAGAATATTGTATCATTTCATTTACCCATTTATTTTACCGACAGATAGTTTCAAGACACTCTAGCACGTTGTTGCCAAAATACGCTGTATTCAAGGAGGTTTCATAATTAACCGAAGACGGAAAGTTATTGGTAAAATGTAGTATTTACTACTTCGAAGAGTAGAAACCTATGGGGTAAATAGATAAATCCAGTTTTAGCTATGCCCCGCCCATCTCTAGCTAATATTCAGCTACGCTTTGCCCGTGTTGGGATCGATCGATACCTGCACTATCTCAATCTCAATTTTTTCTAGAAAACTATACAGGCAAGCTGTTGAATATTTTCAAACTAATTTGACTGGGTGCAGGCAGAAACAACGCCCAGTCAAATTAGTTGCATAATATTCAACAGCATGCTTATGAAATAGTAAAGACATACAATTCGTACAACCTGACGTACTATTAAGCGTCTAAGACTGACTAAATCGAGTCATTCAAGACGTATTTGATTATAACGCCATCCTACACGTTACGTGGTTGTTTATGACGTCATATAATTGATGGATAGACCAGAATCATCCAGTACGATACTCATAGTCCAGAGTTCACCCCATTTCACCAAGAATGTGTGACCACTTAATATTACTTAGGCCAGCTAGGTCATCCACAAAAGGTTTGTCAGCTGCTCCCTGTAGGTGGGTGTGACCCCGGGAGCCCCTTGAAAAGCCCTCCTGCTGTTGTATTTACCCCCATCTCATACATGGACAAAACTTATCCTGCCACCATTGGTGGCAGAGATGGACAGACAGCCCATGCATAGATGGACACACAGACAAGCAGATATAGACAGCTGACCAGATGTATCATGATAAGTCAAGTCAACTGAGCCAAAGATCTGTCAGTCATGCAGAAAGCTTTTTCGGTTAGTGCGTGCGTGCGCGAGTGCGCGCGCGCGTGTGTGTGTGTGCGCGCGTGTGCATGTGTGGCCTAACGCACTTATATCCTTACACACATATAGACAAACTGCTTGATCACACACACAGACACCCATGCACGGTCACATCAACTAGCACCTAAACTTTTCTGGTTATTTAATTATGTCTGATGTAACCTTATTTCCCAAATGCCATATCGTGTTTTCATATTGGTTCTTTTGTGTACGAATGATATTTTAAAGTGTGATGCTCTTCCATGTATCATCCTTAAAATAAATAAGTGACGCACGTGCTAAAATGGTCAAATAACGTGGGAATCAGCAATATCACCACTAGAATTTGGCTGGAAGGAGGACAATGGTTGTTACCGACTACCGAGTGCTATGGTTTGATGGTGATTAGATGTTGTTTGCAGAGAGGACCATCTTGAGGAAAGTGATGAAGAGTAAGCAGTGAAGGACTTAGCAAATGCGTCACTTATTTATTTTAACGTCGATAAACAGAAGAGCATCTCACTTTAAAAAATCATCTTTACACGAAAGAAAAAACCCCCAAGTTATGAGGTTTGGGAAATAAGGTTACATCAGAAATAGCCAGATTCCTTTAGGTGATGAATAGTATGGATGTACGGGAGAGATAGAGGTGGTTTGGGTTGGGGTGGGCATCAAGCAGCGTGTCTATATGTTTGTAAGGATACAAGTACGCTATTCCACACACGTACGCACGCGCGCGCACGCACACGCACACGCACACGCACGCACACACACACACACACACACACACACACACCAACAAAAAAGCTTTCTGCGTGACTAACAAATTTTGGTTCAGCTATGCATAGGCTGTCTGTCTGTCTGTCCATCTGTGCCACCAATGATGACAGGTTTTGTTATTTTGCGCCAATGTTTTGTTATAGCGGAAGACGATTGGTGATCCGAAAAATAAGTTTTATTCTTTTTGTTATCTACTATCATACTTCCTTGTCTTAACAAGTATAATTAGTGCAGCTGAAGGTGAAAATGCCCCCCCCCCCCCCCCTCACTACCGGCTCTCTGTAGGGATCTAACCACACCCTCCCACTCGGAAATTTGATAAGTTTTATAATGTTTGTAATCTACGATCGTACCACTTTGGTTTGATAAAGTTTGGTCCATGTAGCATATGGGGTAAATGACCCACCGCCTTAGGGCTCTTTGTACGGGCCCATTAAGAATGGTCTGACCACATCGTCCCAACCCAGAAATATTGTCAGCGTTATTTTTTTGTAATCTACCATCATGCTACTTTGTTTTGACCAAGTTTGGTTCATGTATCTTACGGGGTAAATGAACCCCCTTCTGGGGCTCTTTATAGAGGACCCATTAATGGTGGTCTGACCACATATTTCCCCTCCGAAATTGGATTTTTCGCAATCTGCCATCATGCTACTTTGTTTTTGGCAAAGTTTGGTCCATGTAGCTTATGGGGTAAATGAACTCCCCTATTGGGGCGCTTTGTAGAGGGACCATTTAGGGTGGTCTGACAACATCTGCCCACCTCCGAAATTTGGTCAGTTTAATTTTTTCGTAATCTACCATCATGCTACTTTATTTTGATCAAACTTTGTCCACGTAGCCTATGGGGTGAATTAGCCCCGTTTTGGGATCTTTGTAGGGTGTGGGTGGGTGGGGGGGGGGGGGGCTTCGGACCCCACGTTCCTCACTTAAAATTTGGTACGCTTTTCCATTTTTTTGTAATCCGCTGCTATAAGACTTTGCTATGACAAAGTTTTGTCCATGTATTAAATAGAATAAATACAACCCCATGAGGGGATTTTCAAGGGGCTCCTGGGGTCACACCCACTAACAATGGAGCAGCGGACACACTTTTTGTGGATGACTTAGGTGGCCTAAGTAACTTTAAGGGGTCAAACCTTCTGGGTGAAATGTGGTAAAATCTTCCGTCACGAGCTCCTGGACTATCGGTTTATCGAGCAGGCAGCATCACTCAGTTACAAAGACCATGGAACCATGAACGTGATTTACAAAATATGTCAATAGTCTAGATCCACATCCTATACATGATTAACCATTTAATCCTTGAAATACCAGTGTCCAATTCTCAAGACAAATATACAGGAAATATGTCGAATATTTTGAAACTAATTCGACTGGAAGCTTACCGTATAACGAATGTGTTGTATATGGTCTGTAATTGTTATTAAACGCTGAAATGTTCTGAGGATGATGTTAGGATTAATCTGTGGGCGCTTTTAAAATACCTGTATTGATTCTGGAAAAAGCTTTGGTACAAGAATCAAAACAGGGGGCGAACCCGGGAATTGATGGATTCATTTCTAGCTATGCCCCGCTCACTTATAACTAAGATCCTCCCACCTTTTACGTGTTTTATAATCCTTTCAAAACTGCAAACTGGACTGGCCGGAATCTAAATTTTACGGTAACTATACAGGTAAGCGGTTTAATATTTGGAAATTAATTTTACTGGAAGCGGTTTCTCCCTATGGCAGCAACAGCTCTCAGTCAAATTAGTTTCAAAATATTCAGCACACTGTTTATTAAATTGCACATTGTTTATTAAATTGTAAATTCATCAAAGACATACAATTTGTACACTAGTGACGGATTTTTCGATATTCGGGACGGAGGTATACGTCATTACGATTGTGCCGGCAGCCAATTAGTGACGTGATTTATTACGACGTCAGATACTTTTGTCTGGGTGATCCAGCACACCCCCCACCGCACCCCACCCCGACTCAATCGAGAATCGTCTCCCTGAAATGCTGAAACTGTGATGGCCTGAGAAACCATTTCCGACTATCTGAATTATTAACGATCTTTAATTTGCATAAAATTATTAATATCATATAAATATACTGTTATAGGGCGAGTCTTCGCGGGAGTGGTGCGTGCGTGCGTGCGTGCGTGCGTGCGTGCGCGCACGCGCGCGCGTGCGTGCGGTGGGGGTGGGTGGGAGTGGACTTCCTAGACGCATGTGGACCCGCCCCTGAATAAAGCTAATTTTAAATTATCCAAACTTTCAATCTTGTAATCAATTCTCTACCATTCTCATCGCCTATGTGTAAAGACTATGTTGCCCCTATATCTAGATACTTTCCTGACCTGAACTATAAATCCGTACATTTAGTCGTGTATATTCCGTTTGTATAACCATGTTTTCAAACTTTGTATTGTTTGGAACACATTTTGGATCATATTCTCCATTGAATTCGAAGCAATGCGTATCTTGAGATTCGGTCTCCAGTGGATCATTCAAGATGATATAATTAGAATTGTATAACTCGCTATGTACAGACACGTTGTACCTGCCTATTTACTGACAAAACCGATAAACACCTGACATTATAGCTATGGAAATGATAATGATGACGATGATGACTACTGCAATGACATTATGGCGACTCCTGTCACTGGAGTTAATATTAACGGCATCTGATTCTTTAGTGGGTGCCAGGAACATCGATGCTCTTGCGGAGAAAGACGGTTTTGGCACTGATGTAACTCTTGATGTCGCAGATGCTCTTCTGGCACCGAGTTCTGTAGTATCGTAATCAAGTGAGGACGACGGTGCCAGTTTTCTGAATCGCGTCAGTTCATATGGAGAAGAACCTGCGATAGAAAATCTTCTCAGATCATGACTTCGGCGAAATCGCATACTCGGCATTTTTAGTTTCTAGTGGGCAATATGTTATGGAGATGTTGTCAGTTGGAGTCACCTCTTTATCCTGATTTCGCAAATGCTTTGTTCTTCAGTCTAATCCACGCAACAGCTGCAAATATATTGTTCCGTAAGAGGTGGGTAAGTACTGTGGTGTGATATTTCACATAGAGTCCTATTACCAGTCCAAATCGCATCACATGCAGCCGTGGCTGGCTAAGTTCACAGTGTTCTGACGTAGATAATTGTGAGTTGATTGGTTACCGGTAATGTTACTTCTTGATACTTAAAACCGTTCGTGTTCACACGGTTCTAGAACGGGACCGTTTGGAATGCTAGCCATGTTGCCATTATTGGCTATAGGTGTATTGAGTATCTGTATCACAGCACTTTTACAATGAAATCGCACAAGGTATGCCTGTAGTGAGATATTTATCACACACTATCCGGGTGTCTTGTCATCATTGAGGATGCTACATTTGTTGGTACACTATCATTACCATCCGGATTCGAGTATTCGTTCTGTGAGAGCTATTCTATTATCGATAAAGTTAATGAATATGAGGTTATAGGAATACACAGAAGTTGACTAGCTACTTTATTTCGATAGCAGTTAATTAGTGACAAAATATTTCAGTGGCAATGTGCACGATAGAACAGAATAGAAATGTTCACCATGTGTCTGCAGGATAAATAGCACTCATTCGGTCTCGTCTTTCTTCTTATTTCTAATTACACATTACATGCAGTTCAATAACAGTTCAAGCACATTATTTCATAAATTATATCGGTGATTACTGAGAACTGTCGCCGTACTTAGTTAGGCTCTGTTGACTGTATTTGTTCGCGAAATCTTATGGTAATATAAATAAGTCATTGGAAATGAACGTAAAGATTTACACAACCCTATATCAACGAATATATGAAAGAGTGCCAACCATATGTTATTATTCAGATAATCAATTATGTTTTATAACAGTTTATTAACGCTGCAATTTTCAACAAATAACGAAATACTTTCTATGCGACTTACTGTAACCACGAAGTTTAAAACTTAATAATCAAATGTTTCTATCAGGAACTTCCTTTTACCCGTGATTGGTTTCTGGCGGTTCGCCAAGTCTATCAATCATCTTGAACGTCTTCCGCTAGCCAGTTCACAACCATAGGCACCGACGTTTCCCATTAAGCAAACTGATTAATGTAAAGAACCTAACACAACACACCTTGTCTTGGCCACTGGGAGCTCAGGAAATATTCCTCGGACAAGAACATGCTATTTTGTGTGGCTAAACATATGTCATAGATGGAATACTGGTTTGGGAAATTAGACCTTATCTATATTGAGAATAGTCGTTTCCCTAACCGCATGAGACGTTTCTACGAAGAAGTTACTGAGCCGCAGACTCAAGTTAGTCCGCTGTAGACGCATGCGGTGTCGGTAATTGTGATTGGTTGGCGTTTTAACATCCATCCATAAAAGCCAACGAATGACCCATCACACAATGGGATTCCATACCATGGGGATATGACATCATACATTAATATTTTGATGTGATATCATACTACTATTATGACGTTGTATGACAACATTTGCATAAATGGACACTGGCCTCCTAATTGAGGTATGTGATATGTCACACAAGTAGCCTATCTGACATCATACTCAATCAAACTCAAAATGGGTTAGGTCTATCACGAATGTGTCTGAATTGTATGTCTTTGATGAATTTACAATTTAATAAACATTGTGTTGAATATTTTGAAAATAATTTGACTGGGGATGGCAGCAACAGCCCCCAGACAAATTAGTTTTAGGATATACAAAACCTTACACGTAGGCATATAGTTACCCTGAAATTTAGATTCTGAGAATTCAGGTTTCAAAGTTTCAAATCGATTCTACCAGGCGTAAAAAGTGCACGGAACTTAAGCTAAATGGGCGGGGCATGACTAGAAATGATCTCTCTAATGGAATCTGTGTAGCAGTCTAAATAAACAGTATGCCATGACCCTTGTGCAAATAATTCATTGATAGAATCTCTCAATGTTTTACTTGGAATACATGTTCGTATGCTAACAAAAGAATAACAAAAATATTGGTCAAATCTTGTCGAAAGAACTATCCATTTCACAACTGAGCACACACTTCCCTTTAAACTGTAAGGGTACATTAATAAGTGTGCATTCCCGTGGCTCTCACCTCGCTCTGCCACCGGGCCACTAGTTCAAGGTTATTTAAAGCGGAAGAGAATAAGCTAGTAAAAGATGAAGACAGTACTCGTGTGAATGCCAGTTTCTAAATACGTATCTATATAATGGGAATACCGGATTAACCATTGGATCGCTCCCCTTATTCTTCCTTTTTGTTCCATTAAAATCCTCAGTGCATCAACAAAAGAGTTTTCACAACGATCATTTATCATCCTTTTCTATGCTTTCCTAAAATCTTGACATGCTCCGTCTCTAGCATTGCAAATGTTCAAGGAGGTAGGCTTATATAGAATATGAACATTGGCAAGCGGATCTAATTGCTTAAAGTGGTCCAGAAATAGTTTTCTTAACGCTTTCAATTCTGGCATCACAGACACAATGATAGAATCTCGGATTCAACACTTTACTATACAGGCAAGATGATATCTATTTTAGAACTAATGTGGCGGAACTGAGATAGCTGTCATAGATAGCAACAACTCTCAGTCAAATTAATAACTCCAAAACAATCAAAGGACATATTTATGATATTTTAACCCATTGAACCCAAAAGGTCGGGAGCGAAAACTTATTTACAGTGTTTTCATCAATGACAATCTTAAGACTAAGCATACCTGAGAAATGAGGAGAAATGCAGTGAAATAATGTATCAGCTATTGCTGTGTGGGTGGGGAGGGGTGGGGTGGGGGCGGAGTAACCATTATGCCAATGATGTCACTACCATTTATTATCTGAGACAACCATTCTGGGCAATGCAGTGCCTGCCCACTTGCCGTTTTCGTAGATGTTGACCTGTGACCCACTGCCATTTCACCGTTACAGCCCATTTCGATATCTAGAAGGTTCGTTAGGACACCAAGGGCATCCTCCCACCCAAGGTTGCTGAAGATTCCCCACCCCACCACCACAATAGAACTTGAGTTATCACACCACGACCTTTGCGACGGACCTGACTTTTGACCACTTAACCTTTTGCCACCAAAATCCAGAATGTCTTTCGGACACACGCACATAATAGTGCGTATTAGGGGCGTCTCAATATGCAATGTGTATCATATATCGTGATACTAACTCTTGATGACAGATGCATTCATCGTATCGGCACCTGTGTATCCAATACGGAGGCACACCATGGTTAGCAATATGAATTTAGAAATTAAATGCTAACATGACTGAATAGCATGCATTTTTGCATTAAACCCATATTCTTTAGCACATGTTTAGTTTACATCTTTACCAATACATCAATCTTTTGGCCAGTGGGCATAATGTAGTACATTTTAGAACTACCATCCTGAACCTACAGTGATCGCAATCGAATAAGGAAATGTGGTGTGGGCATAATTTCAGCAATCACCCGTAGTGCCGGAACCGTGGCCAGGGATCGCTAGTTCTAAAGTATACCGGCATTAAGCTCCGGCTCACTTTAATCTTAGACCATATTTAAGCTACAGGAGTCAGGCTTAGTTATTCCAACTAGTTAATTGGGGAGCCACTTTGAGCTATCTGCTCAAAATAAGCGTTTATCCTACACCGGTTGCACCCTAACATATGTATAGAGCTTATATTTTCTGAATCCTTCGGATGTCCTGATTCAGAATCTGCATGTTGTACACATCTTTAGTCCGGCGAAACTGGTGTAATAATGACGTGATGCAGAGGACCCTCCAAATCTGTAAAATTAAATGTTTTTAAATATCAAAACTGTTTTCTTGTTTCTGCCTCAGACTGCTTGCAACCAATGCAAACTATATATTTTCACAATCTCTGTTAATCCATTTTTTGTTAGCAGTGCCTCAAAGCTCCCAGGATGCAACTCATATCAATTAATCGTTTAATTGCCAAGACCTTTCAATAAAATTATAATGTTTGCAGGCCAAGAAAAGACTTTATTTTGTTGTAAAATTACCACTGAAAATTACAAAAATCGCTTTCTTCCCTCAAGATAATAACAGAGAACGTGTTTGACCAGGTTGACCGCCAACGGGGAAATTGTTAAGAAAATTCTAGCTTTTGATGAACCAGCGTCCATTTGCAGGCCAAGAGAATAGTAGTTTTGAAAATTTACCACTGGAATGACACTCGATTACCGAGCCAGTCATTCCAGTGGTAAATATTCCAAAATACTATTCTCTTGGCCCGCAACTGGACATTGTTAAGACCATTGCAGTGGGAGTTTCTAGCCGGCTTAACCATTAAAAGCTAAAGCGATACACGACGGATTAAAGAGTACTACTAGTCTACAGCGGAAATTACGTAATCAAGATAAACAATCTGGTGGTTAAAAGCAACAAAATAATCTAGAAAAATATCTTTCTGATGTTTTCTTCGTTCTTTCTTGAAATTACTCATTAAAAGTAATTAAATAATATATTTACGATGGATATAAACAGCTATGTTGCCAAAGCATCGTAATAATATAGATACTGGCAACAAGATATGCTCTAAATTTACATTTAATATGAATATATATTAACTAACCAATTAACTAATATATATTAACTAATCCATACTCAATATGGATAAAGCAGAAGGAGATGGATGCCCTAGAACTATTCCACAGGAGCACTCTCAGATATATACAGCATCTCCCGAAAACCTGTGCGAAAGCAGCCATATATCTTCTACTAGGAGCCAGACCCATAGAAGCAGAAATTGATGCTAGGCGGTTAACTCTATTTGTAGCAATAGCGCGCCAACGAGACTCTACTATTGCAAAATTAGCATATCGTGAGCTCATCATGACTCAACCAAAAGAAAGGAGCTGGTTTTCAATGGTTGCTGCCTTATTCAATAAGTACAATTTGGGCAGTCCACTCCGCCTTCTAGAGAATCCTGTAGAGAAATTAACATGGAGTACCAAAGTTCGTGGTAATGTCAACTCGTTCTGGACCAATTCACTCTACGACGAAGCCCATAGTAAGAGCACTCTGCATCACCTATGTATAGCGAAGTGTCAGATTGGTATTTCACACCATATTTGGACTAATTCATCAGATGTAAGAGATGTACAAAGAGGTACGATTAAAGCAAAGATTCTCACTGGATGCTACACTCTACAGAGCACAAGAAACAGATTCACTGGCGGGCGTGAATCAGATAGCTGTCCTATATGTCAGGTTGAACCAGAGGACTTAGCTCACTTTCTCTTTCGGCGCAAAAATGTCTACCCAAGCGCAGTCTGCTATAAGAGATATATGGAAAGCCTTCTCCAATCAACACTTAGTGGCAAGCAGCTTCTAACACTGACCCTCGATTCTCAGAACCTAAATCCACTAACAACCCCTGAAGGAAGTACCTACAACATCAGTACATCAATTTCGGAAACGATAGAAGTAATGTCTCTCTGGCTCTGTTACAGAGCCCATCACTACAGAGCCCGCGAACTTAACTACCTCCACAAAAGAGGAAAATAGTCATTGCAGAGTAGTGTGAATAGAGATGTACAAATGAACTTTTATGCTAAGTCTACTAACAGAACTGTACATAGCAAAAGCAAAGACTACATCATAGTTAGTTAGTTAGTTAACCTGGAAATAAAATTATTTTTCAAGCATGAAACACATTTCGCTGTCCATGCAGATAACTGACTAAACCAACCATCTGCTTTGGGGATAACCCATATCTTACTGATGTCAGAATTTAACATTTTAAGACTATGTAGAGGAGAAACATGTGTATTTTAAGCAATTTTATTGTGAGCATATCAACCTCATTTGAAAAAGCACAACACATTCTCTTGTATGAGGATATTACAATTCTTACATCGGAGTGTTAAGGGTCTAAAGATGAATTTTCTTCAAGACTAGCAGATAAAAGATACAAGTGCCTTAAAGCAACTTCATTGTGCAGCCCAAGGAACAATGTACAGCAAACTATAGTGCCAAAATGCCACGTGTCTTTAGTGAAACTCACAGACAAACATGTTTATAACAGGACAAGCACATTACGGACCACCAAAACGCGGTCACTGACCTGATGTGCTTGAGACAATATAGACTCTTGTTTTCACTGCTGGATAAGAACGCATCCCGATCATTTCCATTGCCTGTCCTGCACTTGTAATATAAGTCCTCTTCCCGTGGTTAGCACGCCTTCTCTGTGTTTGGTCTTTTATGCGATGTTTCCCATATGTGTTCATCACAATGGTACGTTTCCGCAGATTTGTTTATGTTGGCGATGTGCATAACTTCTGAAAAGCAGCATCATAATGTCTACAAGTATCTCTTGGAGATATGGACAGCTGCAAACTCTCTACAAGTATCCCATGGAGATATGGACAGCTGCAATGCCATCAATAATCCACTGACCATATACTAGTGCACTATTTGTGTCATTCGTCCTGACTCTGATTGATGTTGTTCGGGAGATGAGCGCAGAACAGCACCTACAAGTAGAGCAGGCTCTACTTCCTCAGTTGCTTGCTTTCCGTCACATTAACTATGTTAGATGCTTAATATATGGGCACGTAATGTTACATAGGTTATCGGATATCAAATGCTTAGCAAGAGTTGAATGATAAATTACTTTGTTGGCAGTTTGAGTGGAGCTCTATTTTCTATTGTACATTGAAAATTTCATCATTGAACCAACAATAAATCGTGAGATAAAAGTGAAAAGTGATCCGATGAAGGGTGGGTATAGTACAAGCATTACAACAACAAACACCTTCATCAAGACAGGGCATTTAATGGCAACATTATGTTTTGCAATGAAAATTAACCTCAAATTTTAAATTCATAAGTGCATCACATTAGCGCGATGAAACAACATGAAAGGAGGGTCAGAAGACTTGCTGAAAAACGTGATATATTTCTATTTCCATTTGCAGCAAGGTCCGCAAGAGACGGCGAAACTGTAACAGCGATAGATGACAAAAGTATTCAATACGTGCTCAGATCCAAACACACTGGACAAAGGCTTTATCTAGAATTGATTGATAATCAAATAAAGAAAAGTGTCGCCGATCATGTCAGCTTCTTCAAGCCAACTAGATACCCCAAGATAAAAGCATATTTGCAAAAATTAAAAAGGAAGCAAAATTTTGAATATCCTCAAATACTATGAACAAGCTTACATATAACTTGTAGGAAAAGTCACTAGTGCTGAAGAGGCACATTTATGCTATCGCATCTATGACACAGATTCAGTCACATATACTGCACCAGTATGTGCTGAGTGGATTATTGATACTATGCCAGTTGTGCAGTTAGTATCTCGATTCTCGAACAGATATTTGAGGAGATTATGCTGATGCTTTTCAGAAGGTATGTAAAACTAACAACGTATACAAAGGCATTGGAACTAAACATGACGATGGAAACATATAGGAAACATTGAATAATCTAACAAACACAGAAAAGGTACGGTAACCATGGGAAGAGGACTTATATCACAAGTGCGGGGCATGCAGTGCCCGAAAGCCAATGGTGCATTCCTATCCAACATTGAAAGGAAACAAGAATTGCTTAGTTTCTTGGTGGAACATTATAAATCGTATGAAGCAAGAGCCAATTTGAAAATTGCATTAGTCATAACAGAGTCTGATAATATCTGACATTTCTAGTATCTGACTGGATAGAGAATCTTGAAATGTTTAGTCACCACGAGGCTGGTTCAAGAGGCGTGATGCGTGCTTCAAAGGTGACAATCCCATAGACTTTAATGATGTTGATATGTTAGTGGCTTACTCTAATGGTATGCATGTAGTATTGTGAAGCCTAGACTCTAGTGGATGATGAACATTAACAGTAACAGATACATTAGTGTGAACACTATGTGTAACAGACTGTGTGATGAAGTATGTAATGTATTGCCAGCATATCATAGTATCAATAGCTGTGACATAACCGCCTTTCTATTTGGCATGGACATGGTAAAGCATGTCAAGAAGATGATAAAGACTGGCAAAATGGACCTTTTATATGGGGTAGAAGAGGCATCATCATCTGCACAGAACACTACTAACACACACATATTAATGCAAACTGTTATGTACTCGGGCAAAGACACTGCATATATTTGAGAGACCAGAATCTGCATGTATGAAAGACAAAATGTTATGTCAAGTTGCAGCTTAATTCCTGATCCAAACTGCATGCACTTTTAAAACGGGCTGACTATCAAACTTACATCTGGCATCAATGAATGCGACCGTAACTATTCTTTTGTCGTGTGTTGAGTGTGGATAGAATCTGATGCTGACTTGATAGCATTACGGTTTAACTGTTTATAGCTCCCACCAAGTTTGTCATCCAAGAAACGTAGAACGCAAATTAATGTTTACAGATTATCGGGCAGATGATGAACACAGTAATGCCGAAGCCTGTGACAGATACCGAACATGACCAAAGAAACAACTCGAAGTGTATAATATTAATGAATATGCTACAGAGAATGAGGAATATCCTAACACTTGTGAATCTGAATCTGTTCTAATCTTGATAGTAAAAGTGACACTAATGAGGATGTGGGTTGTGCGTATAGCATAGAGTCTGCTAAAGATACAAGTAGCAATGAATTGACATTATAGAGTATTAAGGTATTTACTTTCCTTAGAAAAGGCATGGACTCTGTGCACCAAATTAATCATACACCAGTACGCCGAACGCCAAAATCTATTCTCCATAGTTTCAAGGTCATATATTCATCATCTAACAGATTGCTCTATTACATTGAGAGAAGATGTGCAACAATTTAGCATTCTGTGGTGGAAATATTTGATTATTTCAGCCATGTGACGTACGAGCATTATTTTGAGTCAGATGCCATTTATCTGACTAGAATGCATTTCCTTAGTCTTCTAAACGCCAGTATAACAACCAAAATCATCTTCCTATCAAATCTAGTATCTGGAAAATAACAATTTTAAAAGACTTGACGGCCATCGTGAATTTTTGTCTGTCATGTGGCACGTAATTTAAACTTGAAACAGAGTCGAAACATTGCTACAGTCAGACCACATTCCGGCGACCATTCATGCAATTCTTTCACATATACAATCTGTATGTGATATGTGAAGATTAAGTAAAGTGTAACAACACGATCTGCCGGCCATGTTTGATTTGGTGATCATGTAATCTAATTTTTAGAGTGAGACTGTAACTGTTTTCTAGAGATGAAAGTTATCGTTCATGACCCGAGAAACAACTTATTCTATCATCTGGAAACTCCAGAATATGGCTTTAGGTGTCAGCAGCGGTCATCGTGGATTTAAATAAATAGTATGCAAAGAATTAAAGTATATATGGCAGATTTGGATTATACAGCAAAGACTGCTCTAGAAACAAATGAGATACCTTTGATAGCCCGAAAGACGAGTTTGTGACAGATATATCCCTGTCCATAACAAGATACGGATGTATTTAATGGCAGCTGATCTGGCATAACCCTTTTAGTCCTTAAGTCGTAAAATTTACGTTTATCCTACACCGGTCGAAGAGAGAACAGATTTTCGCGTAGGTTAATTATTTTTTTGTCAATTATTTTCCCGTATTATCCAATAATTTAATTGCAAATAATCAATAATGTAAATGAAGTCACCAAAACGCAATGTTTCCTTCTCTACTGCCTTCATTTTGCTTAGGTTAATTACGCCATTTCCGTCGTTAGCAAAATATGGGCACGTGGTAGATCCGTTATTAGTACATAAGGCTATTGAGAAATATATACTTTTCTTGGATTGCATTTGCTATAAGGCGGAAAACCAGATAAGAAATTTGCCATTTTCATAAATTTAATTTGACAGTTTTAGGTGTCCTTATCCTATATATGACGTCATAATTGCGTCACTTTTTCCGGCGAAGATGTGTATAACATGCAGATTCTGAATCAGGACATCATGCGACTCCAGACAATATATACATGTATATCGTAGGGTGCAAACCAGTGTAGCAAATAAACTAAAATTTTGAGATTTGGCTCCCGCACTGTTTAGATATCGAGAATCAGCCGGATTGCTCTGCGAAATTCTTTGAGCAGAAAATCGCTGTCCCTATCGGACAATGTATTTTATTAGAGCACTTTTCCGTTTTGTGAAATAAGCTTAAAAGTGAAAAGCCGAAATAAAATAAGATTAATCAAGAGATTTTTTTACATGTGACGCAATGTCATACGCCATACGCATGTTAAATCAATGTGAGGCAACGTCATATTTGTTGCATGCCCTGATAACGCAGGGTACTGGGCTTGTACTGGGCCACAGCCAGGAACGTATTGGCAGGGGATGTATTAACCAGGGCCGTATTGGCCCGGTATATCGGCCCAGTACCGGCCCAGTAGCTTGCGTTATCAGGATGGCTACTATAGGTACATTAACAACAATGATCCTGCGACGAAAAAGCCCTTTTGGCTGCGTGTAGCAGCTCAGTAATCCGCCCTCACCCCCTATAGTCAGTCAGTCGGTCGGTCGGTCGGCCAGCCAGCCAGCCAGCCAGCCAGCCAGCCAGCCAGCCAGCCAGCCAGCCATTATTCAGTTACTTAGTTAGTCACAAAAGCATTATAGGCTTATAGTAAGCCCCATTGTACTAACATACGCCCACTCACATCGCTCTGCTCTTTCGATATGGGAGCAGAGTGGGAGGGCGAGACCGTGCAATAGGACGATGGGTAAGCCCTTATGTAGCATAGCAAAAGTAGGTCAGTGTGACCTATTTTTCACGCTTAACCGGCAACTACCAAGATTCTATCGACCTTGTTGGAACTAGACCATATTTTTACGGGTGTTGGGATCGATTTGAAACTTTAAAATCAGAATGAGCAGAATCTATACAGAATTCCTATTCAAGCTAGTAAGCTGTTAACTATTTTGAAATTAAGTTGATTGAGGGCTGTTACGGCCTATGGCAGCATATTCTCCCAGTCAAATTAGTTTCAAAATATTCAACAGAATGTTTATTAAATTGTACACTCATCAACGACATACAATGGAGAGATACTTTTCAAGCTATGCCCGCCCATTTCTTGTTAAACTCTGCCCTAATTCCACGCGTCTTGAAATGGATTAACAAATACTTTGACCACTGAATTCAAGTTTCAAAGTAACTGTACATGTAAACTGTTACATATTTCTGAAACTAAGTTGACTGGGGCGATTGCTGCCCTCAATGTATGTTTATTAAATTGCAAATTCATTCAAAGACGTACAAGTCGTAGCCCAGTGATGTAGGCCTACATTTCGCGTATCATGACGGAATTATGCGTCATATTATTTTGACGTCAGCCAACTAATGACGTAATTCATTATAACGTTATATACTTGAGTGACAGATCAGATCCACCATTCGGAAGCTTCGTGACGGAGTTTTCTATTTCCGTGACAGAGCTATAGCCTACATTATTTGGATTGTGACGTCAACTAACATGTGACGTAATTGATTATGGTGTCGTATACCTGAGCGAGAGAACAGGAGTGGGTTCAGGAAGGAGAATGTTCGGCGAACGTTCGCCTTCTTCGTCGGCCAGTGTTCAGTAATGTGTCGTCTACATTACTAAACTGAAGTATACAGTGAGTATACGACACGTTATTGAACACTGTTACGTAACGGAAAACGTTTTTGAGCTCCTGAACGCACCCCAGATCTCTCAATACCCGACAAAGACCGTAATCGCGGTCTGAAGGATTGCCCTGGTCAGAAGCCTATCTGAGATCAACTATTCTCCATTACAAATGCACAGCTAGAAATGGGCGGCGAATAGCTAGAAATGGATTCATCTATTAGGGATTATGGCGGAGTGTACGATTCGGCAAGAACGAATTTGAAACAGTTTTGTTTTTATTATTATGTTCTTATTTTCTGAGGACAGGCATGGACGCCCTGATAAATTCTACCGGCCCTGTACTATTTAACTAATCTAGTTAGAACAGTTATAGCGTGTCACTAGAATACGCGAAATTAATGAGGAGACGGGATCGATCAACATCCTGACAAAAGTCACAATCTCACATTCTCCTGTTTCCAAAGCTGATAATACAACGAGAACACGAATCGCATACTGTTATTTACTAACCTTGCTTATTTTCTAGTAAACTTATAAACACATGCAAATACAGTAATGGATATTATAATGGCTGCAATGACGACTAGCACAATGAGCTTGTAAGGACTCCGCACGCCGCGGAGACAGGGCTTCATATCTTCCTGGTCTTTGGATTTATTGAAGCGTGATGTCAATGACTTGGCGAACAGCGGGCTCTCTGTTGTAACTCGTGCGGATGATCCATGCAGTGCCAACGACCCTCTTCTAGCACTAACCTCGGCAGTAGTGTAATCCAGCAATGGCGTAGGTGCAAGTTTTTGGTATCTCGTCAGTTCATATGGAGAAGATCCAGCGATAGAAAATCTTCTCAGATCTTGACTTCGACGAAATCGCATACTCGGCATTTTTACCTTGTACCGGGCAATATATTGTACGCTCTTTAGCCTAATCAGCGCAACGGTTTCTAAGATATCGTGTAATTAAGTACCTGTTGCGCGATTGCGGTACGATGGTATTTCAGGTAGAGCACTTGCTGGTTCAAACCCGATCACCTGGAGCTATATCTGGCTAACTATGTTTACACAAAATGTTGTGACATAGAAAATTGCGAGTTAATTGTATACCTGGATGAGCGGAAACCAGCGAGACCTAACCGGTACTTATATCAATGTTTAGAAAGGGTCTGCTTAATTAGCGTACCATCCGTGATGTCATTATTAGATGTATGAGCAGTGTGTACAAGAATGTGCCATGGCACGCTGCCACTCTTTAAACGGTTTCAACCGCTACCATTCCACCCTCTACAGGAAGAGCATCAATCGATAAAGTGCAACTGTAGTTATATATTTAAGACACGATAATAGATCTTCCAACAATCTTTCACACGATATGCGAATGCCATTTCTACAGCAATGTACTTGTAATTTATTTATGCTGCACACTCATGCATGTATTGTTTAACAGACAATTTTTGTCTTAAAACAGACGAATTCTATGGTCATGAGCTGGTCAAACGTGATCATATAGTAATTACTCCGAATCTCAGATGGCGTTTAATTTGCGTAATTAATTCAGTGTCTCAATCACTGTAACAACACACAATAGAGATGTTATTTCTTTATTGCTCTCCAGAATGCTTAAGAACGTATACAGTGCACTCCTATCTCTTTCACCTCTTAACATATTCCTAACCAGTAGGCCCTATAATCACGGATTTAAAATGAGTCTAATTAAATTAATGAATATTCTGTCTACGATCCGCTGAATGTATTAATCACCGTTCGAGTGGTGTCGAATAACCTATTGATAACGAAAATGAAACATTTACATCAAACAGCTATGCCAACGAAAGCCATATCTATAGTTCTTAGTTTAATTATCAAACATGTTCACCATTTGGAGAAAGAAACAAGTTTACTGTTTGTTGCCACGAAGCTTACAGTTTAATAAATGAAATGTTATGATAACAAGTTTCCTTCACTGCTGATTAGTTTCTGGTGGGCGGCCAAGTTTAAGTCTATCAATCACTTGGAAAGGTTTCTGCGATGTATTATTCGTGTGAGTTCGTGACTTTCTTGAGACTGATGTTTCCCATTGAAAGAATTGATTGATGCCAATGGCATAGAATTGGCCATCTCGCCATGCACCCCCACCTCAATTCCCAACTGCATGAACGGAACGAGCAGTGCGCTGATTCTTGTGGCCAGAACCTGGCATTTTAGTGGTAGAGCCTATCTATGCGCGCGATGCCAATCTCTATTCTTATGGTTGAATCAGGTATTAGCCCATCTCGAGTTAAGCTCCCCCCACGCTTTGTCGATTCAATCGATCCCGGCAACCCCCCCCCCCCCCGCCACCCCCATCCCCGAATCTCAATATCCAGAAAACTATACAGGTAAGCTGTTGAGTATTTTGAAACTAATTTAATTGAGTGGTGTTGCTGCCTATGGAATAAACAGCGCCCCGTCTAATTAATTTCAAAATATTCACCAGCATGTTTATTAAATAGTAAAGATAAATAGTTCGTGCAACTTGACGGACTATTAAGCGTTTATGACGGACTTAATTATGCCATTCATGACGCAATTGATTGTGACGTGAACCTACACGTGACGTTGTTGATTATGATGTCATATGATTGATCGAAAAACCGGATTGCTCTATTGCGGTGACGCATGTAGCCAGACAAACTTAGGACGACCTGTGGGAATATATATATATATATATATATATATATATATATATATATATATATATATATATATATATATATATATATATATATATATATATATATATATATATATATATATATATATATATATAGTGATATGATAGTAGTAGTGCGATATAATCATTCCAGCCAAACTTATGACCCCTCTGCGAGCTTTCCTACCCTCTTGAGAATGTAATAGGCCTCTACATAGAATTACGTCAGGAACGCGTTCGTTGTTTAAATAATGCATTGATAAGATCTGGCAATATGTTACCTGTGCCACTAACAGGTACCATCTGCCAACATTCCACCCTCTACTAGAGCAGCATCAGTCTTAACCCTTTAACACTCATATCAGCCAAAAACAGCTTCTGCAGTGGTCTTGAGAAATGCCCATTTGCAGACCAAAAGAATACTATTTTTGAAAATTTACCACTGGAATGGCTGGCTCGATAACCGAGCCCGTCATTCCAGTGGTAAATTTTCAAAAATACTCTTCTTAGTCTGCAAATCGACATTTTCTATGTGAAAATTGAAATTTTCTTGCATAAATCCGAGGGTTGAAGGGTTAAATGAAAGCATACTCCCCAGATAACGCAGCTTACAGTACTGGACCAATGCTGAGCGGGGCTGATACCGCGAGTATCGGCCCGGTATCGACCCAGAATCGGCCCAGTAAGCTGCATTTCCAGAGACTGATTATGTCGGATTAACTCAGTCTCAATCCACTTTATGCCATTGTGGATGCTGTCTTCTCAAGAGTATTGTTATGTTCTTTCTGATTATATCTGGAGAACAATTTTACTGAGCTGCTGCTCATGGCAACAAAGCAATCAATCATATTGTTATTAGAATATTCAGCAGGTCAACTTAGTTCCCATGAGAACAGGATCGCCGGTATGCGGACTGTAATGATTGTTTAAATAATACTCTGTTGCAGCTGTCTACGGGTACAAAGCTGTATTTGTTTGTACATACCTTACAATAAAGGAGTTTGGCGATGAGGCAATAATGTGTATGACGATAGAAAATCTATTCCAAAGAGGAATATTTGCGTTACCTCTTGCCAGTTGGCGATATTGTTAATCACCCACAGAGCAGAACTAGTCACTATGTCTTTCAAAAATATGCCCTAGGAAACAAACCACAGCTGCAATTTAGACATATGCTGTAAGCCATGATCACGTTATGGAAGACAATCAGTAGATAGCTCTAATCTGCCATTCAAGTATATATCGTCATACTCAAATACGTCATTTGGTACCTGACGTCACAATCAAAATGACGTAAGTCCATCGAGAAGGTAGCAGCAGTCTAGTCCGTCACACATGTGTATGGATGGAGAAATCAAGTTTTAGTTATGCTCCGCCCATCGTTAGCTAAGCTCCACCCATACTTCGCCCGTGTTGGGATCGATTGATCCCTGAACTCCCTGACTATCAATTTCCAGAAAACTGTTTAGCTATGTAATGAAATTTTGGGTCTCTGAATTTATGTTTCAAAATTTCAAATCTATTCAGCACACGTAAAAAGTGGGCGGAACTTAGCTTGAAATAGGCGTGGTATTACCCAACCCATTTCAGTCTAGGCTCCGCCCACCTTTTACCGTATAGCTCGAAATGGATCATTCTATTAGTTATTATATCCAGGCGGATTTCTGGAACAAAACAAATGGTGATTCTATAAGTCAGGCAGTTTTGTGAACCCGTGCCTTAATTCCACTAGCCTATATATATGGCTCCAAAAGACAGAAAGTCTCGAGCTGCGTTGATTTCACTTTTATAGTACACACCATATTTTTTGAATAGCTTCTTATGCACTCCCAATGAAACAGATCAAAAGTGCCCAGTTAAATGGATTGGTTTTAATGTACCTTCGCAACTGATCACATGCGGCTTTCCTGTTGCAACCCATCGTACTAACATACGCCCACTCACAATGCTCCGCTGTATGTGGCACTTGCATTCCTTTGATCTGCTATATGATGTAACATTCCTAGCGCTTTTCAATCCACCAATCAGATTTCAGCTTACTTCGCGCGATAGAGAGACGTAATCAGGTGATCTTTTTCAGAACAACAACAACAACAACAACAACAACAACAACAACAACAACAACAACAACAACAACAACGACGACGACGACGACGACGACGTCGGCGCTGTTGAACTGGAAAGAGATATTTACAAAAGTTTGCAAACCGCTCTGTCCAAGTTATCTTAGGAACAGAAAACATGTAGATTGGTTTTCTGTAGCAAAAAACGTCAGTTTGGCTTACACGCATGAGTAAACCTGGAGCGCTCAAGATAATTATGTCAAGCACTCACGATACTTATCTCGAGCACTCAAGATATTAAGTCAAGTGCTTGAGGTATTAAGTCGATCGCTTGAAATATTAAGTTGAGCGCTTGAGATATTTTCTCGAGCGCTTCAGATAATATCTCTGGCACTCAAAATATTAAGTCGAGGGCTTAAGATATTAAGTTGAGCGCTTGAGATATTATTACGTCGAGCACTCGAGATATTAAGTCGAGCGCTTGAGAAATGTTCTCGAACGCTTGAGATAATTATCTCTGGCACTCAAAATATTAAGTCAAGGGCTTGAGATATTAAGTTGAGCACTTGAGATATTAAGTCAAGCTCTCGAGATATTAAGTCGAACGCTTACGATATGTTCTCGGAAGCCTTGTGATAATTATCTCGAGCACTCAAGATATTAAATCGAGCGCTTGAGATATTAAGTCGAGCGCTCGAGATATTAAGTCGAGCGGTTAGGAGAATTTTTTTTGCAGACATAGCCCTAACATGTTTCAGGAATCCACTTTTATCTATGCACCACACATTTCCAGGTAAACACGTGTTGGGATCGATCAAGCCAGCAAACCCTGAATTCCCAGAATCCCAATATCATGATAACTATATAACCTATGGCAACAACAGTACCTAGTCAAATAAGTTTCAAAATAGTCAGAATAATTTGTACTCTTGACGGACTATTAAGCGTTTTCGACGGACTTAGATACGGTATTATTTACGATTTTTGATAGCGACGACACCCTGCATGTGAGTAACAGATTGCACTCATCCATTGTCCGTTAGAATTACCACGCTTCATTTCATGGTATACGGGTTTATGATCCTGTATAGGCTGCGCGGAAGCCGTTCCTTTTATGTAAAACTGAGGGTGTTGCTTCGATGTTAAAGGTTTGCGTTCATACTAACTGGCATAATTTTACTACGAATAAAATACCTCCGAAGCATCGGGATCATAAATGCGTAACTACATCCTGATGTATGGTTATAATGGCCCATGAGGGATGTTGCAGCCATGTCATTCCTACTTAGTATCCTGACCTGATGAATACACCCCTCGGTGGCAATGTTATACTGGCCCGTAGATAGTAATAGTCCAGTCAACCTAGGCCAAACATATTTTTACCCGGAACAAATTGCAACAGAATTTTTTTACCTCGCCCAGTGTATAGGGGGCCATCATGTACAACATATCAAAAGTCCTCCAAAATTCCAATAGGGGAAAGGGTAAAATTTGCATAATTATTACCAGATTTGGGCCATTTCACCTGAAAAATCCATTTTTCTTTATTTCTTTAAAACCGGTATGTAATATATGTGTGACTGGGTATTTTTGGACTTTTTAAGTAATAAATGAATACGATTGACATATTCTCCACAAATTAAATGTATTGTGTTATGCCACTTGCATGAATTTACCTAATACCATCATTGATATTGATACAATACATATTATATTTTATTATGTCACGGTATTGTGTGTTTCTAAGCTAAGCTAAGATGAAATAGTATGGCATAGGTACCTGGTTTCTACTAATTTCATCTTGCATCAATTATCCAAGTCATCTTCCTCAATGAGCGTTATTGAATTCGAGCAACTGAGACCCTTACAGTCTTCGCAGGCGGATGTGCAGCTGAGCCCATGTTTTCTACAGGTGCATCTCTTTGATTCACAGCCAGTTTTGCAGCTGCATCTAAATGAATACAGTAAATCGTCAGGTGCTGCCAGCATGTCAGTCTTAACAGGCAGCATTTGGTGGTTGAGAACTTTCCAGCCCCATTCTGTTGGATCCATATCTCCAGCATCTCCTCTCCAAACTTGAATTTGGTAGTACACGCGAAGACTGTGAAACTTTGCGGATGCGGGTGTTGGTGGTAAATCTCGTGCTTCAACATACTTGGAACTTTTTGCAACCTTCTCCCTGAATCGCTTGTACCGCAAAGCAACTAGACTATCCATTGAAGTGCCATTGTATAGAATAAGCATTGCCTTCTCACCTGCTTTTATCACGTCATCTTTATTCGCATTACTCATTGTAAACACTTCAGCAATTTGAGAGAGTTCTTTGCAGCACTGGATTTTGCTACGGGATGCAGATTTTCCAATTCCATAAAGCCTAGATGTTGAGTCACAGCCAATGATAGCATGGATAAATAACAGCTGTGAGCACAAACAGAACCCGAGTTTTTCCTTTGCCATTTTGATATTCCACAGTCGGGGTTTCTTTGCATTTTGCTTTGGCTCTGGTCTGAAAAATAGCTGACAGCCATTCATATCAGTATGGTATAGAAGCAACACCAGTAGGTCGGTATCGTCTCCAACAAGAGCAGTATGTGTTGACTTTGAAGCCAAGATAGCCGTTTGCGTAATTAAGACATCAGCATCACCGCTTGCCTTTATCGTTAAGCATCCAGCCTGTTCGAGAGATGAACTTAAGATTGATATGAACCGATGTTTGATCTGCTTGTTACTAAGAAAATCAGGCTTTCTCAGAGTTACAACTGTTTGCGGAGTCAGTGCAACAGTTGCGCCTGATCCACGAGTTCGCCTCTTATGTGTTACATCTTTTATGTCTGGGCCTTGGTCATAACCATCAAAAACTACTGTAGCCTTTCCATATTTGCATAGATGCAGGTCATGTTACTTGGCACTAGATCTATCATCGGAAGGAAAATAACAGACGATTTACCTGGATAAATTCCTTGGTGAACAGTTTGCATCATGCCAGACCATGACTGTCTCCTTGAACGCAGAAACAAAGAGAAATCCCAGAGGATGTCAATGTCAGCTGTTGGGTCTGTTTGTTCCATCGCAGTTAACTCCTTAAAGGTCAATGGGAAGTTCCTGGTATGCTGAGACTCAAAGTTCCTGATACAGATCTTGCCAACTTGCTTGATATCTTCAGATGTTACATTTATCCTTGGAATAAGTTTGCACGAAAGGTTTCCTGGTGTAACAGATGCAATGATTCCCATTCCATGAAATGTATTATGCCCATCTATTGTGCAAATATTGTGATCCACATTGTCGGCACAAACTGAATGAACTCGCCTAATAATGGCTGTGGTAGATCTCCACCATGAAGTGATGCACTGCGCTCAAACCTCTGTATCTCCGCGTATGAACATCCAAATCCGTGCTTGTACAAGGTGTCAACAATAAATCTAGATCCAAATTTATGGTGCATCTCACATGACAGCCCGAACTGCAAAGGTGCCAAAATAACTCTAGGACGAGTTCCTTGCATAATAGCCTGTCCAACTGATGCCTGTTTCATTTCTGTGTCTTTTCCAGTAAACAAAATCCGCAATAATTCCCGCAGTGTCTGTGGTAAATAATTCAATGCCTTTACTGGGTCGCTCATTTGCTCCCTTGATGGATAGCTTTCAGATGATGTGCATGAATCAATTAACTTAATATCGTGTCTAAGCAGTTTGGCAGCTGTCTGGATGATTAGCATGCTCTCTGATTTGGAATCCTTTCTCTTCTGTTCCTTATAGAAGTCAGTCAAAATAGTAGATGCTTTAGAACGAAAGGTAACAACGTTTGGCTTACCATTCACAGTGCTAATAAATATTTCATCGCCATAATTATCTTTTATTTTATCCTGCATGTATTTTGTACTGTATGCTTTATTCTCTTTATCATCGAGATACTCTTGCATTTTATTAACGAGGTCGTGCAGGGTCAGCTGCTCATCATCATTATTTTCAAGAAATGCCATTGTCGCACTAAATGCTCTTACTCTGTCCAAGTCTTCTGGCCTTCCATGTTTTGGGATGAGCAAGATGAGTACAGCTGAGGGATATTTTTCATGGTTCGAAAATTTACGCTGCAGCTTTGATGGTATACTGCATTGACAACGCATAAATCCGGCGTGAAGGCAAGCCGCCCAGCTACAAGTTTGCCCCATTCGTCTTTTCTCTGCTCACAGGCCTCCGCGATACTACATTGAAAGTCATGAGTACTTACTGGATAAATATCATAGCCACGTTTCTTTCCATCTTGAATTTTTGCAGGGTATCCGCATAGCAAACAATGTTCACTAAAATTGAATGTTGGACTTTCTGAACGGAGTGTTCGCATGGGTGGCGGAGATTGTTCAATTTTCTCTGCGTCACGGGCAATCCGCTTGGGATCAATGAACTCCCGTCGACATTTTACATGAACCCTCTGTCCTACTTCAGCTATGACATCGCTTTCACGGGCTCTGCTAGCATTGTTAATACCGTCACAGCCTTTAACTCGAAGCTTAACAGTTTGTGAGTCATTTTCTAGGCTCTGGTTACAAATAACGCATGTATCTAAATCCATGTCCATATTCTGATTGAATTGTATAGAAATTTATTCAAATTGTGAGATAAAAGTGAAAATTAAAATGCAATTTATTTTAGATAAAATTTTAAAAGCGAAAAACAAAATTAAACTTACTTTAAATATAATTTTTTTAAATTACCCCGGCCCTGTGCATACAACCATATTTAATCTGTGGTTTGGAGAATTTGTACAAGTGGTTCAAGGCAATATTGCCAATTGCTTACTGTCCTCCTTGACCATGAAATTCAGAGCTTAGACAACATTTCTACTTCGTTTATTTGCGGAATGAAGCAGGTAAGGGAAGTTTCATTATTCGGATAATGGCGGTAGCTAAATATGCGAATTTACCCACTTTCCCATCGAGGGATTTTGGAGTACTTTTGATATGTGACACCTGGCAGTCCCATGAATGCCGCAGAAAAGAAATAAATTCTGTTGCAATTTGTTCTAGGTTAATTTGTAGTTTTACTGGACTATAATAGAGGAATGCAGTTTCAGCTATGCCCCGTCCACCTCTAGCTAAGATACACGCACACTTTGTCCGCGTTAGGATCGATCGCTCCCTGCATTCCCTGAATCTCAATTTCCAGAAAACTATACAGGTAAGCTGTTGAATATTTTGGACCTAATTTGACTTAGTGTTGTTGCTGTCATGCCTCACAGCCAAAGCGTCCAGTCAAATTAGTTTCAAAATATTCAACAACATGTTTATTAAATAGTAAAGACATACAGTTCGTACAACTTGACGGACTAGTAAACGTTTATAATGGACTTAGATATGCCATTCATGAAGTATTTGATGGTTACATCAGCCTACATGACTTTGACGTTGTTGATTATGACGTCATATGATGGCTCAATAAAATGGGTTCCTCTATTCTTATGGCCCTGTTCAGGTGATAATCCTCTTTGAAGTGTTAGTAGATATTCACACTTGCCTATATCGGTACTACTTAATACTTATTCATTCATTATTCGTTAGCTCACCTGGCCAGAATGGCAAAGTGAGCTTATGCCATGGTGGTCGTCCGCCCATCGTCCGTCCGTCCATCTGTCATCCGTCCATCAAATCTCATCTCCTCATTTATGCTTGGACCGATTTCAACCAAAGTTGGCTGGTAGGATCCTATGGTGCTACCCACTCCAGAACAACTATTCAGAATTTTGATTGGTAATTTTTTGGGGCGGCCGTTTTGGGTTTGCCGAAAATTCTCCGGAAATCATGTAAAACGACACTCCCCCCACCCCCAAATAAATGAGTAGATTTCAGAACATGTATACAGAATTCTGATTGCTCAATTTTTCCAGCGGCCATCTTGGATTTTCGGAATCCTTCTTGAAATCTATTAAAACCCTACACTCATTAACCATTCAGCCGATTTCAAGCAAACGAGGCTGGAATGACCCTAGAGGGCTATGCTTCAGAACTTGTATACATAATTTTGATTGGTCAATTCTTTCGGCAGCCATTTTAAATTTTCTGAAAATTACAGGAAATTGTTTAAAATGCTACTCCTCATTAACTGCATGGGTAATTTTAGCCGGACTTTGCTGGAAGATACAAGGATGGTAGGTTTCAGAATGTTTATACAGAATTGTGATTGGTAAATTTTTCCGGTGACCATCTTTGATTTTCCGAAAGTTTTGGGAAATTGGTTGAAAGCATCTCCGGTAACGGCTTGGTCGATTTCAAGCAATCTCAGTTGGAAGGATCCTAGAGGGGTATGCTTCAGAACTTTTGATTGGTCAATTATTCTCGCAGCCATCTTAGATATTCCAAATTTTTTGGGAAATCAGTTAAAGGCTACTCCTCATTACCCCCTTGGCAAATTTAAAGCACACTCATCGGGAAGGACCCTAGGCTCGTACGCTTCAGAACTGGTATACAAAGGTTGACTGCTTCATTCTTTTTGGTAGCCATCTTGGATTTTCCGAAAAATGGCGGGAAATCGTTTAAAGAGAGATAATTTGTTCCTTGATAAAACATGGTTGTCATAGACCAAATCAAAATCTAAGGTTCAATCTGATTATCTGGTCAGGATCCATACTCAACCGACTAAATATTATTTCTACTGAATTTCAATTATGGATTTTATGCCTTGTTGCTGCTGAATTTAAAGTATTATGTCTATTCAAATGCGGTAGCTCAAATGCTAATGGCCCAGGTGAACGTTAAGCCCCTTGGGTATCTTGTTTCGCATACATTCTCGGCAAGCTATTAAATCATCAGACTTAAATAGATTGTTTAACGTTTTCTTTGTGGTTTAGTTGACATTGCCCTTAGAAAGCAGTTTCCATTGAGTATATTGAGATATGTGGTTTAACTTACTTCCCATGCCTTGATTATCCTGGCCTGGTAGGTATATCTTTGCTATAGCATCGTTTCCTTTACTTCCCATAACTTGGTTATTCTGGAACCGGGAGTATTCCTATAGAGACTTAGTTACAGTGATTGTAGTTGAGACGCCTTCTTACAACTCCTAGACTGTCGGTAGTTCTATTACTGAGTAAGAAGTAACTAAAATAATTTCAACCATGCTCATCACATTGTTTCATTACATGTAGCTATGACATAAATATTCTTCATGAGGCTTGACTAAACTGGCTAGTGGAACACTTTCATTACAGTACATGTACTACGGCTTAGTCAAAATAATATTGGCCAAGTTAATTCACTAATCATAAATACAGGGAGACCTAATATCTTGTTGGCATTGATATTTAAAATGTTAGTGTCCGTATCCATTCCTAATATATGAAATTAAGGATAGTACAACAAAAATGTAGATGTTTTACACTCCAACTCGTTATGAGAAATCATTACTATGCGCACATACAATGGACCTTTCCAGTTTATCCATCAATCATATGACGTCCTAATCAACTACGTGACGTGTAGGATGACGTCATAATCATTACATCATGACTGACTCGTCATAGTCCGTCTTTAACGCTTAATAGTCTGACACATTATACGAATTGTATGTTTTTGCTATAAAATAATGATGTTGGTGAATATTTTGTAACTAATTTGACTGGGTGCTGTTGCTGCCATATGCAGCAGCAGCAGCCAGTCAAATTAGTTTCAAAATATTTAACAGCTTACCTGTATAGTTGTCTGGTAATTGATAGTCAGTGAGTTCAGGGATCGATCGGTGTGGGTGGAGCGTAGCTAGTGATTGGCATAGCTAAAACTGGAAGGTCGATTGTAGTATCATGCGGCCTGGCCATACCTGAACATATGTGATCTCTGTGACAATGCGTGGTTGGCCAATGAAATCATAAGTTCCAGGGCCAGTTTATTTTCTAGCTTCAAAACAGCAGTGCAATTCATGATTCAACATCTGTTTGGCCATTACTAGCATAATATAATCATATGGACATAAAATAACTCTGTGGCAATGTTATGATATGTTAGAGCTAGCTTTTGTTTCTGGTGGCATGTTTAAATGATAAAATGTGCATAAACAGCGGTGTGGCTCCAAATACTATAAGATTGGTGTGTGAAGATTAGTAAAATACTCAATCCATATTCATACTCGTAGTAGACATTGTTGGAAGTTCGTCTTATCACGTCACATGCGCCATTGTTATCTATATTATTTAATTCAGGAATGGTGATCACATTTAAATGTTATAATAATAAATGCATGTAAATGCCATGCTTGACCAGACGTAGGAACGTGGTCCGAGTTCTCTGATTCTGCCCTATGAAGTAGTAGTGTCGGAATTAAAATGATACCACCTCCCTCAACTGGCAGCCGTTCGGCGATCCGTGGCCCCCACCGCCCTCTCAATCCCTGGGGCATAGGGTAGTTGAGAGATGTGGTTGGTGTATACCTCTAGATGGAGGCCCCCAGGGATTGAGAGGGCGGTGGGGGCCACCACGGATTGCCGAACGACGGCCAGTTGAGGGAGGTGGAATCATATTCCGACACTACTACTACCACCACACATAATAGGGTCTGAACGCCCATTTAGAGACAAGCCTCTACAGTGATATACACCACTGATCGCCTTGTGATCAACCACACCAGAAGGGCCTCTCTCTCTCTCTCTCTCTCTCTCTCTCTCTCTCTCTCTCTATTCTGTGTAGGCTCAGACAAACACGTAGTCTCTGCCAGAGTCGCATCGGCATGATGGGACCACCCATAGTGTCTTCCATATACCTTGACAACGCTCACCTGGTAGGATACTAAAGTGCTTAGCATTTGCACCATGGCAGACTCTGGCATGTTCACATGTTACGCAGAGAATCTGGTGCTGAGCAGGGGTCTCCAGCAGACAACCACGTCCTACCCTCTCCACACCATGGAAGTGGCAGACAGACTCGATCTCTTCACATGGGTGAAAGCGGTCATAAATGTTTCTCCGCAACGGGTCGACCCAAGGATTGTACTGGGGGTCATCCCGGAAGTGGGCCCATTTGGCATCCAATATCATGGCAGTCTCAGCGTCCTGTGCCACTGCTGTGGACGCCAGCACGAGCAGTATGGTGAGAATCATGGCTATATATGAAGAGTTAAACTGAACAGAGTGAACCCCTTGAGAAATATCTGAGCCAGATCGAGCCCTGTTCCATCCGGATCAATAGTGATCTTCATCCCCTCAGGGGCAGGGTCTAGCTGCTTCACTCTGCCACCGGCTAAGAAACGTAGCTCTAGAACTACATGAGTCGTTTGCGGGCTAGTGAGTCCGACTCGCTGAAGTAGTTTAACAGCACCCTTGGCTTTGGAGACATGTGACACACCATCTACCCGTAGGATTCCCTCCTGAATGTTAACAGCTTCTTCTGGTCCATCGAATGGACGACGCAGCAGGAGCTTTCCACCTGCAACCCCGATCCGGTGACCCACCCTCGTCAGGGAGACACCTTCACCTATGTAGGTGAGGAAGGATGGTCCCCGATTGTAGAGCTTTCGAACTGTCCCATCCCTTTTCACAACGGTGGAGAGGGGAGTAACCTCTATGTCAATGACAGCGGGAGGCCTATGTAGTGGCAACCATGTTTGCCAGTCACCACCAGGTCCAGCGCGGTACCACACGTCATCCTTCTCAAACATGAACTGTAGGTTTTTTGCCAGGGTCAATAGCAGACCATCATGTGTCATCGGCGAGGCACCGCTCGAATAGGGTTTGACCAGATGAAAGCTGAGGTCGTTATTTAGGGTGTTGATGTCTGCCACCTCTGTATCTGAGAGCTCAATCAATGGCTCGAGGATGTACTTCCTCTTCAGGAAATCGTACCGAAACACGATCTTGTGGCCATCTATGTTGCGACCCAGGCACTCCTTCGACACATCCTTGAGGTCTATGAGCAGCTCCACCCCATCACCACCAATGCCTTTGAGTTTGCTTCGTACTGTAGGGCGAATGACTTGCCATCGCTCTCTTCTACCTTGGCAGCATCAACTGCGTACACATCTGCCAGGTCAGCAAGATTAGTCGAGTGAGCAAATATGGGTTCCATAGCATGCTATAGAAGGGGGTTAAACAGGAGATATAACCATGTCGGTTGTCTGACTGCTGCTCTCCGGTGGTGAGAACGTGATCTCACCCTCTCTAGAGGGGAGACGGGTGGTACAGTACTGTGTAGAATGGGTCCTCTTCGAGGTGCCCCAGCGGGGCACAACATGCATGCACGCCGATGATCTACATCAACCTCTGGTGCATACAGCAGCTCACTGGTAGAAGTCTGCCGGGACGTGATAGAGTATCTCCCAGGTGCCAACAGCAACCTATGGAAAGCTATGGAAAGCTATCAGTCCTAGCCTGTTCACACCTGTAAATCACCTGTTTGACAGCCCTCCATTAACATATATGCCAGCACGGATGGGACATCGGACGCCCATTTAGAGCTTACACTCTTATTAATACTCGACCTGACGACAACATGATATTATACCAGGAATATCTGACCTTTGCCGAGATGATGAAGAGCCAGCTACAGGGTTGCCGCTTCATGCCCCCTGCACAGATAAAGGCCTTAAACGAACAGATGCTCACACTGCTACAAGAAGGAGAGCGACTACAGTGGGAGAGCTGGTATCAACAAAACGCGAGCATTGCAAGGAGGTGAAGGAACAGTGACGGTTTCCGATACAGGCGGGCCCTCCTGGGGGATGGTAAGTGGGACGCAGGAGTCTTGACAGACGACGATGAGCCAGATGTCTTCACATACGACGATGTCTCAGACGAGGATGAGCCAGATGTCATACAGTGGGAAGAGGAGATGGCACAGAAGCGTAAGACCAAGAACTCCATCCGGCGACGGGCCTACTATCTTGGTGATAATGCAAAGTTCTGGATGTCACGTCTCAGAAAGCTACTGGCACCAGACATGGAGCTGGATGACTACTGTCTAAGAGACGTCTGTCTCGGCACTAAAAAGCTGGCACGGTTCGCCAGGCTCTCCAAAATGAACCCTTCTATGACTCATGAGCAGATTCTGCAGGTGATGCCGTTTAATCCTCCAGATACACTACGGCAAAATCAGAGTGGCGCAAGCAACCAGAACTATGCCCCTCCCTGACTGCTGACGAGGGTGGTATCATTCACGGCTGGCGACTCCAGCAGATAGATACCATCAGGAAGAATCTCGCCCATGAGGGAGAAAAGTACAGCAGAACGCACAGGCGATATAAGACAGCCTACAACGTCCTCGCGCATACAAGCACTGCTGCGGGTGTGATTGGAGCCAGTGATGGTGTGGCAGCTGTGGCCACTCTCGCTACAAGGTTGGGTGCCCTTGTCACCATCCCGCTGGGTGGCGTGACACTAGCCGCCACTGTCTTGGCCACGGGCTTGGGGGTGGGGAAATGGTAGATCACAAGGAGGTTGGAGAAGCATGCTAAGTACATGACACTGGCACAGAGTATGCTATGGACTATCGACGAGTCTGTCAGCAAAGCTCTCAAGGATGGCCAGGTCACTGATGAAGAGTACCACCATATATTGAAGGTCCAAGCCCTGTACCACACGGAGAAACCTAAAGTGCGACATCAAAGGCTCCAGCGGGTGTGTTGATATGGAGGAGCTAAAAAACGAGATGTTACGGTGAGGTCGCCTCGCTGGTCTCTGGAGTCGAGACGACTACAAATAGCATGCTGCCTGTACAGTAGCTTTATGAACACCAGTATAGCTGGCCTTCCCACTGAACCTCTACGACCGTCATCTGGAGCCAACCGCCCCTCCTGGGTACACCCTTGACTGGCCTGAGAGGTCTACTGAACGACATACCAGAGCTAACACCGTTCTCCATCACAGTGGATGGACGGTCCCGAATCAGCTTCTCCGTCAACCCACGACCGCTGACCAACCGCCCCATCACCATCAAGGATGTGAAGCAAGCTCATACTTGGATGGCTGCTCCAAGCCTCTCATACAGGAATCAGCAACTGAACTTTGCCGTGTGGTGTACCACGGCAGGATGTGGAGTAAGTTCCACCCTGCTTCACTCCTATTCTGGTACTCCTGAAGCTGTGCTCATCGCCAGCTGTCTCAGATTCCACATGTATGTCATGGTGCGACGAATCATCCATGAGCTGGGTGCAAGCCTCCCTGATACAAACGACTTCGACCCACAGCTCAACAGTCATAGCGTCTCAGCGGCCAGCAGACTACAGAGCGAGTTCAGCGCTCACCCAGACTATCGGTGGCGTGGTGGTGACAACAGCAGTCTAGGGGTTATGTACGATGACCCGAGACGTGACTACTCAGGATTCCCCTATCGAACACCCCGATGGGTAGGCAGTCAGAAGACAGCGACATGCTCGTTCGATCCAGACTCCGACCCTGGAGCGCTGGTGCAAAATATGCACATCACTGGCTTGCGGCAGGACTATCCAGATGTGTGGAAGTACTTTGTCCCACACACCACCTCAGGCCTCACACCAGCAGGGATCATTCGGATCAAACAGTCCCTGGAAGCGCTGTGCTACTGCCTCCTTACAGCACAGACCAAGCTGCGGCATTCCATAAATGGTGTCAGCGGAGCAGAGGTCCGGGCCATGTTCATCAGTCTCGTTGATGATATGATCATCGTGGCAGACACCAGTAGTCTTATTGCTAAGTTCCAGCAGGGGTTGCAGAAGGCCCGTCACAAACTTGACTTTGCTATTTCACCACACCTACGGTTTATTCCGAGCAACATGATCATGAACATCGAGGACCTCCAAGTCAGGGGCTATAACAACATGATAGTCGAGGGGAGTTCTCCCGGTGTCCACTTCGGCTTCAACACTGATATCAACGCACCTACACATAGTACGGGCATGGCAGCACATACAGTCATTCCAACGTGATACTGCAGCCAGTCGACATGGCAGCTCCAGGCATTCCGACCCCGACACTGCAGCCAGTCGGCATGACACCACTTCCCATAGCAGCTCTATGAGTGTTGTCAGGCCTAGCTATTGTGGCGCTCGGGATCAGCCTACTCAGCCGCTAGCAAATCAGCTATAAGACTATCCTGACTCTCTACAGTAGCAGTGGGGACCACGGTGAGATACTGAACCAGCTTGGCATGCCCTTACAGCCCCTATACACGCTGCCAACATGCACATCCACGGGCTGGATGGTTCTGCAGTACATGCTTTTTCTAGCTTGTAGTATCGCAGAGCCTTGTTCAGTTCTGAGTCCAGTGAGGCCATGGTGGTCTGCAACTGCTGGAACACATCTGACAGATACTCCCGATCCTTGTAGAAACCTTTAGCTCGCAGGAGCTGCTCGATGATACTCCCACCCATGATAAGGTATTCGAGGAAGCAGATCTGTCCCTTACCAAATCCTAGATAGAGCTTCACAGCTGTCAGCTCCTCTGTCAGCTCAGTACCGGAGAGCTGAGCGAGCTCACCTGGGGTCTTCTTCTTGTAGTCCTTCAACTCCCCCCGGAAGACCTCATAGTACTTCTCACACAGCGTGAGCCCGGACATGTATAAGATGTCTCAATAGAGAGATGAATATTCCTGAGTACCAACCCGGCCACCTGGCAGATGCAGACTGGGAAGATCTTATTAGCTCTCTCGACAGTGGATGCATACGTTTAACCGCGTTGTATACTCAGTGCTTAAACAATGCCATCAACGGTACAGATCGTGAAGCAACTGCCCGAGAGCCAGGCGAGTCTTCAGAAGGTGGAGAACCTGCTGCGAACCAAGACACAGAAGTTACTGACCAAAGCAAAACCTCTAGCAGTCCATGTCGCCAGTAACGTGGCAGCGAATGTGGCCGTAGTGAAGATGACAGGTGGTTCTTCCTACCACCACTGCAGCTGTCCTCGCTACAGTGGTGAGTAGGGTGGCCGGGAACTGTCTCGGAATAACTCACCCCAACCCACAGATCGCCCTCAGTGGTGCCTCCTACACTGTTGTCGCCAAGATCATGGGTGAACGTGTTACACTAATGGAGGCCGCGGTTCTAGGGCTACAATGAGTGCAATGGCTGAGATCATCGTCGCCTACGTTTAAAACCTCTGAATAGTGAGAGATGGATCACGAGACCCCTGCAGCATATGAGGCATGGCGTGCCGGAGGGCGGTGTGTAGCCCATAGTCGAGCACACGGACTGAGGATTGCCAATGCCTGGAAATGGTGGACCGCGCACAAGGCGTGCCACTGCAGAGGGCCAGAACCCTGAGCACTGCTACCTGGTGTAGTTCGGATCGACCGGTCGGGTACCGGCTGTACCAGCTAGGCTGGGTATGCACCGCCCATTCTGGATTTATTCCCTGAACACACACCCTCCCCCACCCCCTGGGTAGAGCCATAGGCGTATATAGGCCTATGGGAGAGATCGCATTGTAAAAACGACTAAGTTCGTTAAACCCCATAGTGCGCATGCGCACGCTTGGATATTATTTGTGATGGAGCAAGTAGTTTATGACCAAGATAGGATGACGCTTTTAGTGTACCGAGATTGTACCTTGTAATCCTTTTTGATTACCTGTTCCCGCGGAATCTGGCATTAATCAAGACCAGAATTCGACGGGCTCTTTAAATCTGTAAACCATTTCAAAAGCGGTTAAGAAATGGCTGAGTTATCCACGGAAAACGCTTCTTGATTATCTTCAAAATATTGCCGTGACGTCATAACCACGTGGACGCAGAACTTATAGAATGTTCTGGAACATTCGACAGCATTATTATCAGCTACGCGCTGATTAGCTGTTGCTCGAACGATGATTGGTTGGAGCCTGCGTCTGTGACGTCACGAGGAGTATATAAAAGTAGACGCGATCCAGAGATCGAGAACATCCTCAGCCAGGGGCCGAATAAGTTGGACCTATACCAGCTACTACCAGCATGACAGATATTACGCATATAACTTCGCTTTCTGTCAGTTTCTCTCCCGTAGCTAGCAGTTGGCAACCCACCGCACTAAACCAATTTTGTAACTCCCTGCTTGCGGGAGCAATTTGGAACTTTCTAATTATCGTTCACGAGTATCAATATCTACTTCGGAACACGAACTTGCGGCGAGGCCTTTACGGCCTGAATATGTGATTCTACAGATGTAGAGGCAGGATGTTCTTTGATGGATGACTCGCCGGATCTACCGGCCATGCCTAAAAGTGGTATTTCAACCGTCCCCACAATAATGTCGTGTAGATTCTTCTAACATTCGACCGCAGCAAGTAACTTTTCCCAGTGTGTCTTCAGAGCTGGCTGACGTACCCAGCACTGTTAAGCTTTGTTTTGTATCTTCATTCGCCATTCATATATGGCCAGTAGCCATCAGTTCATATGTTTTGTTTATTTATAGGACTGCAGTGCACGTAGGAAACACTATACAGCAACACTTATATATGCAGCACTTTCTCCCGCCACCAACAATTTTTCATTGAGGTCGCTGTCCATGCTATAACATTGTTTATCCCGGCATGCTACCGACTAAACCATTTCTATTCAGCTCGATAGGATAGGTTTAATATGATTAGAGACACTTTCTTCGTTAAGAAATCTGTGGTATACTCTTCTCTTCCGCCAAGTGCGATAATATAGCCCCGCACTCCGGTAAGACTCATAACTCTAAGATTGTGTCTCTCTTCATGCTCCACTCAGCCTTGTGGCTTCTTAATTGTTTGGATGTCCCTATCCGCACCATGGGCTGATCCGACCCTGGGAAACTGTTGGGGTTTCTGAGCGATGATGGCCAGGGTGTGGTATCACACACATTCCCTCCATATCTTTGGATACTTAGTAGTTAGCACTTTTGCCAATGTAGGAAAGCACTGCGAAAACATGTCTTAATTATTCTTTTAATTGCTGAACAATCCTCACTCACCACAGTGCAAAACTGGGCAACTTGTATATAAACCTAACGACAGGTTAAATGGTTGGTTCCATAGGACCCGGTGACGGGTGAAATGCGTGCCCCCACCGTGCAACGTTTTATGTGGTTACGGAGCGAGATGTTCGGATTCTTATCCAGTTCGGAAATCTTACTAAGTATCATGTATGAGCGCTGTCTTCAGTATTGATGTCTTGGGGCATCGGTTCTCAATAACAGCCGTGTCTAATAGCTAGGTAGATACCAGCCATTTGCGGCTTAAATTAGTTCTTGTTCCGAAAACCTAAAAGCTAATTAAGCAAAGCAGAAGGACCGCATAAATAAACCGGCGACTAGTAATTCAGCATACTAAGAATCACATAAGACGGTGACATGGGAATCCTTCAGGAGTCGTTCGTCCTGTCTTCACGTAAAACAGCACGCAACCCTATAGTCATAATCTCACTAGGTATGGTCTTTTCTTTTTCAAGTATTTTTGGTTGTAATATTAGAGTGGGCCCATTCTTGCCTACTACTCTTCTCCCGCTTTAAGCAGTGGCGACACCTTCCCGAGACGGAGGCCTGTGCGAGGCACTTGCCTCTCACAAGGATTCAGCGATGACGGTCCACCCGAAGATAATACTCCTCACCCAAATTAGCACTAGGAGTAGTGCCTGTGTGAGGCACTTGACTTTTCGTCTGAGATAATCTTCTTCCTTTCAGCTTAGAGGTATAATAACTTATATTAGGTTAATTAGTTAAGTCTCGTGTATGGGAGCCTCCCTTGCGGAGATACCTCTGCGGACCTATGAGTCTGTGTGATACCTCCGGGAGCCCCATATTTAAAAGTTCATCTGGCTGTCTCTATGTCTTGTATTTTCATATGCGCTTATTCAGTTTTATCTAGCATGCTCGATGGTCTGTTTAGGTAAAATCATTGTATAGACTTATATTTTTAGGTCACCAAATCAAATCTTGTAAGTTCGTAGATCACGAAATTGCTATGGAGAGACATACTGCAACATTACCATGGACACCACCTATGTGAACGATGAGTACCGAGTCCTAGGTCCATTGGCTCGTGGACCAACCTTCTATGTGAAGAGAATGGGGTAATACACTGTGGGGTGCAATGGTGGGTTCACAGAATTCGAACTACAGGTAGGTGTCGAGATGCCCGTGGCAGTTCCACTCTTAACCTTCCTCGAGAACACACATGTGAATCCGGCTGCCATGCAGGATAGGCTGCTCATCCGGGTGTACACTGAGCGGCTCGCAGATGTGACGATGAATGCTCTAAGACTTCATGTCTGGCATGACGAGAATGACCAGGAGCTGAAGCAAACGGGTTCCAAACAGCAGATCATGCGTGTAGAGCGAGAACACCAGCAGGTCCAAGCCATAGCTAACCAACGGGCAGAGCTGACATTGCATCGTGGTGCATTGGACTGTGTCGCTGTTGCGGTCCTGGTTCAGAAGGGAGGAGTCATCCAGCAGGTGGATACGCTAGATGACTTCAAGCTTGTGGTTGCAGGGACCAATGTTCTTGGTGAGGTACGTGAGCTGGCTGATTGCCGACTCTACAGACAGAGAACTAAGTCATTTGCGCTTCTGCGACTAACCAGTGAAAGTGAGGACCGTCACCACCTTGGGGGCAGGGACATCCCACCTAATCATGGCAACCAGCTCAGCTTCAACATCAGAAACCTCATAGCTTGGACTCGCTCATTAGGTGTGATGGTACTTTACTTTGGCTATGCTAAGGTATGTGTGTGGAGCACATCAGGTATTCAGCTTGAGCGTGTGTAGAGCACAACTCCTGTCGTCACAGCTGTAGCTGCCACCACTACTATAAGCGCTGCTGTCTTCTCACCTGTCGATGCTTCATAGTCAAGCATTGGCTCAGATATGTTTACATCCTCGTAGTACTCATTGAGACTCTCATCTGCCTCTTTGATGCTCTGGTTGGCCTGAGCTCGGAGTTGTCGTCGGCGTGCCTCCCTCTGGCGCATATGCTCGGGTGCTTTGCTGCACTCAAACTTCTCCTTAGACAGCTTCTCCATCACCTGGTTATGACGCTCATGCTCGACCTCTGCCGCCTTCTTGTCAGTGAAGCTGAGTCCCCAGTTCGCTAAGGCAAACACGCCTGCATTCAAGATTGCGGATACCATGCTATAGTCTACAGTTTAAAGCTACTATGTAGCTGCACCCCCCCCCCCCCCCCAGCGATGCGATGTGTGAACCAGAGGCTGATCCAGTCGAGGATGTAGATGATGAGGACTATGAGGGGGACTATGATGAGGAGGATTATGATGCAGACTACGATGTCGGTGGTGAGTATGATGATGCAGCACCTGAATCCCGCAAGCTAGTACACAGAGCGAAAAGAATCTATCGTAATTATGTAAAAGGTTCTATCGGTCCGCTGGCAGCAGTTGGGGCTCTGATCACTCTGTTCACAATGAAGGCTGGCGAGATGGTCCACAAGATCGCCAACAATGCTCTCCATGGGGTGGGGAAGATTTGTGAAGCCATACCAGCCATCGCCTCTGGAGTAGGTACATTCTTCGGAGTCGCAGACCCTTTGCTACCGTACCTTGCCATAGCAATCACGGCCATCTGGTCCGCCGAACATTTAAGCCATACTATATAAGGATGGCATCTCTGTACAACCTGGTCAAGACACTTAACCTCCGAGGGTTGGTCGATAAACTACCGTTCAGTGAGGACTCAGCCGAGATTAGACGCCTGTGTAGGGTGGTGTTTGAGGAGGTCTTCAGTGATGGTCGAATGAATAACGGCCGTCTGTTCGTCTGTTTAGAGTTCACCCAGGCCATGCATGACAGGACGGGAGGGGACGTCAGTGATAAAATCTGGGAGCTCCGTCTTTCTTGAGGAACTCTACTATCAGCCTGGTGGATATTACCGTGAGGCCCCTCAACTACTTGAGGCTGCACGTTGCAAGGGCCACAACTTCACATTGGAGACAGTTAGCCAGTGGCTCAGCTGCCAGTCGATGCGGCAGATATACAGACCTCGTCCACGGCACATCAGGCATGCCCATTTCGATAAAACTGTCCTGAACAGAGTTAACCAGGCAGATGTTCTATTCCTTCCACACAGCTCAGTTGGTCGTAAGACCTACAAGTATGCCCTCACCATCGTCGATGTCGCCAGCAGGTACAAGGCTGCAGTACTGCTCACAGACGAGTCAGCTGGCCAGGTGGCCCAGGCATTCCAGGGTGTCTACGAGGCTTTGGAAAATCCCCTCCAGTGGCTGGAATTGTTGCAGGTGGATGAGGGTAAGGAGTTCACAGGTGAGACTGCAGCCCTCATGCGGAAACACGATGTGGCAGTTAGGTGAGGCGAGGCAGGGCATCACCGTGCCCAGGCTATCATTGAGCGGTGGAATCGGACACTGGCAGAGAGACTGTTCCCACACCAATATGCCCAGGATATGGCCGCGCCAAGTGAACGTTCTAGAGTATGGGTGAGTGGGCTGCCTGCTGTGCTGGAGAGATCCAATGCTGAGGTTACTAGGCTAATTGGGAAGAAGCCGGTAGAGCCTATAAGACTCTCTGCTGTTGCCAGTCACAGCTCTAGAGGAGCGAACAAGGGAGAGGAGTGCCTACCTGTATAAGCCTGGTGAGCTGGAAGGTGGTTGCTGGATGTTCACAGGCTTGACAGGTATGTGGAGGCAGAGGGGCGGCCTACACTCTACTATCTGGCACGCCAGCATGGAGTGCCTATACGACCATTTGTCGTAGAAGAGCTTCAGCTGGTCCCTGCAGACACACAGCTACCACCACCTAGGGTGCTAACATGATACTCGATGGGCTCGGTATGGACACCATCTGGCAGCACATGACGCTTATCATATTAAGCGGAGAGTCCGAGTTTTTCCTGCTCATATGTCACCATGCCCTGGTTGTGCATGCGTAGGCCTCGGTTTTTAGCTCTGTCCACCCCGCCATGTAGGGCGCTGTAGAACCTCTACCAAGAAACCTCATTCTGCCGCTTTGACATTTCCTTACCTGAGCACTTATTTGGAGCTGTGCTCTCCACATAGTAGCATTTGGAGCAGAGAGCGATAGAGCCTTCGAACTCAAGCTTGAACAGTCCCAGAGTCCATCCAGTCCATTTGTCCCAAGCTAGCCAGTCTCGCTTATGAGCCTGGTACTCTGCTCGCATCTCAGGGCGAATGACGTCGTCGAGGTTGGAGCCTTCCATGGCGATATACGCGGAGTCAGTGTCCATCTGCAGGTACTCAAAGCTGTCACAAGCTACGTAGCGATCGAGGAAGTCATAGTAGAACTCCAGCATTCGCAGCTTCGCGAGCTCATAAATGGCTATCTCCACCTGGAAGGGCCTTCGAATAGTGATTCTCGGCTTGCGACTCTGGAGCTCGTATGACTCATCGATCTCCTCGAGATCTTCGAACCATGCACTATGCAGGACCTTGTCTATCATGCATTCATCCTTGGTGAAGCTGGTGTTGCTATGACGTTCCAGGGCCTTGATGAGCTTCCTGTAGGCACTGTTGCCGAGGAGTTTGAAGAGATCTGACAAGAGCGCTTTGCTCTTATCTACATCTCCCGAGTGGTGGGCCTCTGTAACATTCTCTACGAAGCACTCGAATGGGCGCTTGGCCTCATAGTCTATGGTGCGGTATACAGCAGTGATCTCCAGGCCGTGGGTTATATACCACTTGAGTGTCGGTGCGTACAGCAGCCGCTTCTTACCAGAGAGGGCACCAACCAGCTTCTGGGTGGTGGGACGCTTCCTCCCTGTCCGCCCTAGATATGCCTGCATCTCAGAAGAGATTGCCTCAACTGGGATCTCGCAGTTATAGAAGAGAGGAGGCATTTCCTCAAACTTTGCCCACAGAGCCTTGGGGACCTCTATATCCACCTCAGCAAACCCAAACCAGCTGTCTGCTAGGAGAGCCTCCTTAAAGCTAGCTACATCACTGGCACCGGACCAGTGGCGCACTGCCTCCTTACCACATGGCATCTCTTTGGCCATCGTTGACAGGTACAGAGCATTTGCGTCATAGCCGAGTAGACGTTGGCAGACACGCTCACTCTGGCGGATTCGAGTCACACCGGCCTCGTGGTATCTGGTGAACATGATGCTGGGACCTCCAACAACACCACCCTTCAGCATCCTGTAGGCTTCCTTGCCCGGTAAATAGAGGCTAACATCTGGCATGTGCTGAGCGGTTCCACATAGGAGGTACTGCAGTGACACACCTGGGAGAGATACCGCGTCTTTGAGGATGTCTATTTCTCATTCTGTGTAGAACTCCCGCATCCACTCTAGGGCTTCGATGAATGGCTGACATCCAGGTTGTTGTAGTATCGCAGCCAGTCGGCGAATGTCCGTATTCCATGCTCGTTGAATGTCTGGTTACACTGTTCCCACTCTGATTGCGTCAAGTGGTAGCCACCCTTGAGCTTAGATGTCCATGCTGAGTAGTCAGGAACCCCTGGATAGTTGAGATTCTCATGTGTATCAAACCATTCATATGGCAACCAGCTCTTCTGCTGTGTACACCCGTAAGCTTTGACCCATACCTCATATGAGACTCATGGGCCAAGGTAATTCAGCACATCGAGAAACCATAGCTCAGGTGTTTGAGGAACATGCTCTGACTAGCCTTCTTGGCGACTTTCACTGTACCTATACTGTCAGTCAGCTCATTGACAAAGTACTTCTTGATGAGGTTCGGGTCATACCGCCCAGAGTTGAACCCCAGTACAGACACTTGGTCACACCACTCGTTGATCAGTCGCTGCTGTTGCTTTGGGAACTTGTCCGGGTCTGTCGGTATGTACTGTGCCCTAACTCTTGTCCGGATTAGATATGCTCGGCGTTGGATCACCAGCATGAACCCTCTGATCAGTTCTTTGGGGTCAGGATTGCAGAGGTGAGTGGGCTCACTCTTTGCGCCATCTAAGGAGCAGCCAACTGACACAGAGATAGGTATGTGAGTACTCTCGATCGTGAGAGTCTCCGTAAGATGAGTCTTGTTACCATCTAGGAGTGCTTCGAAGTCGTAAACTATGAAGTGTTGGTATGGGACAGTCCGAACTCGTTTAGGGACACTTGGATAGCGTTTTATACAGCACTCCCCACTGTACCACAAGCGTGCATCCAGATGCTCTCAGCATCTCCTCTCTCAGGACTGTCTTGTAGTATCTTTGTTCGGCATCCTCACCTCGCTAGTGTTGTGGGCACCCGTGCCAGTAACAGGCATGGAACTGGTAAATGGTGTTGGTGGTCGGCTCATAACCATCTACGGGAGCATCCTCGATCCAATGCTCGCCACCGTGTCCACACTGTACATGGTGTATGTGTATGCCTCTGTTTCTCGACTCATACGCGATCCAATGAGTAGCCGCTGAACTGGATGGTTGGGGCAGATAGAAGGCTTTCTCATACGTAGCAATGAACTCATTTACGTGTATGGTGAACATAAATTTACTCGTCTATGAACTGTGACCATTTACCTATATACAGATAGGAAAATCACTTGCGTGTGTACATGCACGCACATAAATGTCATATTTAATGATCGTTTGCGTGTGTGTATATAATATAATATATAATTAATGGAAAACTCCAGTAATTTGCGGTTTCTAGATTCCCGGATAATACACCGAAAGGTGGTACGCCAGACATTGGCGGAAACTCCAAGAACAGAACAGAACAGAACAGAGGCGGTATCTACTCAAGAAGAAGAAGAAGGAAAAGAATGGAGTCATTAGAAACAAGTATGGACTAGTAATGAACTCAAAATATACGTAACCATTACTGTCCATAGTAACACATTATGCTTTGGTTTTGTCCAGCAACAAGATGGAATTTTCGAAATTTACTACTGGGTACCGATTTCAATGCTCAACTATATGTGAAACTCATTACATTTAATGATACTAGTTTTCGTAATGACAACTCATGAGATTCAAGCTTCAAGATTCAAAATTATTTATTTTCATATAGCACATAGATTTTACATTTACACAAAAGGCAGTCCACCAAAGGCTGAGCCTATACAGCGGTGGGCCCCTTACAACAGATATTGATAATGAAGGTATGAATTTTCCACTCTGTGACTATATACTTCAGAAAGAATTTAATGATAATATTATCAGGAGTACTGATGCTATCACCTTTTCAATGATTCATATTAACATTAGATCGCTGCTAAAAAATTTTGATAAATTTAATAACTTTATGGATTCCAGCTCACATGAATTTAGCGTCATAGGAATTACCGAGACATGGTTGAAACCTGACTCACCACTGGACTTAATTAATATGCAAAATTACGAATTCATTGAAAAACACAGGCCAACTAAAAAAGGTGGTGGTGTAGGCATCTACATAAAGGACAGTTTACAGTATGATTTGAGAGATGACCTGTCAATGAATGAAGAATTTATTGGAACTATTTTTATTGAAATTCCCAATGAAAAAACTAAAAATAAACTTGTCAGTGTCACATACAGACCTCCTGGAAGTGACAACGACAAATTTATGAAATCATCTGAAAAAATTCTAAATACCATACAAAATGAAAAGAAATCCGCTTATATATTAGGTGACTTTAATATTGATTTGTTAAAACAACATAGCTTCTACACTCAAGACCTATTAAATTTATTAAAAATATCTGGCTTTTATCCATTTATAACGAAACCAACAAGAATTACAGAATGCTCGGCTACTGTTATTGACAACATCATCTCGAATAATGCTGTAAGTGCCAAGAATCAAACAGGTATCTTTGTTGTTGATATTTCAGACCATTTACCTATTTTCTATATAGAAAAAGAAAACAAAAAAGGAAAATCATTTGTAAAAGAAACAGTAACTTGTAGAGACTTCAAAAAGGAAAATATAGAAATGTTCAAAAACAATATGGCTAACATAAACTGGAACCAGGTAATTGAACAACACTTCCACACTATATGCTCTAACATCTATGAATCTGCCTTTCCACTTAAAAATATTAAGAAATTTAAACAAAATCCTACTAAACCCTGGATTACAAGAGGAGTGATAGCTGCCTGTCACAAGAAAAACAAGATATATGTGAATTTTATTAAATATCCGACAAAGTATAATGACTCACAGTTCAAGAAATATAGAAACAGGCTAAATCAGATAATTAGGACAGCAAAAATACATTATTTTCATAATAAATTTGATGAACAAAAAGATAATATAAAGGAAACATGGAAACTGATTAAATCATTACTAAATAAGAAAAAAACCAATACTGAAGCATCACGGTTTATTTATAATAATAGAGTCATTAACGACAAAAAAGAAATAGCAGACAAATTTAATGAGTATTTTACTAACATTGGTCCTAATTTATCACAAAATATTCAACCCAGCTCGAACATACATATAACGGACTTTCTAACAGGTAGTTATCAACACTCTATTTTCCTAAATCCAACAGATACTCACGAAATCTACAAAATACTAATGCAAATTAACACAGCTAAAAGTGCTGGAATCGATAATTTCAAATGGAAAATTTTTAAACACTGTGTAACAGAAATACTAACACCATTGGACCACATCTGTAATCTCTCACTTACACAGGGAGTATTTCCATCAAGATTAAAGGTTGCACGTGTGACACCCATATACAAAGCTAAAGATGTATCTGACTTTACTAATTATCGGCCAGTCTCGGTACTTCCACTTTTCTCAAAACTCTTAGAAAAGCTGTATTTTAGTAGAATTACTAAATATCTAAACAAAAACTCAATCATATATCCTTCTCAATATGGTTTCAGAGAAAAACACTCTACTATGCTTGCCATTGTGGATATGATAGAAAAATTATCAACCTCCCATGAGAATAATGAACATACGCTAGGTGTATTCTTGGATCTTTCCAAAGCCTTCGATACAATTGATCATACAATTTTACTGCAAAAGCTTGCATACTATGGAATAAGAGGTACTGCATTGAACTGGATACAGAGTTACCTGTCAAACAGGGAACAGTGTGTACAATTCAATGGGGCTATCTCTGAATACAAAAATATAGTTTGTGGTGTTCCCCAAGGTTCAGTTCTTGGGGCCCCTGCTGTTTCTCCTATATATGAATGACATACACAAAGTCTGCAAACATCTCTCACTAATACTTTTTGCAGACGACACAAATGCTTTCTGCAGCCACAAGGATATAGAAATTCTATACAAAAATGTCAATAATGAAATGGCAAAATTAATAGACTGGTTTAAAGTAAACAAATTGTCCTTAAATGTATCAAAAACTAATTATATACTATTCACAAAATCTAAGAAACTAAAAGAAATAGCTCTCCCAAACCTCTATATCGACAACCAGATAATTCAAGAAGCACAATATGCTAAGTTTTTAGGAGTATATCTGGACAAAAATTTAACATGGGAGAAGCATATTGAAATTATTACTACCAGGGTAGCAAAAAGCATTGGCATCATTCGCAGACTGAAACCCTATCTAACACCTAATATTATTAAAACCCTGTACTGCACAATGATACTTCCTCACATCACCTACTGCAATGCTATCTGGACTAATACATCTCAAGCTAGACTAAAAAAACTAAAATCTCTGCAAAAGCAATCTATTAAACTATTTTCACAAACAGCAAGTGGCCAGGATATCTTTAAATCAGAAAAGGTCTTAAAACTTGAGGACATAGGAGGGCTCCAACTATACACAATCTTAAGGGACTTCCACAATGGCAACTTACCCTCATCCTTATCTAACATTTTTATGCTCAATACACAATTGCATCCTCACAACACAAGAACAAGAGATAACCTCCATTCAACACACCACCAAACAAAAGCAGCACAACAAAAACCCTCATACAAAGCAATTCAGTTATGGAATAATACAGACACAAGCACAAGCACACGCACAGACATCATAAAGCTACAGTACTTTAAGCAGAATATCAAAAAGAAGATTATAGAAACCTACTAGACTCTGGAAAACACACACCATCATGGCATGCTATTCTCATACTTGCACCCAGTCACCAGAACAAATAATAATAATAATAATATTAAGAATAATAAGAATATCTGTCATAATGGTAACTACCAAACAACTAACTCTACCATCACAGCCTAAAAAATACTTTGTCATTGATAATAAGAATATGTAATATAGAATTATTAACTTAAGCAAGATAAGCACACATCCGTCTGTCATGTCTTTCCCTGTAAAAATGTAAATTGTCATACGTCTATTAACTGTTGGACTGCTGGAAGCGGACAATAACGCCAATTGGCAATGGCTCTGGATTGGCTGAGTATTTTAGAAAAAATTTGACTGAAAGTTGCTTGTGGCTTAGCCACCGACAACGTTCGGTCAAATTGTTTTAGAAGTACTCAGCATACCCTGAGTTAGGCTCCATGGAAAATGTAGACTGCAGAGGCTTGGCAGCGAGACAGTTAACTATATGTATATATAGGACTATAACATGTTAACCGTATGTATTCAGTATTCTCATGTCCTATATTGTTGTTGTTATATGTTATATGTTATATGTAGGGGTCCACCGCCACATAGGCTCTGCCTTTGGTGGACTACCTGTTGTGAAACTGTAAATGTATATTCTATTTCAAAATAAATAATCTTGAACTTGAACTGGAATTTAACATATAAACATATAATTCAGTGATAGTTGGATCATGGGTGAAGATAATATAATATATACATGTAAATACTATGGGTACCGAAGTTTGTGAATCTAAGTAAGTAATGCACTCATGAAAGAAAACTCTTAAACAGATCTGTGCAAGAATTTAACACAATGTGAAATAACACTTCCGAATACAAATGAAAAAATTTTGGTACATAATTTTAATTTTAAAACAAATTCCAAGCATTTGAACTGACCCACCTCGCCAGGTTATGTGTGAAATGGCGGTACCAAATTTCGTGAATAGGTGATTATGCATCTTCAGCTGTCTGGTACATGCTTGTAAATCCTTAAATATCATTGTATTAGTTTGTTGAATGTTTCAACTGCTAATTGTGTCCGTTTTAACCCATAAATTAGTCCTACAAATGAATGTATAAACTATAAAAGCAGTTGATACATTTGAAGAGAAGAAAAAAACCCTAAATTGATGTCACTTTCGTTAGGTTAGGTAGTGACATCACATGAACTTCACAAATATTAATGAGCTGAAGAAATGAACTAATGCAAGGGTCTTTAAAACATGTTCAGCAGGCATAAAGCGAAGAATAAAAAAATGTCTCGTTAAAAAAACATGTGCACTTTATGTTAATTTTGACATTTTGGTAAATCATTGATAAGCACACACCCCTTCCTCTAGAGCCTCTCCTATAAAATGTAGACGTGCTCCCGTCAATCAGTCTAATCCGATGCGGCGGAAAAATGTAAACAAAGCAGGTGGTAAATTTGGATTGTGAAATTTGCTCATTTTAGGTGCTAAATAAGCGCAAGTAAGTAATCTAAGAAAGGTGCATTAAGGAATCTTACAATTTTTATCACTACCATCAGTAATTGTATGAAACGTTTCTTGTTTTGACTGTATTTTGCTCAAAACTTTGTCAAAAGTTCCAGAACTTTGAATCAAATAATGGCTATTGTGTAGATGATTTCCATGCAACGTTACATCATAGAACGAGAACGATAAAAACAAATTCACGAATTTCGGTACTCACGAATTTAAGCAACTCGACGATACATTTAAGACAATAGACAATTAACACGCGCGCGCATGCATGCACACACACACACACACACACACACAGATGGGAATGGGGAAAACACATGCATGATGTTATGAGCTCATGCGATCTAGTAGACAGATAAGAATGCCACAAAAACTCTTAGATTATGTGACTCATTAAATAACAGTTAACGGACATTATTAATTAATCATTGCCATAGTAATAATTAGTATTCTAAATGATAATTATCTTAATAAGCTTACATATGTATTCATGGTTTCAGAGTTCAGATGATCGATACAAAGTTGATATGTCAATTTCAAAACCAACCATAATTTGAATCATTGAGATTATGATTACATTATATTGACTACTTACGTTTGAAAGCATGTTCCACTCTTTTAAGAAAAGGAGGGATGCTATGATCTAGTAATTATATAACTCTATATGACAATTGCCTGTCAATCCGTATTTCATAATCATCTAGGTTTCATATTCACCCATGGGAAATAAGTATTGTAATCGAGCATGGCTTTAATAATAGATTAGTTTACGGCAAGTTTAACATTGGTTTTGTTGATTAAATTCGTTACTCCCAAAGTCCTGTAATACGGAGTCTGATACACAACACATATTTTGTTTACAATATTATTATTATTATTATTATTATTGTCATATATAACAATGCAGCCTAATTTGTATCAACATTTCTTGGTGCATTATTATTATTATTATTATTATTATTATTATACACAACTGCATCATCCACATCAACAATTACGGATACATTATTATTATTGCAGATGTGTATTTTACATTCTAGTTGTTATCCTGCCAACTGGGTACATACTTGTTTTTGTACTGCCATGATGGTGACTTCTGCATTCATGTCATTGGTTTGGATTTTTAGTATCTTTCTAAGATTATTTTCTAAATATTTTGTTTAAAAGCGCTTTGTGTAAGAATTTGTGTGCGTATATTTATATCTGTGTTGTTCCAGAGTTGTATTGCTTGGTGGGATGGTTTTTGTGTAGCTGTCATTGTTCTGTAATAGGTTTGGTGTAAGTTATTCTTAGTTCGTGTGGGGTGCGAGTGTATATCGGAGTTGTTCCTAAAAAGGTTTGATAATGAGGAGGGTAGATTGCCATTATGGTAGTCCCTTAAGATAGTGTAGTTGGACAGCTCCAATGTCTTCAAATTTTAGCATTTTTTCGGTTTTAAAGACATCCTGGCCCTCTGCTGGCTGTGCGAATTATTTGATTTCCTGCTTTTGTAGTGATTTTAGATGTGCTAGTTTAGTTTTATGCGTGTTAGTCCATATTACATTGCAATATGTGATATGTGGAAGTATCAGTGTACAATATAGAGTTTTTAGAATATTAGGGGGAAGATATGGCTTAAGTCTGCGCATGATACCGATGTTCTTTGCTACCTTGGATCTCACTATTTCTATATGCTTCTCCCAGGTTAAGCTTTTATCCAGATAGACGCCGAAAAATTTGACATATTGTGTTTCGTGAATTTCTTGATTATTTACATGCATTTTGGGGAGAGGTATTTTTTTTATTAATTCTTAGATATTGTGAAAAGTATATAGGTAGTTTTATCGACATTCAGAGATAATTTATTCATTTTAAACCAGTCTATGATTTTTTTCATTTCATTATTTACATACTTGTATACAGTGTCTATGTCCTTGCGGCTACAAAACGCATTGGTATCATTCGCAAACAATATTAGTGAGAGGTGATTACATGCTTTGGGTAGGTCATTCATGTATAATAAAAACAGCAGAGGTCCAAGAATTGATCCTTGTTGAATGCCACAGACTAATTTCCTGTCTCCTGACATGGCCCCACTGAATTTTACACATTGTGTTCTGTTAGTTAAATAGCTATATATCCAATTTAATGCAATGCCCCTAATTCCATAGTGGGCAAGTTTTTAAAGTAATATTTCATCATCAATAGTATCGAATGCTTTGGAGAGGTCCAAGAATACACCTAGAGTGTGTTCATTTCTCTCAAGGGATGTGGTTATTTTTTCCAGCATATCCACAATGGCAAGCATGGTAGAGTGTTTTTCTCTAAAGCCGTACTGGGATTCATAGATTATATAATTTTTATTAAGATATTTTATAGTTCTATTGTAGTATAATTTTTCCAGAAGTTTAGAGAAAAGCGGAAGTACTGAGACTGGCCTATAGTTAGTAAAATCAGGTGGGTCTTTAGCTTTGAATATAGGTGTTACGCATGCAGTTTTTAATCGGGATGGAAATATACCCTGTGAAAATGATAGATTGCAGATGTGATTCAGTGGAGTTAGTATTTCACAGTTTTGAAAGATTTTCCATTTAAAGTTATCAATGCCGGCACTCTTAGTTGGGTTAATTTTCATTAAGATTTTGTAAATTTCTTCATTGTCAGTAGGGTCAGGAACATTGAGGATTGGTAGTCGCCTGTCAGATAGTCTTGCACATTTATTCCAGGACTGGTCTGTATTCTTTTAGATAAATTAGGCCCAATATTTATAAAGTATTCCTTAAATTTACCCGCAATTTCTTTTTTGTCAGTTATAGTTGTATTATTATAAATGAACCGGGATGTTTCTGAACTGCTTTTTTGTTTATTCAAGTGTTTTTATTAATTTCCATGTTTCTTTTATATTGTTCTTTTGCTCTTCAAATTTATAATGATAATAGTTTATCTTTTCCGTCCTGATTATCTGATTTAATCTGTTTCTGTACTTTTTAAATTGTGCATCATTATTTCTTGTTGAAAATTTAATAAAATTTAAATACATCTTATTCTTCTTATGACAGGCAGCTATCAATCCTGTTGTTAACCAGGGTTTAGTAGGGTTTTTTAGTTTTTTTAGTGGAAAGTTTGATTCATAAATGTTAGTGCAAAGAGTATTGAATGCGTTGGAGGCATCTTCACATGTCTAGCACTCTATTATCTGATTCCGGTTTATACTTATTTCTAAAATCTCTGCATGTTATTTCTTCATTTATGAATGATTTTTGTCTTATTTTTTTCTTTCTCCATATAATAAATAGGTAGATGGTCTGAAATGTCCACAATGAAAATATCTGCTTGGTTCTTGGTGCTTACAGAGGCATTCAAGAAAATGTTGTCAATAACAGTAGCTGTGAACTCAGTGATTCTTGTTGGTTTTGATATAAATGGATAGAATCCAAATGTTTTTAGTAAGTAAAAGTTTAGTTTAGTAAAAAATCCTGGGTATAGAAATTATTTTGTTTCAATAAATCAATGTTAAAATCTCCCAATATATAGGCTGCTTTATTTTCATTTTGAATTGTTTAAAAAATATTTTCTAGGGTTTTAATAAATTTATCATTGTCACTTGCAGGAGGTCTGTATGTGACACCGATAATTTTATTCTTTGATTTTTCCACAGGAATTTCAATAAATATTGTTTCAATGAATTCTTCAGTTGTTGACAAATCTTCCCTCATAATATACTGTATGTTGTTCTTTATGTAGATGCCTACACCACCTCCAGTTGTTATTACACCACAAAAACATCCATTACCATTCAATCACTACTTGCTAAATCAATTTTCGATTTTTATGCTTGCATACACGCCTCGCCATGCCTATTCCTATTAATATGGACCCTCAACCAGGGTACTGGTTAGGTCCATCTCCAGTATATTAACTGATATAGACTGGCATCAGTCTGTACTCACTCCATAGTGATGCCTGTCACTAAGCGCGCTTGCGCACTGGAGCCCAAATAGGAAACAGATTCACTTTTCAATTATTCTGCAAGCAGAACAACTGCACAAATATTATCAGAAAGTTTTTATAGCTTTGCGCTGTGTCAGCTTACACTTGAAGTACTTCCTCACGCTAAGATATACCTATTATGAAGTCTCTCCTACCAAAATTATGTTTTTGGAGGTATTTCATGGTTATATTGAACTTTATAACTATGTTTATAGTTGTTACCTGTTTTCGTGGCTTTCGTTTTCGTGGTAAAAACTTTAACATGCCTAAGTCATCATCATATAAAAACACTCTATTACTCCAGTGAGCCCTTAATCACTTTCAGTTAAAAGAAAAAATAGTGCTTTACAAGGAATTACATTTATTTCCCTATGATAGGAAACAATCTTGCATTTGAATTTTTCCGGCTTTCTTTGAAAGGCGTTTGCATGTTTCTAGACTCCTTTTATCGAAATTCTAAGCTGTCTTCGGATGACTGGTCCCTGGCTCACTGGTGGATTGCGTAGACTCTTTCTCTTCCTTGTAAGGAGGAGTTTTCCTATAGTCCTTCCTTCTTTTGTGTCAGCTCTTTCCTCTTCTAATTCTTCTTTCTTGTCTCCTCTGGTCTTTTCAATTGACAATTTGGTCATTATCATGTTAGTTTTATTTGTGAATTATGTTAATTCTAAGGAATTTATACATACATGAGAGCGTTCATCCTAGGGTAGGTTTTCCTACCCTGTCATTAAATCTTAGTAAAATGATCTCTATTCGCTCTGAAGCATTATAATCGGCATTATTTTTAATTTATCAAGGGGGTATGTCATGATTAAATCTCATGATTCTTACTCCCAAGTCAAGGTGGAGACCATCTCCCAGTCATTTCCAGTCTAGATCATGGTATGTGGTCGTTTCCATCGACCAAAATGACGCCTTTTTTCATGTGTTCATTTACCCTTCCTTCAGAAAATTCCTGAGATTTGCTTACTAAGATCGAGTTTGGCAGTTTCGCGCCATGCCTTTTGGCCTGACCACGGCTCCTTTTCTTTTTCTCGCCTAGTCTCAGCTGTGGCAGAAATTTTCGCCGTCGTTCTATCCATCTCCATGTTTATATAGACGATTGATTAGTAAAGTAAGTCTTCAATTCTTTCAGGAATTCTTCCAGAGGTTTGCAGTCTGGCATGCAACCTAGGGTGGATTTTAAATCTAAAGAAATCAAGTTTCGGTCCCTCTCAAATCTTCACGCACCTAGGCGTTTCTTTTGATCTGACCAGGGTCTAGTCTTCCCCTCAGATCCAAGAATAGAGGCTTTATTAGTGGCAATGGAAATCCTGTCTTCTTCTTCCATGGACTGACCAAGATTTCTGCTAAGAGTGATAGGTTTGATGGTGAGCGTAGAGAATGTTATTCCAGGCGCAGCGCTGATGAGAAGACCTTTCCAAATGTATTTAATGTCCCTTTGGAAGCAGTCGATTCACTCTATTTACCATCAGATTCCCATCAGAGAACACTAGATTTTTGGAAAGACCGTTCTTTGCTTCTGATGGATGTTCCACTGGTAAAGTCCTTCCCTCAGGCGATTATCTTCACAGACGCTTCTCAGGAGGGATGGGGAGTGGTCTGTGACTCCCTGTTGGTTTCTGGTCTTTGGTCCCTGGAGGAGTCTGCAGCTCATATCAACATTCTGGAATTGTGTGCTGTCAAGAAGGCACTCATGTCCCAGGCAGTCTGAATTTTCTTGTGGACCACCGATTTTCAGTCTTATGGATCGTCCTCTGGTAGATCTGTTTGCGACATCTCTGAATGCTCAGATCTCCTCTTACATGTCTCTTTTTCCGGACAGTCAATCCCTGGCGGTGGATGACCTGTCTCAGTCCTGGACAGGAATGTTCGTCTATGCGTTCCCTGCAACGATTTTGATTCCGTTAGTGTCAGAGATCTAGATAAGCAGGGTTTTTGCGTTTTCACCTAATAAAAATTGCCAATCACCCAATTAATTTTTAACATCGTGAGTACTGAAATAGAAAATCACCCAATTAATTTCAATTCTCTTGCTAATAATGTATAATAGCCCAATTAAATTCCAAAGAAACCCAATTTACAAAATTTCTAAGAGTGAATCACCCAATTATTGAAAAGCTTATCTAGAGCTCTGGTTAGTGTTGAAGAATGTCAAAGAACAAATATGCGAGATTCTTTTATAGCTCCTTTTTGGCCAAAGAGGATTTGGTTTGTAGACCTTCTAGATCTCCTGGTAGACTTCCCTCATCTTCTTCCATTCTCCCAGGATCTTCTGTCTCAAGTAAGAGGTCTTTGTCTTCATCCAAACTCAGAAATCTTCAGTCTGTGTGTTTGGAGAATATCGAAACTAAAGTCTACGAGAATAAAGTTTCTTCAAGATCTCCAGTAATTATCAATTCTTCCAGAAGAGAATCGAACCGCAGAGTTTACAAGTGTCGACTTAAAATTTTTGGAGAATGGTGTTCAGACCAAGATCTTGTGCCCGATTCTGTTTCTATTCCCCAAGTATTAGACTTTTTAACATATCTCTTTGATTCCTTGGGATGTTCTTTCTTCTCAGTTAAAAGATTCCTAGATGGGAGTCTGTTTGCAGATCTCAGCTTAAGTCATCTAATTTCCTTGCTCTATTTTCTGAGGCTGTTCTTAAGGCTGAAGAACGTGGTGATCAAGTTTCTTTATCAATTTTTCGTTCTTTGGCAGATTTGTTTCGTGGCTCCCAGATACATGTTCGTGAGGTCTCTCCCTTTTCTTAGGAGGAAAAAGGGGGGGGGGGCGGTGATGCGAATGTGATTCGGTTCCGTAAAATTGACGGTCCTTTTAGGTCTCCGTTAGTCAATTTTGAAGTCTAAAATCTTTCTCCAAGGGGCAAAATTAGCATTTATGGCTTGCCCCTTCCCACCAGGTTACTGATAAAATGTGGTGTATATCAGAAGTAACAGAATGGTGAGTATTGATCGAAGGAGAATGAAGGAAATGTCAATTTCCCTTTCTCCGAGATCTAACAATACTCACCATTCTGTTACGGACCCAGCCTCCCAGCCCCACGGAGGCAAGCCATAGTTTTCTCTTGTTTGGTGGCTATGCAAACAATATGAGCTCTATGGTAAACGGGTACTCGGCAGTTAGGAGCCGAGTACCCGGTTCCCAGGAGTCGGTAAAGCTTTCTAAGTCTATAATCCTAGAGCCGCTGTCAAGGCCAGATGTATATCAGAAGTAACAGAATGGTGAGTATTGTTAGATCTCGGAGAAAGGGAAATTGACATTTCCTTCAGACTCCCTGTCAGTTTCCGGCCTTTGGTCCCTGGAGGAGTGGACAGCTCATATCAACATACTAGAGTTGTGGGCTGTCAAGAAGGCTCTCTTCTCATGGTCAGATCTTGTGATAGGTCTCAAAGTCTCGATTCAGTCGGACAATTCGACAGTGGTGTCTTATATCAACAGGCAGGGAGGTACAAGTTCGTCTCTCCTTTGTCTAGAAGTGTGGAATCTTCTCTTATGGTGCCGCAAGAAGCAGATTTTCTAGTGTTCTCCCATGTCCCAGGCAGTCTGGATTTTCTGGCGGACCAACTGTCACGTCCCAGCAAGTTCGCCCACACAGAGTGGCGGTTAAAGAGGTAGGTTGTCGGAGCGAATGCTCAGATCTCCTCTTACATGTCTCCTTTTCCGGACAGTCAAGCCCTGGCGGTGGATGCTCTGTCTCAGTCCTGAACAGGAATGTTAAGTCTTCTTCCAGTATCCCAGGATCATCTCTCTCAAGTAAGATGTCTTTGTGTTCATCCAAACCCAGAAATTTTCAATCTGTGCGTTTGGAGAATCTTGAGTCTGAGGTCCTCGAGAATAAGGTTTCTTCAAGATCTCAGGAAATTATTGATTCTGCCAGAAGAGAGTCGACCCGTCGAGTTTACAAGGGTCGACTTAAAATTTTCAGAGAATGGTGTTCAGACCAAGGTTTCGTGCCCGATTCTGTTTCTATACCCCAAGTATTAGATTTTTTATCTTATCTGTTTGATTCTTTACATTTGTCAGCTAATACGGTTGGCGGGTATAGATTTTCTCTGGCGTCTTCTCTTCCTTGTCTTCTGAATGCCGATGTCAAGGATACTAAGACTCTTAAAAGTTTGATTAGAGATCTAGGTAATATTCGTCCTCGGATTACTTAGCTTTTACCTTCCTGGAATTTTGCTTTGGTTCTTCAAGTTTTGGCAGGTCGCCATTTTGAACCTATTTCTTCTATCAGTATTAAGCTTTTAACTTTCAAAGCTGTTTTTCTTGTTGTTGCTGCCTCTGCTAGAAGACGTTCAGAGATTCATGCTCTTTCTGCTGAAAGGGATAGATTTATGGTTTCAGGAGACGGTTTGATTTTATATCCCAGAAGGGACTTTTTATCTAAAACTCAGTCTAACCGCTTTCCTGCTAGTCCGATCATTTAAAAATCTATATCGTCTTTTTCGCCATCCGATAAATTTTCGTGTCCTGTTAGGGCATTAAGAACGTACAAACAGCGAACCGATTTTAAAAGAGTCGATCCATCCCATTTATGGGTTTCCTACGCGGAAGACTTATCTAAGCCGGTCTCAAAATCTACGATTGGCAGATGGAGTTGTGAGACAATTAAGCTTTGTTATAAGATAGCCTCACCGGATTCAAATTAACCTCTCCCATATTAAAGCCCATGACGTTAGAGGTCCACCATTTCGTTATGACGGCGTCGGTGAGAAAGGGTGAGAGTCTTCTTTTGGTTTTTATTTATTTCTTTAAGTTCAAGTTTTCCTTATTTGTTAATCACGGTGTGATTGAATTAAATGTACTATTATGTTATGTTATTAACATTTGGATAAGATTGGTTTGGTTTTTATCCTTGTTTGTTGATTCTCAAATCTCCTCCCACCTAATGTTTAAATGGAACACTGACCAAATCTATGGGTTTAGCAAGTAGTGATTGAATGGTAATGGATTTTTTTGTGGTGTAATAACAACCCCCCACGGACCCGCCTTGCGGGTTGGTCTGTTGTTTTATTAACCACTATAAAAACATACTTACCATTCAATCACTACGACCCGGCCTCAGCCACCCCGCATAGTAAGATTTGAGAATTGGCCTTTAATATTTAGCACTTAAATTTAGAAAAGTGAATCTGTTTCCTATTTGGGCTCCAGTGTGCATGCGCAAGTGCGCTTAGTGACAGGTGTTACTATGGGGTGAGTATAGACTGGTGCCAGTCTATATCTGTCAGTATGCTGGAGATGGACTTAACCAGTAGCCTGGTTGAGGGTCCATATTAATAGGAATAGGCATGGGGAGGTGTGTATGCAAGCATAAAAATCTCATTCTGATAGCTAAATGCAGGGAATTGATTTAGCAAGTAGTGATTGAACGGTAAGTGTGTTTTTATAGTGTTTAATAAAACAACAGACCAACCCGCAAGGGGGGTCTGTGGGGGTGTTTAATAGGCCTGAACTTCTATGAATTTATAGTTTTGCATATTATTTAAGTTGAGTGGAGAGTCCGGCTTTAACCATGTCTCAGTAATCCCTACAATACTAAATTCATGAATACTATATTCTAGGAAATTACTTAGTTTATCATAATTCTTTAAAATAGAGCGAGTATTAATATGAAGGGCTGAAAAGGAAACAGATTCTGTACTCTTAGTCATTTTTTCATTGAATTCATTCTGTAGTGTATAGTTACATTCAGGCTGTTGAAAATCAATTTCTCCGTCTTCAGTATCGGCTTCAGAGAATGTGCATTGGTCTTGTGTATTTAACTGGAATGGATTTATAAGCATATTTGAAATTGTGTGTGTATTAGGGTTCAAGTAGCTTTCATTGTAATTTACACCTAATATGGTCAATATAAAATTGATATCATTTTCATAGTGATTGAATGGGAACAAGCTTTTATTACATTCTAGGCACCACCATGGCTCTTCAGTATTTTCTAATAATTGATAATCAGATATGGTTAGTTTGGAGCAAGTTAGGTGCACCCAGTTGCCACAACAATCGCAGAGTATTGCACGCTGGTTGGTCTTGACTGGTTTGCTACAAGATACGCAGGGGAACTTGACTGGCATATGGAAACAAACAAAACAAACAATACAAATACATACAAACAAGGTTTTGGGTGGTTATAGGTGATTAACACTGGTTTCTGTGGATAAACAGCAGTTTTAAGTTTGGATTTAGAGGAGGAGATTAGTTACTATATTCATATTTATATGTTAGGCTTGAGGAGGATAATCATGTTAAAGTATATTGTTGAGGCTACTGATACTAGGTTACTGGAAGCTTTCGCATTGATTATAAAGCATCATAGCTTCCAGTTAATCGGCATCACAGGACAACAGGCTGCTGCATATATAATATTCATCGCAGTGAACAGCTGGATGGGAATCCATGTGGGTAAATATAGGAATTATAATTATAATATTGCTTATTGTTACCATATGGGTGTTTACTCAAGTGCTGTAGTTAAACACTCTCCAGCATTTACATTTCAATGCCTGAGAACAGAGAATATATTTGCAAGGAAAATAGCATAAAATAATACATGACAGGTCAAGCTGAATTTTGAAGAGAACTTGAAAACGCATTTTCGTTTAGATTTGCCCAGTGTTGCTTTACATGAATCCATGTGAAGTGATATATATGTGTTTGACACTAATGGATTGATCAGATCAGTTTGTCACTTGGGAATAAGACGTTGTTATCAAAGTGCGTAATAAATTATGTATCTAGATAAATCATGGACATTGAATTCTGTTAAGTGTATGAATTGTCATCATCATTTTCGACTCTGGAGGCCTGTGTGGGCCTGTTGTCAATCAGAACGATTTCAATAAGGCTATATCTTGATTCTAACCTTTCCCATAGGTTTACTATGGGTTTTCGGTTTGCCACAAAATCTGGTTAAAACACTAATATGAAATTAGGTGTTGCCTAGTGGGCGAGCGCAATATGCTACCTAGCCATTTCAAAATGATCGTCAAATATCACCTGTGTAACAATCACGCCACCATGTCTACCAGGGTGTGAGGATGTCAGAGAGTTCTTAACAAATCACAATTCATGCCTACCACACCTCTTAGTCCGAGTCTGCTCTGTGCAATTACTATGTTCAAAAGTTGGAGAACTCCGCCACCGTTTGGTAGCACGCCTCTTAATCAACCTTAGCTACAATATTCGACACAAACCCCGGTTATTGCTTCGTATAATTTACATATTCATTCGCTCGCACCTTAAATCATGTTAAATATGTCCTATGTCTCATGTTATTTAACTTTTTAGCTCATTGTTGACGGATTTTATCGAATTTCAAGTGAACAGCCATTGCAAAAACAGTGATGACGTAGTACACAACTTTTCGCCTAAAATATCACGCAATTTCGCCCCGAGCAAATTCGAGCCCCGGGATGATTAAATTAAACTGGAAAGTAAAGGACGGATCTAGATCGCGTCAGTTTTGTTGGTTAGATAAGATATTCTATTATTTATGCTGCACTCATTATTCTCATTTTACATTCGTGGGTGTTTGGGTGTGTGAGGGTGAGTGGGTGACAGGGAAGCGGGTGCGTGGTTGAGTAGAAAATTAAGTGAGTTATTAACAATCATGTCACAGGGTGTGTCTACCTCAGACAATCTCTGCCGTGATACATTTCCGGCCCCTCCAGAAGTCAATACAGGCCTCGGATTTGTAAATCTCGACCACCTATTAGATTAATACTAATAGTAGGCCACGTATGTTCAAGATATAATAACGTTTATTCCACACTATGGAGTCAAAATGCACTTAAAATAGTCTTGGCGTGATTAAGTACCTTCCTCATAAATATATTTTAAGACAAAATTTATGTACCAAACAAGTACGGGAGAAAATGTGCATCAATATTTAGGCACTCAAATCAAATAATTTCACTTCCCCGGTGATGTTTTGAGGTATACATTAAACATAGGCATAGACGGTGAGAATTTTTACGGGAGAAAATGCGTTGAATTTCCGTCGTATCAATTTTAGAACATTTTTGGGAAAACCGTTAGCGTATAACTATTCAGAGAATGGGGAATGTGGGATAAGCGTGTGTGATTACAACAACAATGACAAATAGCGACCAAGTGAACAATCTTTATTCATCTAAAACTAATCATGAGTCAATACAAACAAATCAGTTATTTATTTAGTTTATTTAATGATTCATTCACACATTCGGCTGATAGCTGAATGTTTGTTTCCATGATTGGCAACGCAAGCAGAGTTTCACAAGCGTAAAAGTGTCTTGACAAAAATTTCAACATGGCAATTACACGATTATTTCATTTTATAATCGTCCACGATCATTTTGAATTATATAATCGTGATTAATCGTATAATCGAAAAATCATGCAACCCTACTCTTACCTAGGCCATAGCTATGCTTACATAGGCAATAGTTAGTCCTTACTTAGACCTTATCTGGTCCTTATTTAGACTTGGCTAGATCTTAGTTAGGCATTAACCTCGCATGGCTTAGCCTTACATAGGCATTGATCAGGCTTTGCTAGGCATTAGATAGGCCTTAGCTTTGCTTGGGTAGGCTTTAGCCAGGCTAGATTAGGCATTACTTAGACCATAGCTAAGCTTGGATAGGCCTGAGCATGGCCTTATCTAGGCTTGGATATACATTATCTAGGTCTTAGTTAGGTTTAGGCTAGCATTAGCTAGTCCTTACTTAAACCTCAGGTAGGCTTGGCTATGCCTTACCTAGGCCGTACCAAGGCATAAGCCAGGCTTGAGTAGGCATACATAGGCCTTGGGTAAGCCTGATATAGGCCATAGCTAGGCTTGGTTTGGCCTTACCTAGGCCGTACCCAGGCTTTGCTAGACCATTGCTAAGCTTTGGTCAGGATTGACAATACCTTAATTAGGTCTTAGCTAGTCCTTCGTTAGGCTTAGCGAGGCCTTAACAAGGCATAGCTAAGCCTGGCAATGGTCTAGGGAAGGCTTAGTCATGCCTGGCGAAGATGTAGCCAAGTCTACCTACGGTCTATCCCAGCCTGGCTATGGACGAGCCAAGACATAAGTACAGCCTAGTCAGGCCTCGCTAAGGCCTAGGCAAGACATAGTGAAGTCCGGCGAAGGACTATGGGAGGCCTAGTCAATCCTTGAGAAGGCCTAGTTAAGCCGTTATAAGGCATAATCAAGCTTGTCGAAGGCTTACATGTATGTAAGGGGTCACCAAGCCTAGCTACAGTTTATCCAAGCCTGGCTAAGGCCAAGCCAAGACATAGGTACGGCCCAGTCAAGGCTAGTTAAGGCTTAAGTCTGGCCTAGTCAAGCAGGGGCAATGTCTAGTTAACTGGCTAAGGCTTAGTTAATGCCTAGTTAAGCCTCGCTAAGGCCTATTTAAGTCATAGTGAAGACTGACGAGGGCCGATGTAAGCCCAGTGAAGGCCTACATAAGATTAAGACAAGTCTAGATACGGCATAGCTTAGGCCTATATAAGGCTTAGCCTGGCCTTAGCTAAGGCCTAGCTAATGCTAGCCAAAAGACCTCGATAATGTATATCAAAGCCTAGATAAGGCCAAGCTCAGGCCTAGCCAAGCTTAGATATGGTCTAAGTAATGCCTAATCCAACCTGGCTAAGGCCCACCATAGCCAAGCTACGGCCTAGTTATTGCCTCGCAAAGCCTGGTTAATGCCAATGTAAGGCTAAGTCACGTCAGGTTTAAGTCCTAGCTGAGACCTAGCCAAGCCTAAATAAGGACCAGGTACGGCCTAAGTAAGGACTACGTAAGCAAAGCTTAAGCCTAGGTGAGACTAAACGAAGTGTAGATAAGGCACAGATTAGGCCGGGATGGTCTAACCAAGCCTAGCTAAGGCTTAGGTAATGACTAGCTAACAACCGCTAAGGGAAGATAAGGTATATCCAAGCCCGGATACGGCCTAGCCGTAGATTAGCTAATGTCTAATTAAGACCTAGTCAAGACTGGCTATGGCAGAGCTGCGGCCTAACCATGTAGACTGGTAGACTAGGACTGTAGGCTGGTACAGTAGGCTGTTAGACTAGGCCTGTAGGCTATTAAGCTGATAGACTAGTTCTGTAGGATAGAAGACCGACCCACACAACCACCCATCCACCCACCGACTGACTTACCAACCTAATCCAACCACCCACCCAACCACTGACACACCCACCCACCGAGGTCAGACCGACCCACCCACCTACCGACCGAGGTCGGACCGAATGACCAACCCACCCACCAACCCACTCTCCCACCGACCGACCCACCAACCCACGCACCCACCCACTGAATGCCCGACCCACGGACCGACCGACCCACCGACCAACCAACAGACCCAACCCACGACCGACTAACCAACCCATCCACCGAGCAACCGACCTGTCCACCGACCCACTGACCTACCGAGGGCGGACCGACTGACCGTCCGGTCGACCCACCCACCCACCCACTCATCGACCAACTGAGGTCGGCCCGAACCCACCCACCCATCAACTGACCGAGGCCGGACCGACTGACCGACCAATTGACCGACCAACTCACTATCCCAACCATTGACCGACCAACTGACCCACTGACTGACCCAATGACCGACCAATCCACCCACCCACCCACTAACTGACCATCCAACCCACCGCGGTCGGACCAACTGACCGACCCACAGCCCGAGGTCAGACCGACAATCCCGCCAACTGACCCACAGACCGACATCGGACCGAGCCACCAACCGACCGCACACCCACTCATTAATTCACCGAATCACTTAGTCACTGAATAACTCATTTAATTTTCCATTCACCCACGCACCCGCTTCCCTGTCACCCACCCACCCTCACACACACCAACCACCCACGGATGTAAAATGAGAATAATGAATACAGCATAAATAATTGAATATCTTATCTAACCAACAAAACTGACGCAATCTAGATCCGTCCTTTTCTTTCCAGTTTAATTTAATCATCCCAGGGCTCAAATTTACTCGGGATGAAATTGCGTGATTTTCGAGGGCGAAAAGTTGTGTACTACGTCATCACCGTTTTTGCAATGGCTGTTCGCTTGAAATTCGATAAAATTTGTCAACAATGAGCTAAAAAATTAAATAACGTGAGATATCGGACATATTTAACATGATTTAAGGTGCGAGCGAATAGATATGTGAATTATACGAAGCAATAACCAGGGTTTGTGTCGAATATTTAGCTAAGGTCGATTAAGAGGCACGCTACCAAGCGGTGGCGGAGACTCCAACTTTTGAACATACTAATTGCTCTAACTCTCCGGCCCATCAGTCTGTCCAAATATCAGTCACAAGGGCGGGTTGAGTCAGAGCAGACTCAGACAACACACCTCTATGCTACTGTCAGGTCATATGGAACATAGAATTCTCTATATCTCTATGATATGGAATGGGTGCTTATATTTGGCCTATTGCTAGTAACTACTCACAATCTATTTCTATTGTACTTCTACCGATGTGTCAATTTAATTACAAATTCATAGTTTCGCACTTCCGGGCATCTTGAGATCGGCCGCCCTTAAAGTTGGGACAAACTTACTACATGCTAAAGAGGACTGCCCATAGCAATGCATTGTTTACATTTTCCATGAAGCTCAAGCCATTAAATCCTGTATCTGAGTATCTGTAATAAACCCGCCCGGTATCAGAAAACATCAAATCATGAGTGAATTTTGCAAGATAGTAAAGAAAATGTAATTAAGTTTTTACGACCCATTGCTCGTAATGTTAAATTAGCCCTTCCATAAATGGCGTTGCTCCCAGGGTATTATGGGAAATTTGATTGCGATGACGTCATCGCGATTCTATAAATTGCAGCAATACATCCGGAACAAGTATCTATATTCCTACATTAAGATTCATTATCCTTTATCAGAACAAAATGTTATAACTAGATTAAATACTATAATGAGGCCTTCTTTTAACGATGGTACCAGACCTTAAGGCCTAAATAATTATTATCATAGTCTTGATGTAGACCTACTATTTACAACAACTGATATCACAATGAATTTAATTAATCTTCCCTGATTGAAATGCTGTTGCGAATTTGAGTCCTGTTTCCCGAATTGCTCACAAATTAGAATCCGTTTTGTACAGTTGAAAGTTTTTACATAATATCGGGAAAACACAATTAGTGTAGGTGTAGGTGGTCGTATTTCAGAGGGGGTGGGGGTTGCGGGGTGGGTGGGGGGTTGATGTGTGTAATCATATTCTCGCACTAAACAAAGAATATCATCTAACGTGGCTCGAAGTAATCAAAACATAGAAAATATCAAGGATGCTTTCCAGGTTAACAGTCTTCAACAAAACACTACAGGCCTGGAAATAACTTTTTCAACAGTGCCCAACACTTTGTCAGGCACCAGCTACTTAGTACCAGACATCCAGAATTTGCTGCCTCTCAACACGATTCTACTTCACAGTGTTCTTTACTTGAACTTATTAGAAACATGTAAAAAATCAACTAAACATGTGTCATAATGATTGTGATACACCTTAGGTAGATGAATATTTTATCGCTTTGTCAACCCAATACAGACTCTTTTGTTGCACACTGCAACTACTTGGACAGTTTAAATCTGTACCTGACAAAATGTCAGGAACCAACAAAACTTTGCCTGACATTTGATAGTTTGGTGGGTGCCAATGTCCTCGACAGGCACCTTATTTCCAGGCTTGCACTATTAATTATTTGAAAATCAGTCAAAATCTTGATTCTCTTATACCAGGTGTAGAATGTTATGCAATAGGTTGTTTGCAAGTCGTGTGATTGGGAACCCCTTAAGATGGATGAATCCGATCTGTCGATGAAGTACATGATAATCATAACTGTCGGATAAACGGTTTGGCGGCCGTCTTGGATCATTTTCCCACCGAAAGCTCCCATACTAAAGCAATGGGAAATTTAAAATGTCTTCTTCTCGAGAACTACTGTGCCGATTTCAATTATATTTGCCAGGGAGCATCCTTATTGCATAGAGAGTCAAGTTTGATCAAACGAACGCGATCGGCCAATTTGGCCGGTGGCCAGCTTGGATTTCAGCCGATTTTTATAAATGTTTTAAAAAATCTTTTTCTCCAAAGCCGTTTGAGGGGTCGATTCAGAACTCACGAACTACGATCTAGGGCAAGAGCTGAACCAAGTTTGATCAAGGGAACTTGATTGACCAAATGGTTCAACGGCCATCTTGGATGACCTAGTTTTCGCCAAAACAACTTCTTCCCCAGAACCGCTCAAGCGATCAGGCCGAAATTTGTGACATATGATTGGGGATTAAGGGCCTTTAAGCTTTGTTCAAGCGAAGTTGATCCCTTAAAAAACATGGCCGCGGTGGACCAATCAACATATAGCGTGTTTGGCGGCCATATTGGATTTTTTTATTTGATGGTTTTGAGGCCGAAATTGGTTTTATCTAGGTCTCTGGGTATTCTGATCTCAAATTTGCAATTTTCGAAACTCGGATAAATGGTTTGGGGGTCGTCTTGGATCATTTTCCCGCCAAAAACTAAAGCAATGGGAAATTTAAAATGTCTTCTCGAGAACTACTGGGCCGATTTCAATTACGTTTGGCAGGAAGTATTCTTAGGGCATAGAGATTTTAGTTTGTTCAAACGAAGCCGATCAGCCAATTTGGCTGGTGGCCATCTTGGATTTCGGCCAATTTTTAGAAATGTCTTTAAAAATCTTCTCCAAAGCTGTATGAGGGATCGATTCAAAACTCACGAAGTATGATCTAAGGCACGGGCTGAACCAAGTTTGTTCAAGAGAACTTGATTGAACTAATGGTTCAACGGGAATCTTGGATGACTTAGTTTTCGCCAAAACGACTTCCCCAGAACCGCTGAAGCGATTAGGCCAAAATTTGTGATACATGTATATGATTAGGGACTAAGGGCCATTAAAGTTTGTTCAAGAGAATTTGATCCATCAAAAAACCTGGCCGCCGTGGGCCAATCAATATATAGGGTGTTTGCTGGCCATATTGGATTTGATGGATTTTGAGTCCGAAATTGGTTTTATGTGTTTTGGGGTATTCTGTGTATTATTGCGTATTGACTGTTGGATAAACGGTTTAGCGGCCATCTTGGATGATTTACCCGCCAAAATTTCCCATACTAAAGCAATGGGAAATTTAAAATGTATTCTTCTCGTGCCATCTTGGATTTTGGTCGATTTTTAGAAATGTCTTTAAAAATCTCCAAAACTACTTGGGGGATCAATTCAAAATGCATGAAATGTCATCTAGGGCACAAAGTTTGCTTGTTATTAATGACCATACTGTCCACACACATAACTTCGGTCGGTAAGCTTATTAACAATTGCGGTCAATTTAATACTCAATTTTTTTTTAAGGATTTTTATACGGCAATTACAGTTCCAAAATCAGAACCAACTTCAGAAGATCACTGATTTGCTCTATGCCTGATGAGGAATGCGCTAGCTCTCGCTTGAAAGTTTAAATCTACTTCAAAATTATTTTATCAGTATTTTTCTTATTATGTGTGCGTGTAAGTACGCTGTATATTCAGTTATTAGCGCTTTGCCTGTATGCACGCAGATTTGCAGCTTGCGCATACTCTTCTAAAGATGTATCTCTTTAAATATCGAGTTACCCCCCTTTTGATTTGCATCCCAGTTTTCGCAACAACTTTTTTAACCTCTTAGTATAGTATATTTTTAAAGGAATACATTCATTTTCACATAGTCACACCCATTATTTATACAGCTCGCGTGACGCTCGCTATTAATTATATATTACCCTTCTGCTTTGGGACATAAGATGTAATTTGTATAGAATAATTATGTACAGTATATGGCTATTTATCTCGGGGTTGGCAGCAATTTCCCGGTAGGGGAAATACTGGGCGGGAAAAACCATATTCAAATTCAAAATTGTTTATTTTGCTGCATAATAGTATATGTACAAAGTCAGAGTGGGTAGTCAATCAAAGGCTAAGCCTATAATTGGATGGATCCCTACATTAAAAAGGCCATCACAATAATGTAAATGATTGCATTGTACTTCCATTATTATTGTAAATAAGCTTCATATCCCTCCATCTGCTTTTGATAGGAACTGTCCTATCGTTCAACACCTAGTGCTTGCAAGAACTTTTGTTAGCGCAGCATGTTGGAAAGAACTCTGCACCTTGTCCAAAACCACTTGTATATAGTGAATCAAATTACATTATGTCGATCAATCACCAGTCACAGTAAAAATCCCTTCAACCAGTTCAGTTTTCCACCCATATCTCTCGATAATGTAGATAGTGTGGATCCCGTGATACAACCTTTAAAGAAATAATTATGAATGAGAGAAAACAGAAGTGAAGCTGTTTTTTTATACTGGCTTGGTGGCATCTTATAATCCATGCATTGTTGTTAGTCCTATATTAACAAGTTAAATACGTCAATCATGAAATGAGCCTGGTGGGAATTATGTCCTGCCAGCCTGCTTTCTTTCTAATGTATGTCAGTTTAAGTTTCCATGATACACCAGTGTTAATTATAAAAAATATCCCTGTAAATAACTGTTTATGACTTGGTAGGTCTTGTCCTATCGGTCAATAACGTTTGTGCTTTTAGCGTCTATGCTTCTGCCTAACCTGTCAGAACTAGTTAGCTAGAAAAGCCTTTAGACCGACAAAAGGCTATATACGCCGAAAACCGTCATACATGATAATGATGATGATGATGATGATGATGAATATTTAACATTGACAGACACATGCTTAAGCGCAAAGCACATAAGGCATTATATTATTAGGAGTAGCATCTATTATTTTTATACAATTACTTTTATAGGATTGATATATCATAGTCACCGGGTTGCAATGTATTGTCAATGGCGGTAACTACGGTATGGAGTATGATTGGTTAATTGTACAAAAATGTCATCATATGGGTTGACAGATAATTTATGCTTTTTGGTCACAGTTGATGATGGGAGATGTGATGTGTGACATGGTGGGTAACATGTGACACTATTTCCTGATATGCCGGGACGGCAACACATAGAACATGGGAAACACACATACATGAAAACATATGGGGATGGACTGGTAGTTGGTAGGGTGGGGGTGTGTGGTTTGTTAGGGTCAAGGGAGGGCTCATCACAAGATATCATTATGGTGAGGATGTATTTCTATTGGGCTTGCACGATTATGTGATTAAATCGAAAATCGTGATTATTTTTTAAATCCTGAATTTATATGATTAAAGACGAAATAATTGAATAATCGTGAATAATTCCACTGCATAAAATATTTCAAAATCAAACTTTTTATTTACATTTTGCTCAGCGAATACATGTCAATTTGTAGGCAAAGAGACGACTATTTTTTGAAAATGTATCATTGGATTGCCTGGCTCGAGCCAAGGACACATGGCCAGGGTCCCGGTCTGACACGGGACCCTTGTGCGCTAGCGCTTTGCGCAGCGCGAATTCTGCGTTGTGTGACACGGAGGAAAGTATGAGAGGAGCCATTCAGCACTTTCGCATGTTTCCCAGCTGTTACAGGGGGGTAGTAGCGGCATCCGTGGCATGCCAGCCATCTCCTCTTGTGAAGTGAAATTATTGAATTGGAATGCCTAAATATTGCATTTCCATTAACATTTATTACATCAAAGTTAATCCCGAATTTGACATAAAATGGCGTCGAGAAAAGATGTAAATCACTTGATTCGCCTCCAATCGCAAAAGATTTTTTTAAATTAGAGGGAGTACTCAGATATAAATATTCTGAACTCGGAATTGCTATACATTATCTAACTATTGTACGGGTGAGGTCTGATCTGTACCTGTTTGATAACAAACTCCCGTTAGCGTATAATATCTCGTGAGAACACGGTGCCTCCAATCACAAAAGAGCCAACATAAGAAGCGCTTTATCTCATTTTAATTCTCAGACTTTCAAGCAATTTTTGTCATACATCTTGATTCCGTATTGGATCATTTAATGTTGGTCGGCATTATAAAATTATTGCGCAATACGAGAGAAAACATTGTTCCATTATTAATTTTTTCTGAAGAGAAATATTATTTCTCTTCTGATTAGATAAATTCTGTACAAGCCAATGAAAATAGAGAATGGCAGATATTAGAAGAAATCTAGTAAACACAACTGGTGATCTTACCGCATTCCTAATATCAGGTGATTTCTATATTTTCTAGGTGACATTTTACGTCAAAAGTAGGATTCATTTTGATGTAATAAACAATCTTTATTGAAAATACACGATATTTAGGCAGTCCCATTAATAATTTCACTTCCATGATGATATTTTTGAGGCATACATTAAATATAGTGGTACCACGGTAAGCAAGTATACTGAAATTGCATTAAATTTTCGTGGTAGGTTCTATATGAGTTTTAACCATTTTAGAGAATGGATTTCAATTTCTCTCTGTGTCCTTTCTATGAGTATAAGGATTTTTGGGGAGGGTTTGGGCCAAAATTTAGTGTGCATCCAATACAAGCTAGCGTCCTTTCCTTGAATAAAAACGGTAAGCGGACTGGGACATCTATCAGCTAAATTCTGAGACAACCGTTAACTAAGATCTGATATAAAAGTATAAGAAAGATCTTGAAAGTTGGTAGTCAGGAACTGAAAGAGCCTATCTCACCTTTCTTTTGAAAACTGAGTGACCTCTCTGACTACCAAATGAGTACAGGTGAACTTAATTGAACAACGTGACCGTTGGCATATAAATGTGCCCGAGTTTCTTGACTGAATTTAGCTGATTTGAGCGGTTGAAATCATGGACGGGTGAGATTAAGTTTAAACTAAATCGATCAAGTATAATTACTGTGTTAAGGATGGGCCATCATTTCCCCGTAACGCTACGCTTGGTTTAATGTGAAACCGGATTAAACAATTTAGCTTCAGGATGCAGATTTCCAGAGTACATTCAACTGCTAAATGTCCCCTGTTATCATGAAGCTGTTCGAGTACTTGTTTACTTGCATCCCCAAACTGGAACTATATCTGGTTCACCTATCCTAGCCTAACCTAAGGGGTGTCCGGACGTACTAGATACTTAATCAATTCCGAAAGATTATGACATCACAATGCTCGAAGCATTGCTAAGGCAGGCAGGCACCTTCTTAGCATCAGCATGGCACTTATAAATGGTTATATAGTACAATAAATAAGACTGAAAAATAGCTCCTAGTGTAATGTACAAATATTCGACAATTCATCTTCTGTGTGTCCTAATGTTAATGAGAGTGCTTACATGATACAATTCTAAACTCAATGACAATGATTCTATAAAAAAATTTGTACTTGCTCCTAAAATCAAGAGCGGAATCTACTCAATAATAAGAAATTCAGTGCTGAACAATGAACTATTTTGTACTTGCTCCTAAAATCAAGAGTGGAATCTACTGGATAATAAGAAAATGATGGTTCTCTGCTAATGTTAACTACAACTCAATACCTTGCTTCTATGAAACCAAGATTTACTTGACAAAATAGTGTCTCACTGCTGGCTATCTGTAAATTTCTGCTGTCTGGGAACTTACTTCTACTAGATCAGGCTTCTATAGGAGACCAGGAGTTACTGGACAAAATAGCATCTCAGTGCTCACTCTGTAAATTTCTGCTATCTGGAAACTTGGTTCTACTAGATCAGGCTTAATGGTATCAAAATACTCTTCGGAGACAGTAAAAATTATTACCGGTATGACAAAATCTAACAAACAATATTGTGAGGCGCTTCTGTACCAGTTACTTGAAATTGAATTTTAAAGGGCCCTAAAAATGAACTGTATGTCTCTTCGAAAAGCGAAGGAAACAATAACCGGAAGTTGAAATATCGATAACAGAAGTGATTAAACTTAAGGTTTATTCGTAGCTTAAGGTTTATTCGTGAAGATATTTACCTGCTATTAAGTAGCGAAATGATGCCTCCTAGCCTTTTATCCCGGGTTGATGTCCTCTAGCTAACACATGTAACTCTAACTGAATAACTGAATTAGACACAAATTAAGAGAGGTGCGCATGGTACTATCGACTATTGATTAACCAGTTAGGCTGGCTGAAACTATTACATATGCTAACACCAGGCAAGAATGCCTTTCACATTAAACGAACAGTCAAAATTAATATGGCAAGCGCACACAAATTATAACCTGCTTCAAATTAATCCAAGTCGCTACGCTAAGCTAAACACTGTCGTTCTTTCGACCAGAACTTCCAGAAACTTAGGCCTACAGTTATCAAAATTTTAGAAGTTAGAAAGAGACCATGTGTAAGCGGGACACAGATATTTTTTATGTTTCTACATTTGAGTACAGACACCAATTTGTCATGCTCCCATATTATCACTGACTGTTGTCAAACACCTGGGTCAAGAAAGCATCGGTCAAAGAATATGCGAGAAATCCGTCAAATAAGGGCCAAAAATCATTGCAATGCCCATTACAACAACTTTGAGCAACATATTAAGAAACATTAGCATGCTGTACATATTGTGACATACAATACAAATCCATTATACTGCCTTGAATTCACAGCTGATCAGAATATTGATTTAAAATAGAGATCTAAGCTAAGATTACCAATCTGCCGGTACGTGTACATGTGTCGACAAGTATTGTTTATTTAGTTAGGTTTAGGTTTCATATCATAGCTCTCGCGTAGTGATCCCAGTAGACATATAATTGTCCAATTGTTGCCAATCTGCACCTACTTTTTTACCATAGCAAATTTGGATGGAGATAACTAAGAGTCGGGTGGAAATGACCGGGCGGAGATAACCAAAGGCGGAGATTGTGGTAAATCGCACCTAAAGGGGCAGTCCCTACAAGTTTTGATCGCATGATTCTGGTTGCATTGCTTTCTGTACAGAAATTTAAAGAATCAAACTGACGTTTGATTCCAAGAATTTTGGCTTTTTAGCTCACCTGGCCTGAAAGGCCACGTGAGCTTATGCCATGGTGCCTGTCCATTGTCCATCCGTCGCCTGTCATCCATCCGTCCATCAAATTGCTGCTTCTCTTTAATGGTTAGACAGATTTCAACCAAATTTATCTGGAAGGATCCTACGCTGTTAGCCTGCAGACATTTTTTTTCATAATTTTGAATGGTCAATTTTTTGGGGTGAAAATCTTAAGAGTTTATGATATATTTAAGGGAAAGTGTCAAAATGCTACCCCTCCTTAATTACTTGACATATTTCAACCCAATTTGGCTGGACAGATTCTATGGGGGTAGGTTCTAGAACATCTCTTCAGAATTTTGTTTGATCAATTTTTTGGGTGAAAATCTGAGATTTTATGAAAAATCTGCCGGAACTGGTCAAGATGCTACTCCTCCTTAGCTGCTTGTCATACTTCAACCAAATTTCACTAGATGGATTCTATGGTGGTAGGCTCTAGAACTTCTACTCAGAATTTTGATTGATCAATATTTTGGGTGAAAATCTTAGATTTTATTAAATATCTACCGGAAATGGTCAAAATGCTACTCCTCTTTAGCTTCCGGACATACTTCAACCAAATTTGGCAAGATGAATTCTAAGGTTGTAGGCTCTAGAACTTATATTCAGAATTTTGATTGATTAATTTTTTTGGGTGAAAATCTTAGATTTTGTAAAAAAATTTCCGGAAATTGTCAAAAACACTACTCCTCATTATCCGCTTGCCGGATTTCAATCTATTTTGGCTAGAAGGCCCCTATGGTTGTAGGTTTCAGAACTTGTATGCAGAATTTTGATTGGTAAATTTTTGTGTGAAAATCTAGAATTTTATGAAAATTTACTGGATATCGCTTAAAACGCTACACCGCATTAACTGCTTGGTCAATTTCAACCAGACTTCAGCAGGTTTAAGATCTAGTATGCAGAATTTTGGTTGGTCAATTTTTGGGTGGCCTTCTTGGATTTTCCCAAAGGATTTGGTTACAGTATATGAAAATGCTTACACATTGCCCTCTCCTATTATATTACAAATTCAAGTCTGTGCGATTTTATAAAATCTCTGTGCGGATTACAAAGGCACTCAGTAGGCTAGAGCTTACTATTTGCATAGCACGAGTATCTTTGATATGCAAATAAACTAACTGAACTGATCTACACACAGATCGATGATGTCAGCGTTGCTGGCATTTTGAAAATGTCCTGGAGTTCGTGCAAAGGTGGAGACGCTGGTCTAAGAGAGAATAACTACACATTTATATCCAATTTTGTATGGATATTTATCCTGGATGGGATAGAACGTAATTATAAACATATTTATTTCATTTTTGTGTCCTCAGTTCGTGATTTCTCTGTATATTATGTGACGAAACTTTGAAATATGGGGATGCTCGCTAGATGTCTTACACACAAGGCATCAAAAAGTGAATGGGGACGAATTTAGATTTAGCGATTCCTTTTATTAGGCCGGAGGTGTGGGGAAAAGAAAATGGCGGCCGCAAAACAAAATGGCGGATGATTACTTAATAAAAATTGCTAAAATGAATAATTAATTCACCTACTTTTTTTTTACTAAAAAAATTTCCTAATTTCATAATGACCCTTCAGCTTTAACCCTTTCACAATGAATTCCTAATATCTCATTTTCAAGTCAACCATCCGAGAAAATTGTTGACTATTTTGAAATTAATTTGACTGGAATCCGTTGCTGCCCTAGGCAGCAACAGTTTCCAGTCAAATTAGTTTCAAAATATTCAACAGAAGTTTTACATCGTAAAGAAGGAACTTTTCCAGAGATTTGTCGGTGAAAGGGTTAACCTACTTTTTATCAGGATCACTGACAAAATCTGAAAATCCCCTTACACTGTACAAATGTATGATCCTTGTTTTAAAATTTGAGCCAAATCGGATCAGTAACTTTTAGATCCAGCTCTGGACAGACACACTGTATACACGTACAGACATACTAGCTGAATATAATACTCTCTTCCTCTTGTGGTGAAGGTTTGGTGTGGTGATGTACATGTATGTTAGGTATGCGATACAGCTGAGTTATGTACATGTAAATTTCTTTGAAACGGTGTGTGGTCAGTGTGGTGGAGGGTTAATGTATGTAAATCGATTTCTGGCCAAACCTATTCAATTTCTGGCAAACGTTGTAGGGTTTTCAGATAGAACATGACCTTAGTTTCACTTGAAATACCAATTCTATCTTGTTTGAAAAAATAATTTGACTGACATTCAAAGTGCAAAAACAGCTTTCAGTCAAATTGTTTTCAGAATATTCATCACAGTTTATATAAATTATTACCAGGCTTGACATCAGCTTTAAGAGACGCAATGAAAATACGTTTTATTATTATCAATGACGACCATTCTTGGCTTGAGTTCAATGATAATATTTAGAGTAAGTATTTTGCAGTTATTATGCGCTCCAGTGAAGTTTGATTGTTTACTTGTGAGATCATGATCAAGCTCTGGCATTATATCTGACAAAAATAACAACATGAACAATTTATATATATTCTTTATAATAACATTTATTCTAGAAGATGATTATGTCTTCTACCACAAGACCACGTAGTAACCCTGTAACTCTTACAAACTAGAAATGACAAATTCTTTATGATGTAAGGACTATTCTGTTGAATATTTTGAAACTAATTTGACTGGGAGCTGTTAATGTTGCGTAGGGCAGCAACAGTTCCCAGTCAAATTAGTTTCAAAATATTTGAAAGCTTTCCTGTATTATTGTCTAGAAATTGAGACACTAAATGGTTAATTTAGTATGCTAAGTCATCCTGAGCATTGTGCAGATTGGTTATACTTTGTGCTGGATAGTTAACACTGCTTAAAGTTTGTTTAACAAAGTTTTCAGATTATCTGCAGATTTCTTAATTATCTTAGATATACATGTGTTATACGTTACCCTAATAATACCAGTACTGAATATAATTGTGTGTACATGCATGCGTGTGTGCATGCGTGCGTGCGTGTGTGTGCCTGCATACACATGTGTGTGAGTGCGTGCGTGTGTGTGCCTGCATACACATGTGTGCATGCGTGTGTGCATGTGTGCCTGCCTGCATGCATGCATGCATGTGCGTGTGTGCCTGCGTGCGTGTGTGTACCTGCATATCATGTGTGTGTGTGTGTGTGTGTGTGTGTGTGTGTGTGTGTGTGTGTGCGTGCGTGCGTGCGTGAGTGTGTGCGTGCGTGCGTGTGTGTGTGCATGTGTGTGTGTGTGTGTGTGCATGCATGTGTGTGTGCCTGCATCCATGCATGTGTGTGCGTGCGTGTGTGCATGCGTGTGTGTGTGCCTGCATGTGTGTGCGTGCGTGCATGCATGCATGTGTGCGTGTGTGTGCCTGCATGTGTATGCGTGTGTATGTGCATGTGTGCATGTGTGTGCCTGCATGTGTGTGCGTGTGCATGCGTGTGTGTGCCTGCATGCATGCATGTGTGTGCATAAGTTGTGCCTGCATGCGTGTGTGTGCGTGCGTGCGTGCGTGCGTGCGTGCGTGTGTGTGCCTGCATGCATGTGTGTGCCTGCATGCATGTGTGTGCCTGCATGCATGTGTGTGCCTGCATACATGTGTGTGCGTGCATGGGCGTGTGTGTGTTTTCTGATATGACAAGTCAGGTATATATATCTTGTAATCTGTTCAATTTTGTGTTGGCTGGAGATCAATCAACTTCTTCAAGAAAATTTCAATTTTCTCATAGAAAATGTCCATTTGCAGACCAAGAGAAGACTATTTTTGAAAATTTACCACTGGAATGACTGGCTCTGTTATCGAGCCAGTCATTCCAGTGATAAATTTTCAAAAATAGTCTTTTCTTGGTCTGCAAATGGACATTTCTCAAGCCCACTGCACAAGCCGTTTTTGGCCGATGTGAGTGTTAAAGGGTTAAAGCTTATGCGTGGTTCACTCAGTATATCACTGGTAGGTAATGTATTTTGTAGAGTCAGGTTAACACTAACCACTGAAGGCGACAATATAACGTGTGAAACAGACAACATAATTTATCAGAAATGTTGGAAATTTAGCAGACAGACAATGCCAGACAGAAGGCCAGACTGACAGAAGGACAGAATGACAAACTTGTCAGAATGTAAATTGCTGTTCTCAACCAAAAATCTATGCATAATGAAAACAGTTGATCATTTACCAATTTACTGATTAATAATATATATAGTTATACCGTATATGCAATTTATGGTGTTATATACTGGTACATCACTTATCTAGATACAGATTTCTCTGTGACATTATTAACATACATGTGTAGACACGAATAAACTCCTGACTATTTTTCTGAGCAATTTGACTGGCTGTCATTGCCATGTCATATGCATATAGTACCATTCTGTAGTGTGGATATAGATGTGTAAAGGCGACTATGTTTAGACTAATAATGCCAAATCTTAACCCTCTAATGGTCAAGATTGCTCATGAAACTCAACATTTGTACTTAGTGAATGCCCATTTGCAGCCCAAGGGTCAAATATTTTCTTATTAAATGTCCATTTACAGGCCAAGAGAATACAATTTTTGAAAATTTATCACTAGAATGACTGGCTCGGTTATCGAGCCAGTCATTCCAGTGGTAAATTTTCAAAAATTGTATTCTCTTGGCCTGTAAATGGACATTCCACAAGACCATACCAGAGGCCAGTTTTAGCCGCTATGACTGTTAAAGGTTTAAAGTGTTAAGGCAGACATGACCAATTAAATTTTGTAACCTAAGAACAATTTCATATAAATACAATGAAGCATGAAGCATCCATTTAAATCATTTAAAGACATGACAGAGGATACTCTGCAGAACACAATGCATAATAATGATTTGATTCCTATACATACAGTCAAACCTGTCTATAGTTGACACTGTATGGGCCAAAAGAAAGGTGGTCACTAAACACAGACTGTCATATCAGGAAATGGGTGAGTCCAGTTTATCATATGATGTCATAATCAACTACATTACATGTAGGATGATGTCATGATCAATTATGTCATGAATGATGTAGCTAAGTTAGTCACGGACGCTTAGTTGATGACGGACTAAGCATTGTTGTGCGAATTGTATGTCTTTACTATTTAATAAACATGCTGTTGAATATTTTGAAACTAATATGACAGGGCGATGTTGCTGCCATAGGCCATAGGGAGCAACACGACCCAGTAAAATCTGTTTTAAAATGTTCAACAGCTTACCTGTATAGTTATCTGGAAATTGATAGTCGGGGAGTTCAGGGATCGGTCAAATCCCAAGATGGGTGACGTGTGGGTGGAGCCTAGTTAGAGATGGGTCAGGGCATAGCTAAAACTGGATTCCTGCATTGTTTGGACACATTTTCAGGTGTCTGTTGAAGACAGGTTTGACTTTGTTGCATACACACTATATAAATACAAGCATTGTGACGTGTTAGTGCAAGCCTTTGAACTAGATCATTGTTATTACTGTTATGATCATCTAACAAGCCACAGCGAGACATATGGTCTCAGTGCAGTAATATCTACCATGTTTGTAGTAATTGTTTTTAATTTCACCATCTCTTATTCATGAATACAGTAATAAGTGTGACAACAAAATGTTCTATCATGATGAAACAATCAATTTAGTTTGCTTGTAATTGAATGCAGGTTCATGTAATATATTGTGTTGTAAGTTTGGAACTTTCTTGTTCTTCTTTTCGTTCGCTGATCATACCGTGAGTCCTAAAGTGACTATCGACATGATCATAAGCGTTAAGTGCATGGATCCATGATTTATTAGAGTGCGCCATGCAGCTTGGAACCTCCGTCTTCAGCACTCGAGGTTTCTGTCAGGGTTACCTCACCCTTACCCCATTTAGTCGCCTCTTACGACACGCAGAGGATACGGAAGGTGTATTCTAAGCGCCACCTACAGGGCAGAGTATGGAACAATTATCAATATTTCAGTCAGTTTTGAGATATTGGTTTTATGCTAATCACATTCATGCAGACAAACATGTACTGGCAATTGATACGGCCAATTTGTAAGAATGTATAATTCACCTTTAACCCTATAACACTTAAATTTGTTCAAGACAATTTAATTTTTTTCATCGAAAATATCCATTTTCAGACCAAGAAAAGACTATTTTAGAAAACTTACCACTGAAATGACTGGCTCTATCATCGGGCCAGGCATTCCAGTGGTAAATCTTCAAAAATAGTCTTCCTTTTGTCTGTAAATGGGCATTTTTCAAGACCACTGTAGAAGGCATTTTAGGCTAAAAGGTTAAAGGATTAACAGCTTTAAAAGGCTCAAAGATTGGTCAGTAAGATAAAAACTGTTGGATAATGAATGTCCGGTGGTAAATTTGTTATGAAGCCTATCAGACAGTCCAGTGGTAAATTTTCATAAAATTATTGGGATGATTTGAAGCAGATGTTGTAGCAAGCATCCTTGAAATATAGGGGCCAAGTTTATTCAAGTGAAGATGTTTCGACATTAATTGCATGGCCATCATCGATTTCGCCCAATTTTTATAAATGTGTAAAAAATCTCTGAAACCATATTGCTGATTGATTTATAAGATATGTAGATTTAGATTTGTTCGAAAGCGGAATATTGCTTGATTGGTTTGCCAGCCATGTTGGTGACATCATTTTTGACGAATAAGATGTTTCCAGAAACTCTGAGTAGAATGGGCTGAAGCGTGGCAGATTTGATCAACAACTAAGGGCAATTAAAGTTTGTACAAGTGCAGTCGATATGTAACAATGGCACCAATCAAAATTTATTTAATGCATACAGCTGCGTGCTGTTGCTTGCACATGTATGATAAAATCATTTATGTTGCAGAAAAACGAAGTCAGAAATAGTTTAGAAAACAAACCCATCAGTGTACTGAACACACTTCATTTGAACAAGTTGACAGATTTTAGCCAACCTTGGCTGGAAACTAACCTTAGTGTGGGAATGGACCTTTCCAGTTTTAGTTATGCCCCCCCCATCTCTAACTAAGCTCCACCCACACCTCACTCGTGTTGGAATCGATCGATCTCTGAACACCCTGACTATCAATTTCCAAAAAACTACACTGGTAAGCTGTTGAATATTTCGAAACTAATTTGACTGGATGCTGTTGCTGCCTAAGGCAGCAACAGCGCCCAGTCAAATTAGTTTCAAAATATTCAACAGCATGTTTTTTAAATAGCAAACAATTACAAAGACATACAATTCATACAACGTGTCAGACTCTTTGAGATTTGATGACGGTCTATATGGAACCCTTTGTGATGTAATGATTGTGACGTCATCATACTGAGCTCATACTGAGCTGATTATGACTTCATACGAGGTCAGATGATGGATGGATACTCTGGAAAGGTGAATTGCTTCAGAACCTCTATGTACAGACATTTGATAAGTGACATTACGAAAACATCCAGTAAATCTAATTGGCCAGTTTGCACCGTGGTCATCTTGATTAAATTTATCGTAACAATTTAACACTCAAGCTGGCCAAAACTGCTTCTAGGTGCAGTGGTTTAGAAGAATGCCTAGTTGCAGAACAAGAAAGGATTTTTGAACGTTTATGGAATTTTCTTAAACCTTTACCACTAGAATGATTGGCATGATCGAGCCAGTCAATCAAGCGGTACATTTTGAAGAATAGTTTTCTCTATGCATGTATATAAGTCTGCAAATGGACAGTTTCTATGAGAAAATTTAAATTTTCCTGAATAAATTTGAGGATTAAAGTGTTATGAATAGAGACTGCTTATTATATTGACTTGTTATCCATGCCCAATGACGAAGAATTGTATCCATCCATGTCTCGGTGTCTCACGTGCAATTTGACCATAACTAATTGTGCCATCAGGACCATCATCACCTCTACCATAGCGGCCATTTCACTGGCAATATATCTTGGCAGTGATCCCACTATATATATATATCTTCAGTCTTTCTGATGGATTGATCAACAGAATGTGGCGACGCTACTCTCCCAGTCATGCCATATGCTGTGCCATTCCCTAAACCACTTTGTCACTCAATATGTTGTCCCATCCCACTGTCTGAAATTGAATTTTTGTAAACAAATTCGAGGGTTAAAGCGTTAACTATCTGATGTTTTCATTGTTTTTCAGAAATGTATGGATAAGAACATGTACGTGTAGTCATGGGCAGCCTGTATGACTGCTTACGGGAAGCTCGTTTAGAAAGATACTATCCTGTTTTAAGAGCTAATGGTTACACACGCTCACAATCACTGTTACGACTGGTTCCCAAAGATTGCTCTGGGCTGGGTATCATAGCCGCTAGTGACAAGCGCAGATTATTTGATCTAGTGAATATCATTAAAAGCATTTATGGAGCCGACACAAATAGAAACGTAAGCGTGAGTAATCGTATCAGTGAAATTGAGGCAGTTAACAGTAACAAAAGAAAAATAAATTTGAGTTCTACAACTTATCGGCAATGTGTGGCAGGTTTGACTAAAACCAGGAATGCAAATGTGTTTAGTGGAAATCGGACATGTGATCCGGAGTCAGTGCAGGTGGCCCATGAAGATATTCAATTAGATGCTAACAGGAATAACAGTGAAACAAGTACTGAGAATAGGCTATGTAGTGAACAACAGGTGCAATGCAATATGAATGCACCGAGCCCTAATGATAGTGGTGACGATCAATCGGAAACTGATAGCAGTAATGAGAGTTCCAATTTAAGCGAGGACACATCGGATAATGATGAGATCATTGAAAATACTAATGTGCCTACCTATCCCGCAAGACAGTGTCATCCCCCACATTCACAGACAATAAATCAGAAACCTATAGAGATGGTGGTGCATAATTCTGGTTATAATTATGGTTTACCGAGAATTACAGGTGGGAGATCCGCCAATTGTCGGAAAAGACATTCTCGATCTCCAAGGTATGGTAATGTACTTGTAGCTGGGAGTGATGCGGGAGAACGAATCAAGGTGTGTGTTCGAAAACGTCCCCTGAGTAAACGAGAAGTTCGCGCTAATGAGGAAGATTTGCTACGTATCCATGACAACAAAACTGTCATTGTAAATGAGGCCAAGCAAGCAGTAGACTTATCAGCGTACACCCTTCAGGTTAGTAGATTCTTCTCTTTAACCCTTGAATTTGTTAAAGAAAAATAGAAAGTGTCCAATTTTGCAGACCAAGAGAAGACTATTTTTGAAAATTTACCACTGGAATGACTGGCTCGGTTATCGGGCCAGTCATTCCAGTGATAAATTTTCAAAAATAGTGTTCTCTTGGTCTGCAAATGGACATTTCTCAAGACCACTGCAGAAGCTGTTTTTTTACTGATGTGAGTGTTAAAGGGTTAAACCTGTAAATGGACATATGTCAAGACCATTTGCACGTGCTGTTTGTGATAATGTCGTTACCACTGGATATTTTAAGAATGTCTGCTGTGCATTGGGTTGCGAAGGGGAACGTAGGAGACACGCAGGCCTCTTATTTATAGTTAGATTACCATGAGTGTATTCAGCAACCTGGGGTATATAACTTTTACGGGTTAGATCTTCAGTTATGTCTGCTAGTCGAAGATTACCCGATTTCGATACAGACTACTTTTAACCACAAGTCAAGTGGACTAACGCAAAATTTGTGTCAAAATTATTTATTAGACTTTCCAATGCGAAATATTCCAGTATGTTGAGATACCCAATGCATAACATTATAGCAAGAAATGCCATCTAAAAAGCCCCCTTCCTCTCTTTCGCAGGGCTAGTAAATTTATTTGTGGACAAACATATTTTATATGTCATTAGTCTGTCAGATTCGTAGAATAAAGAGTCACGATCTACCCCTGTAACTGACAGAAACAATTTGGTGGAATTCTACCAAATGATTTTAAAGGATATAACCAGCCAGATTGACAGATGGGGGGAGGTGATTTCAATCTCCCACGTTTCTTTTCAAATTTGTATGGATAAATTCAGCAAACTATATTTTCAACATAAATTAATTGGCACCTGCCCAGCTTTGTGCCCATGCAGTGAGTTGAAGGCATTAATATTTCATATATGTGACATGAGCAGAGTACACAGTATGACCCAAACAGAGTGTCATGATGTAAAGATAAGCTTAAACATTTAATGGTCAAGGTGGCCAAAACCAACCGCTGTAGTGGTCTCGATGAATGTCCATTTGTAGACCAGGAGAAAACTATTAAAAAAAATGTACCACTGGAATGCCTGGCTCAGTAACCGAGCCAGTCATTCTAGTGGTACATTGTAATTTTTCAAAAATAGTCCTATTGTCCTGCTAATGGACATTCAATTAGCAAATATTTAAATTTTCTTGAGAAAATTTGACCATTAAGGGTTAATATATTGTTGCATTCACATATATGTATACATGTAGATAAGTAAATGCTATACATTTTAACCCGTAACCACTCTGATGTCAGAATTTAAATGTCTTAAATTAAGTTAAGAGATGAACTGTAGACAGCAACATCTAATATTGGCACAGTAAAAGATAGAATATTGACATCAGATTGGTAAGAGTTAAGCTTACAATTACAATATTGTATTTGAAATAGACCAATCCATACTGTCCTGTAGTCCACTATATTTAGCAGATAAATTAAGTACATGTCGTGCACATGGGCACAACATGGTTAAGTGTCAAGGAGCTGAGCATCAAGGCCTTTGGGCATCTTGCGTGCGCTTGTTGGATTAAAATCTCATTTTCAGTATCAAAAAATTGCTAATTCCATCTGATTACCTTTTCACAAATTTATATAATATACATATATATCATCTTTAGATGTTGCATGGAATTTGATTCAACCAAATTGAGTTGTGTACTGTCTCAATAGCCAGAAAGCCTGAAGCCCTTTTAGGGTGAGGAAAAGGGATAATAATTTATCATTATGACATTAGAATGGCTCGATCATTTTGCAGAGGAAAATGCCTTTATCCATCAATAATGCAATTTTCCATTGATTACTCTTTACATACAAATAACAATGTTTCCATTTCAATTCGCTTAAATTTTGCAGGAAAATGCAATTTTCTCTTGATTATTGTTTGCATGGAAATATCATGTTTCTGTTTCAATTTATGAATTCCATTAATTCTGCCTTCTTTCTGTGATTGCAGAAAACTACATGTATGTTCTCTCAATACTCAGCAGATTTACGCTTTTCATCTACTTAATTAAGAATCAAAATCGTCTAAGCTGTTATGAAAACAGGACTTAATAATTGGGCCATAATTGAAGATGATATATATATTGCTAAAGTTATTATTGGACTAGTTATATAACTATACAGAGCTTACAGCTTAACAGCTTTTAACCATTACCACCAGGTTGTTATTACACCACAAAAACATCCATTACCATTCAATCACTACGTGCTAAATCAATTATCTGCATTTAGCTACCGGAATAAGATTTTTATGCTTGCATACACTCCTCCCCATGCCTATTCCTATAAATATGGACCCTCAACCAGGCTACTGGTTAGGTCCATCTCCAGTATATTAACTGATATAGACTGGCACCAGTCTGTACTCACTCCATAGTGACGCCTGTCACTAAGCGCGCTTGCGCATGCGCAGTTGCGCACTGGAGTCCAAATAGGAAACAGATTCGCTTTTCAATTATTCTGCAAGCAGAACAACTGCACAAATATTAGCAGAAAGTTTTTATAGCTTTGCGCTGTGTCAGCTTACTATTGAAGGACTTCCTCATGCTAAGATATGCCTACTATGAAGTCTATCCTCCGAAAATTATGTTTTTGGAAGTATTTCGTGGTTATATTTAACTTTATAACTATGTATATAAATGTTACTGGTTTTCGTGGCTTTCGTTTACGTGGTAACAACTTTAATATGCCTAAGTCATCATCATATAAAAACACTCTATTACTCCAGTAAGCCCTTAATCACTTTCAGTTAAAAGAAAAAATAGTGCTTTACAAGGAATTACATTTATTTCCCTATGATAGAAAACAATCTTGAATTTGAACTTTTCCGGCCTTTCTTTGAAAGGCGTTTGCATGTTTCTAGACTCCTTTTATCAAAATTCTAAGCTGTATGCTTCTTTCGTAATCTTTGTTCGTTTTTAAGAGTCTGTTTTAACGACCGATAAATCAAGTGCACGTCCTCAATCTGTGAACGAGTTCACTCTGTGGAGTATGGAGGACATTTCTGTTTTAAGTGCACTACGTGTACCCCCACATCGAGGTGCGGGTTTTGCATATGGTGATCTGCGTTCGTATCTAAGTTTCTTTAGGGATTATTCCTCCTTACAGCGCTGCCCTATGGTCATCCTTCCCCTTCCTCCGTTGCTAGTAGACAAAAGCTGTGTCTTTTGCAATATTCTAATATGTCTAATCCAGCAGAAACGGAGGGAGGGGGGGGTGTGTGTGAGCTTCTTCGGCGAATTCGTAAGCAGTGATAGCTTTATTTGCGAGATTTGAATCCTTCACTGCAGTTTTGACTAAATCTTTAGATGAAAGCATATCTTCTGCCATCTTAGAGGCCAAGAAACAGGAAGTTTCTTCTGATTCCGACGATAGGCCGAGGGCTAGCGGGCTTTCCCACAAATGGGGGAAACTGATTCCTCTAACGTCAATGCAAGGAATCAGGTCTCCTAAGCAGAAGTCTAGAGCGACTAAGCTCTCGAAGGTGGGCTCGTGTAGTTCACTCGGTCAAACCCACATTAGACTTGAGGGTGATGGGCATAACCCTCAAGCAGTGGTGGCGGAGGTGGAAGCTGACGTCCATCAGCCTGGTGCTTATGCTAATGCCAAAATTTTCTGTCATACCGGTCGTCAAGATTCTTCATAGTTGTAGTGGATTCAGGTCCTCAGGACAGAGGTTCCGGATCTACCTACCTGACTTCCGGTTTACGTATTTCCGGTTCCTATGCTTATTCTGTTTTTTTAATGTACATCCGGGTTCAGTTTCCGGTTGTCTTCTTCTGTTTTGCGCATTTCCGTTTCCTATTTTTACACTTCCGGATTCATACATCCGGGGATATGGTTATTACCAGTTTTCATGGTGTTCTATGATTAACTTCCGGTTCTGTCTTCCTTTTTTGGATTTCCGGTGATAGCTCTTACTGAGATTCCAGGTTTGTCTTTCCTAGGATCTAGTCATCATTTTGTCTAAGAGTTAGTCTTATTTCAGTAAGTGCTTTTAAAATGGGAATGTTTAATCGCTGAAAATATTAATTCCGAGACATTGCCAGTCTTGAAGTGTCTCTTGGAATTGTAGATATTCAGCATTTATTCTTTTATCAGTGAAACATTTCAACGTAATTAAAAACTCTTCCGACTGGTTGCCGGATGGGTTTTTTGTTGCAGTCGATAAGTCAGTCTGTATTCTACACATTATCACTAGATGTCGCAATTAAAATTAATTTTTAATTTCATCCAACTTTAGATGGCCAGTTGTCTTCGGGCCATTCAGCCTTTTTTCGCGCTCTTTTGTCCTCTTATGTCGGCAGGTTGACATATTTATTTTAACCAAGGGAATTAATTTCTTGAAGAAAATTCCTGTTTCTAGCGTAATTCTTAGTCTAATTCTGACAGGCGCTGAAAGGAATAGATTCAGTAGTGGATTCATAGGGAGGAGATTGGCTCTAAGATTAATGATTACAAGAGCAAGGAAACCCTGAGAATAGAGAAATAAGATTAGGTGAAGGAAGAAGGAATAAAAGCCAAGTTTTCTTCTGCCTTGTCACAGTCATGGTTTAGGTGAGTCTTTTTGCTTAGATTTTATGTCGCCTCTGTTTTCAGCGTTTTGTTTCATGATTCATCCCGTAGTGTTTAATCATAATCTAGTATTAGTGGTTTGTGTATTTAACATCCAGCTGTTCCCGGGATTCATTATCATTCTATCAATCATTCCTTTTTATTAGCATATCAAACTCAATGACATTCGTCTTTACAAGATGATAATATTGGTTCTAAGTCTTTAATAATAATGAGTAAAGATAAGTATAGGTCTCTTCCTTCATCCTCTGCCCCGTCTCCTTCTAAAGTTTTCTTCTAGTCATATACTCCTTCCTCCCTCTCTCTTTCTGCCTTCCTTCTTTTTTCCCTCCTATGGGGTTTTCCCGTATTTCATCTTCTATCAATCCTCTCCAGGGATCTTCTGGTCCTGTTCTTTCCTCTTCATCTTCCATTCTTCTTAATTCCTCTCTTCCTCTTCTTCCTCTTTTGATCATTTTGATCCGATTGTTTCTGTCGTTCTCTCTTTTGAGCTTGAGTTTCTAATTGTTGATTAAGGTCTGGTTTTCTCATTGTTTTCAGTTTTTAGGGATTCGTCCCTTGTTCGTTCTTTCATGTCAGCTTTTTTCTCTATTCTTTCCATGTCCTCTGGTCGGGATGTTGTATCTGTTCACATTCCTTCAGATCAATCTCTTTCCTTTTCTGATTCTTTACAGTTTTCTTCTCTTCTAGCTTCCAAGAGGCCTTGCTCTCCTCTTTCCATTTGAACTGTTGATTCTATGGCCTCTGGTGACTCTTCTCATCTTTTTTCTTCTCCATCTCCTAATCCTTCTTCCCCAGTCAGGGTATCTTCGGATGACTGGTCCCTGGCTCACTGGTGGTTTGCTTAGACTCTTTCTCTTCTTTTTAAGGACAAGTTTTCTATAGTCCTTCCTTTTTTTGTGTCGGCTCTTTCCTCTTCTAATTCTTCTTTCTTGTCTCCTCTGGTCCTTTCAATTGACAATTTGGTCATTATCATGTTAGTTTTATTTGTGAATTATGTTAATTCTAAGGAATTTATACATACATGAGAGCGTTCAGCCTAGGGTAGGTTTTCCTACCCTGTCATTAAATCTTAGTAAAATGATCTCTTCACTCTGAAACATTCAAATCTTTAATTTAACAAGGGTATGTCATGATTAAATCTCATGATTCTTACTCCCAAGTCAAGATGGAGACCATCTCCCAGATCATTTCCAGTCTAGATCAGGGTATGTGGTCGTTTCCATCGACCAAAATGATGCCTTTCATGTTTTCATTTACCATTCCTTCAGAAAATTCCTGAGATTTGCTTACTAAGATCGAGTTTGGCAGTTTCGCGCCATGCCTTTTGGCCTGACCACGGCTCCTTTTCTTTTTCTCACCTTGTCTCAGCCGTGGCAGAAATTTTCACTGTTGTTCTATCCATCTCCATGTTGATATAGACGATTGGTTAGTAAAGTAAGTCTTCTTCAATTCTCTCAGGAATTCTTCCAGAGGTTTGCAGTCTGGCATGCAACCTAGGGTGGATTGTAAATCTAAAGAAATCAAGCCTAGGTCACTCTCAAATCTTCATGTATCTAGGCGTTTCTTTCGATCTTACCCAGGGTCTAGTCTTCCCCACAGGTCCAAGAATAGAGGCTTTATCAGTGGCAATGGAAATCCTGTCTTCTTATGCCATGGTCTGAGTAAGATTTCTGCTAAGAGTGATAGGTTTGATGGTCAGCGTAGAGAATGTTATTCCATGGGCGGCGCTGATGAGAAGACCTTTCAAAATGTATTTAATGTCCCTTTTGAAGCAGTCGGTTCACTCTATTTACCATCAGATTCCCATCAGAGAACACTTGATTCCTCTTCTAGATTTTTGGAAAGACAATTCTCTGCTTCTGATGGGTGTTCCACTGGTAAAGTCCTCCCCTTAGGCGAGCATCTTCACAGATACTTCTCAGGAGGGATGGGGAGCGGTCTGGGACTCCCTGTCGGTTTCCGGTCTTTGGTCCCTGGAGGAGTCTGCAGCTCATATCAACATTCTGGAATTGTGTGCTGTCAAGAAGGCTCTCCTTTCATGGTCAGATCTTGTGATAGGTCTCAAAGTCTTGATTCGGTCGGATAATTTGACAGTGGTCTCATATCAACAGGAAGGGGGTTACAAGGTCATCCCTCCTTTGTCCAGAAGTGTGGAACCTTCTCTTATGGTGTCGCAAGAATCAGATTCTTCTAGTGTCTCCTCATGTCCCAGGCTGTCTGAATTTTCTTGTGGAACATGCACACAGAGTGGCAGTTAAAGAGGTCGGTTGTCAAAGCGATTTTCAGTCTTATGGATCGTCCTCTGGTAGATCTGTTTGCGACATCTCTGAATGCTCAGATCTCCTCTTACATGTCTCTTTTTCCGGACAGTCAAGCCCTGGCGGTGGATGCCCTGTCTCAGTCCTGGACAGGAATGTTCATCTATGCATTCCCTCCAACGATTTTGATTCCGTTAGTGTCAGAGCTCTAAATAAGCAGGATTTTTGCGTTTTCACCCAATAAAAATTGCCAATCACCCAATTAATTTTTAACATCATGAGTACTGAGATAGAAAATCACCCAATTAATTTCAGTTCTCTTGCTAATAATGTATAATAACCTAATTAAATTCCAAAGAAACCCAATTTACAAAATTTCTAAGTGAATCACCCAATTACTGAAAAGCTTATCTAGAGCTCTGGTTAGTGTTGAAGAATGTCAAAGAACAAATCTGCGAGATTCTTTTATAGCTCCTTTTTGGCCAAAGAGGATTTGGTTTGCAGACCTTCTAGATCTCCTGGTAGACTTCCCTCGTCTTCTTCCATTCTCCCAGGATCTTCTGTCTCAAGTAAGAGGTCTTTGTCTTCATCCAAACCCAGAAATCTTCAGTCTGTGTGTTTGGAGAATATCGAAAATAAAGTCTACGAGAATAAAGTTTCTTCAAGATCTCCAGTAATTATCAATTCTTCCAGAAGAGAGTCGAACAGCAGAGTTTACAAGTGTCGACTTAAAATTTTTGGAGAATGGTGTACAGACCAAGGTCTCGTGCCCGATTCTGTTTCTATTCCCCAAGTATTAGACTTTTTTAACATATCTCTTTATTCCTTCCATTTATCAGCTAATTTGGTTAGGGGATATAGATTTTCTCTGGCATCTTCTTCCTTGCCTTCTGTATGCCGATGTCAAGGACACTAAGACCTTTAATAGTTTTTATTAGAGGTCTAGGCAATATTCGTCCTCTGATAGCTAAGCCGTTACCATCATGGAACTTGGCTTTGGTTCTTCAAGTGCTAGCAGGCCGTCATTTTGAACCTCTCCTCTATTAGTATTAATGGCCTTTGCTAGAAGGCATTCAGAATTCATGCTTTTTCTGCTGAAAGGGAGAGATTTATAGTTTCAGGAGACGGTTAGGTTTAATCCCAGAAGGGTCTTTTTATCTAAAACTCAGTCTAACTGGTTTCCTGTTAGTCCGATCATTTAAAAATTATTATCGTCTTTTTCGACTTCAGATAAACTCTGGTGTCCTGTGAGGGCATTAAGAATGTACAAACAGCGAATTGATTTCAAAAGATTTGATCCGTCCCTTTTATGGTTTTCTTATGCGGAAGAGTTAACTAAGCCGGTCTCAAAGTTTACGATATCCTGATGGATGTGGGAGACGATTAAGCTTTGTTACGAGATTGCTTCTCCGGAGCAAATTAATCTCTCCCATATTAAAGCTCACGATGTTAGAGGAATGGCTTCCTCTTTTGCACTTTTTGCCGGTTTGTATTTAGATGAAGTCATACAGGTTGCAGGATGAAAATCTGAATCCTCTTTTACAACCTTTTATCTGAAAGATCAGAGTGCAGCAGCCTCTTTTTTTCGTAATATTACGATTTTAATTAAAATAGATGAAGACCATTTACCAAGCACTGGGCGTCTGTAGGAAATGGTGAGAGTTTATTTTGGTTTTTATTTATCTCTAAGTTCAAGTTTTCCTTATTTGATAATCATGGTGTGATTGATTTAAATGCACTATTATGTTATGTTATTAACATTTGGATAAGATTGGTTTGATTTTTATCCTTGTTTGTTGATTCTCAAATCGCCTCCCACCTAATGTTTTAAGTGGGGCACTGACCAAATCTACGGGTTTGGCAAGTAGTGATTGAATGGTAATGGATGTTTTTGTGGTGTAATAACAATCCCCCACAGACCCCCCTTGCGGGTTGGTCTGTTGTTTTATTAACCACTATGAAAACATACTTACTGTTCAATCACTATGACCCGGCCTCAGCCACCCTGCGTGGAATTGATTTAAGAATTTGCCTATAATATTTGGCACTTAGATTCAGAAAAGTGAATCTGTTTCCTATTTGGGCTCCATTGCGCATGCGCAAGCGCGCTTATTGACAGATGTCACTATGGAGTGAGTACAGACTGTTGCCAGTCTATATCAGTTAATATACTGGAGATGGACCTAACCAGTAGCCTGGTTGAGGATCCATATTTATAGGAATAGGCATGGGGAGGAGTGTATGCAAGCATAAAAATCGTATTCTGATAGCTAAATGCAGATAATTGATTTAGCAAGTAGTGAATGAACGGTAAGTATGTTTTTATAGGGGTTAATAAAACAACAGATCAACCCGCAAGTGGGGTCTGTGGGGGGTGTGTGTTCTCATAGGGGTCCTTTTGAGCGTATAGACCCCAAAATGTAACAGGGGACCCCCAAAAGTTGTGGTAGTGAGTCCATGGGACCCCTGAAAATATTGCATGAGTGTTAAATATTAATTAGATTTAAAGGCTTTTGCACAGGCATGGATGAGAAAAACTGCATGAGAATCCAAAATTTCAGTTTGGGACCCCTAGATTTCAGGTTGGGACCCCTAGATTTCAGGTTGGGACTCCTAGATTTCTAGTTGTGGGGTCCCTGTGACCTCTAAAATTTCATTGCCATGAGAAACACTGCTTACCACTCTGATGTAGGGTTGGGCGATATTGCTCAAGGCATGACGATATCGGTATCTCATTAAAATACCGCGGTATCACGATATATCGTCATTTGGGTGGGGTGTGGAGTTAGGGTGTAAACATAGAATAACATGTATTTCAAATTGGTGGTGTCTACAAGTTATTTTCATTAAATTTGTTGCATTGAAACCCTAAATTGAGATCGCCATGATTGCCATTTCCGCATATTTAATACACGAAATTCCACACTTTGACACCCTTCAATATACAGTTTAAAGCAACGAATGTAATGCAACTAACCGTATTCATCACAAATAAGAAAAATAAAGGATTTTCTTCTGTTCTTGTGTTGTATTTTGTGTTATCTTTACCTCACGACAACTGTCAAAAGATTGAGCAAGGAATACGCATTAACTTCATTGCGCAGAAAGGAATTCTGCAGAGCAAAATCTGATTGGCCGCCGTATCATACTTGAGCCAATCAGAATTCACACTGCAGAATTCCGACAGCTGTTATCACGCCCACCGCTAGCGTAGACGATGCAAATTAATAAAATAACACTGCATGATTTTGAACGAGAACCAGCGTGAAGACTGGAAACAATTATATCAGATTTTATTTAGTCTGTAATATTAAATACTAATTTGCCCCATTGTAGACCTATTCAAATTCGCTCACTACTTAGCGGTCCTATCCATTGATCTCAAAGCGTAGCCGGGATGTGTGAAATTAACCCGGTGAACACTGCAACCAAAACTGCCACAACAGATCGAAGACTGGAAATAATTAGGCCTAAATTATTTATTTTAAGGCTGTTTCTCACTTAGAATAAATCTGTAATGTTATATGTGGAATGAATTTGGATCTGATTCGTTTAAAAATGCTAAATATATTGTATAAAGTTACATAAAAACGTAAAACGGTAAAGCAAGAGATTAACTTTCCCCTCACCCACCTTGGAACAAGCTGTGGTATTGATAAGGGATTAAGTGTGTGTGGTTTCCTATCGACCTAAAAGGTTTTAAAGTTTAAATCTTTCACGGTCAGAAGAATGTTTAACCATGCAGATCAATGACTAATGGGTAAAAAGCTTGACCTGTAGTAATGACGTCATCAGATTGGAATGTGGGTAGTGCAAATGGTATTCCCCACTGACTAACACTCAGAATGAGGCAAGAAAAAACATGGCGTCGTCTATTTATGTAATTATGAAAAGTGAACAACAAAGGATTATTTTGTACTTTAAATCATTTTATTAGCGCAAACAAACCATGAATTAAATGAACACAGATTATTTTGGAGTTTATTAAGTTTTTATTACCGTAGACAAAGACTGGATTATTACTTAAAGACTATTACTGGACCGAATAGAGGTAAGAGTATGACATTTCTAACTTAGTTATTTATATTATGTTCACAGTTAAAAGTGCCATATCGTCCTGTCGGTATTGACGATATTTACGATTTTTCGAAATTATGACGATTTCGTTATCGGTATTCGGTATATCGTGATATTGACGATAATATCGAAAAATCGCCCAACCCTACTCTGATGTCAACATTCTATCTTTTTACATTGCCCGTAGCAAAGAAACTGGTGTACGCTTTTAAACAATTTTGGTAGATGATGTTGCTGTCTATGACAGCATCATCTTCCACCAAGTTTGTTTAAAAATGGACCCCAGTTCATCTTTTAATTTAATTTGAAAATAAAAAAATTTGACATCAGAATGCGAAGAGTTAACCGTGGCAATACCATTTTCAATATTACATATAGCACCATTAAGGAATCCAGTTAAGCTATGCCCGCCATCCCTAGTTAAGCTCCACCCGCGCTTTGCCTGTGTTGGGTTCAATCCATGCACTCTGTGAATCTCACTTTCCAGAAAACTATACAGGTAAGCTGTTGAATATTTTGAAACTAATTTGACTGGCTGCTGATGCTGCCTATGCAACAATGCCCAGTCAACTTAAATACATACAATTCATACAAATTGCTTAGTCTGTTATCAATTATGTGTTCGTGATGAACTTATCTGTACATCATTTATGTAATTTATTATGACAGCCACGTAGTTGATTATGACCATATGATTAATGGACAATCTGGAAAGGTCCATTATCAGGCAAAATGGAACTGAACATAATAAAGTCTCATAATTTCTCCCTTCCTCTTTTTAGCAATGAATCAATAAATGTCGTGTCTCAAATTGGTATATCAATTAGCCCTTGGCCACCTCAAACCCTGTCCGTGGTACATGTGCACTCATATCAACATAACACCACATCTAACTTAGTTGAACACAGCACTCCTCAAGCATTATTAAACCGCACACATGCACGCACGCACACACGCACCCCATATCTACTCTCCTTACACTATAATGTGCTACATGATATCCTATGCATGTCAAATGGACCTTGCATTGTTTATTCTGCAACCCCAGGTAACCTGATAAACATTTGGGCTAAGGCATTATGTGTGGAATATAGTATCTATTATCATGAAGACAGCAGTATTAATAATCACCTGACCTATAGATTAACTGTGGCAGGTCTGAATCAGCCATGTAAACAAGACACAACAACTTATTTACAATGTAAAGAGACCTGCATTTATGCGATTTAAAGTGCTTTGACTGGAAGCCATTGTTGCCTAAGGCAGCAATAGCTTCCAGTTAAATTAATTTAAAAAATGTACTAAGTATTTAGCCACTGTCCTTACACAGATGTAGCAGAATGTCAGTGCTGAAAGGGTGTGAATTATTGGCTGATGTCCAATAACAGCTGATTAGCACATTTATTGTTGTGCTCTTTGGTCTTTTTCTATTTACCCTATCTGTGAACTACAGACATAAAGGACAGATACACTGTCACACATGGAAAATGTGTACCAGAACATTTGAAACCCTTATTCCATATATCCATTCATGTCAGTGAAATATTTTCTAAAATAAATTTCCCCACCACAACATGTACCTGTACCTGTAATAGATATGAGTAATAAATTAATAAATTAAGACATTACAGGAATAGAATTATTTGTGTGTCTTGTTCACACATGTCTGAGTGAATTGTTAACCCTTTGATGGTCAAGCCATCCAAAACTGCTGGCCAAGACTGGCTTGTGCAGAGCTCTGGAGGAATGCCCATCTATTAGTGTTGTTCCAATTAATTGATTTGCTCGACGATTGATTGGTTTGCATGATTTCAGAAATCGTTTTGATTGCTTATAAATTTACGATATTAAAACTGCAGATGATTTTTTTTTTTTTTGGCAATACCATTTTAATTTCATTTTTACATCTATATAACATAGTATTACTCCATACGACAGCTTCCAATCAAATTAGTTTCAAAATATTCAACAGACTATTTCTTAAAATATTACGGTTAAATATCCATGAACATGCATTAGTTATTGAATTCAAAATTTCAGAATGGGTAAAAATGAGAAAATCTTATGATTGCTCATTAATTGATCGTCAGTTAGTATGTAAAACCAATCATCAATCAGAAAAATAGTACCAATTCCCAACACTACCATCTACAGACCTGTAAAGAGAATACTATTTTTGAAAATTTACCACTGGAATGCCTGGCTCGATAATCGAGCCAGTCCTTCCAGTGGTAAATTTTCAAAAATCGTAATCTCTGCCTTATTTTGATTTTCTTCACCAAATTTGACGAGTAAAGTGTTAAAGAGATATTTACTTGTCTCATTGAATGACTGATAATCGCCATCACTGTGTTTAAATATAGACTGTAGACATAGAGCTCTGTAGGTAGCATTATTGCCAACTAAATATTCAGTTTACACACTTCCATGTCATGTATATATAGTAAGATAATAAGATGGGAAAGATGCCATGAATATTTTACATTAGTCATGTTAGTTCAATAAGTATATTAATAAAAGCTTGGAAAAAGTTTATAATACTCTTTGGATCAAATCCCTACCCCACCCAACCCACCTACCCCGAGACATACAGAGCACTGCAGAGGCTGGTCTATACCTGTACCAGTGGTAGAAATGTTCACCTGTGTACTTGTCACTGACAGGCAGATACTGCTGCTGAAAGACATAATATCTGCATGTGCTTTCGCAAGAACTTGGTTGCGTTATTAACATTTTGCTGGTCACACATGCCAAGGGAAACAACTGTGACTAAAATCGTCGGGTTGCAAATTTATTTAACCAGGTAGATGGAATAATAGCATGTGCGCGAGTGCGTGTGTGCGTGAGTGCGTGTGTGCGTGTGTGAGTGAGTGCATGTTGTCTTGGCAGCGCATGTATTGAAATGGGTGATCTCTGCATAGATGATATTTGGCATATCTATTATATATTCTTAAGTGAACTACTGGTGTACTACATCACTTAACATGTATACTTATTGATATTTTGTTTGCAGCATGAATTTGTGTTTGATGAAGTATTCAATGAGTTTGCCTCAAATGAAGATGTATATGATAGAGCGGCTAAACCTCTCATCGACTGTGTTTTCAATAGGTATGTCAGCTTACTTCCATGGAATATATAGGTAATACAGATTCCCTATACACGTATACATACATGTATGTATATAAATAAATTAATAATGCCCATTTTATAAAATTGTAAGTGTATATAAATTTAAATTATTCATACATGTACATGTCTATATTACTAAATGATCAAATTTACCATTAAAGGGTAACCCCGATTAATTCTCTATATCGCATTTTCAAGGCAACTGTACAAGAAAGCTGTTGAATATTTTGAAATTAATTTGACTGGAAGCTGTTGCTGCCTTGGTCAGCCCAGCAGAATAAGTTTTATATCATAAAGAATTTTCAGAGATTTGTCGGTGAAAGGGTTAACAGATTTGGTTTCAATTTTCGTTTCTTTTTTACCAATAATGCAGTGATCAGCGTTTCTAATACATCATCAATCTCAGTCTATAACCAAAACAACATCAATTACGACTTTATACTGTGTTAACCCTTTAGCCCCCAAATTTCCAGTTAAAATGTAAATTTTCCCATTTAGACCAAGAGAATATTGTTTTTGAAAATTTATCACTGGAATGCCTGACTCGATTTTCAAGCCAGTCATTCCAGTGGTAAATTTTCAAAAATATTCTCTTGCTCTGCAAATGGACATTTCTCAAGACCACTGCGGAGTCCTTTTTGCCGGTTTGAGTGTCAATTTAGGGTAAATAACGTCTTGCTGAAATTGTATTTGTTTTCAGTGATTAACTCACCTGGCACCTTTATTTTAGCTTTCTCTTCATCCTCTCCCATTTATCTTAAACACATCTGCATGTACTGGCATGTTCGTTATTAACCCTAAAGTAACCCTTGAATTTTGTTTTTTTAAATTCCAATTTACTCGTAGTTAATGTCCATTTGCAGACCAAGAGAAGACTTTCTCAAGAGCACTACAAATGCTGTTTTTGGCTGATATGAGTGTTACAGGGTTAGGGTACATCTATTCAACCTTTATAATGAAGTTCTAAAAATAATGTGATATAGATCATGTACATTAATTCTGTAAACTCATGGAATTCAGTAATTAGTGAACCAGTTCAAATAATACATAATATCTGTCCATGGAGTTTTGGGACATGCATCAATTTTATCTAAACATCCAAGCTAATTTTCAAGACCCTATATAAAAACTGTCCTGAATAAACACATGTCCTTTATGTGGCTGGTCACGTACCTATGGCAGCAAGAGTTTCCAAGCAAATCGGTTTCCAAATATTCACTACCTTCCCTGTAGATGTAGATTTTCCTCTTTTGAAATGGAGGAGTCCACTTTTAGCTTATGCCTCACCCATTTCTGTCTAAGCTCTGCCCATGCTTTGAGCATGTTGGGATCGATTTATATACTTTGAATCCTAAAATTCCAGAATCCCAGTTGTTATTAAACCACAAAAACATCTATGCCGTTCAATCACTACTTGCTAAATCAACTACTCTGCAATATAGCCACCAGAATAAGATTTTTATGCTTGCTTACATACCCCCATATGCCTATTCCATTTCAATATACCCTCAACCAGGCTACTGGTAGGGTACACCCCCAGCATATGCCCTGATAGAGACTGACACCAAGCTGTACTCACTCCTTGGTGACACCAGTCACTAAGCATGTCCGCACATGCGCAATGGAGCCCAAATAGGAAACATATTCACTTTTCAAATATTCTGCCAATATTCCAGCTTAAGTTTTTTATACTTTGCGCTGTGTTCAGCTTATGTTTTTGAGAGTTCCTCTATTCAGGATTAAGCATAACATGAAGTCCATCCTCCCTAAGTTATGTTTATTGAGTATTTCGTGGTGTTATTACTCTTTTATAACTGTGTTACCGGTTTTTGTGGTAGTAAACCATTTTCGTGATAGTCAATCATGCCTAAAGTCATCATCATCATCTGAAATCCCTCAATTACTTATCCATTATATTCACTTATATCTACATGTTTTAGTACCAAAATCCCTCAATTACTTATCCATTATATTCACTTATATCTACATGTTTTAGTACCATTGCTATCAAGATTTCGACAGCCATTCGCGTGGATAAGGAAGAGTCATCCGAGTCGGATGATAACCGGAAGGTTAGCGGGCGTGCCTGCAAATAGGGGAAACCAACATCCCTCACGTCCAGACTAGAGGTTAGGTCCCCGAAACCGAAACCCAAAGACTCTAAGGAAAAGCCCATAAAGGTTGTTTCATGTAAGTCACTGGGCAAAACCCACCTCAGCCTTGAGGAGGGGCATTACCCTCAAGCAGTGGTGTTGGCGACGGAAGTCCCCGATTCAGCTGCCTATGCCAAAGTTCAATTTTCCGTGATTCTGGTAGCCAGAAACATTCCTTTCTTGGTTCAGACAGGAGCGTCGGTAGATTTGGTTTGACAAGCTCTTCCAGTAGGTGCTTGGTAGATTCGGGTCGGCATGACCCTGGGATACTTCTGGTTTCCGTTTCCGGTCCCTTCTCTTCCGCTTCCGGTATGACTTCTGGTTTTGCCGAATATCCGGGTCCTCAGGATCCTATTTCCTATTCTACTTCCGGTTTTCTATTGTACATCCAGGTCTGTATGATCCTGTTCAGTTTCTGGTTTTCTTCTTCTGGTTTGCGTATTTCTGGTTCCTACAGTTTCCGGTTGTCTACTTTCTGTTTGCGCATTTCCGTTTTCTATTCTACTTTCAGTTCACGTATTTTCAGTTAAAAAATTTTTCCATTTCTGGATTTCATATATGCGGGGATAGTTTCATTTCTGGTTTTCATGGATCTTTCTGGTGTTCCAGGATTAACTTCTGGTCTGGTCTTCCTGTTTTGAATTTCTGGTGATAGAGAACTTTCCAGGGTTTCCAGGTTTGTTCTTCAGGTCCGGTTTACATGTTGGCTTCCTAGGATCTAGTCATCATCTTGCCTAAGAGTTAGTCTTATTTCCGTAATTACTTTTAAAAAATCGGAATGTTTAATGGCTGAAAATCTTCATACCGAGACATTGCCAGTCTTGAAGACTCTCTTGAAATTATATAGATATTCAGCATTTATTCTTTTATCAGTGACAATATTTCTACGTAATTAAAGACTCTTCTGACTGGTTGCCATATGTGTTTTTTGTTGCAGCTTATTTCATATGCGCATATCATCGCTTAATTTCAAATGGTCTCACTCAGCCGATAATCTACGCATTATCTCTAGATACGTAATTTTTCCTTTCACCCAACTGTAGATGGCCATTTGTCTTTCGGCCGTTCAGCCTTTTCTGTTGGCAGGTTGACATATTTATTTTATCCTAAGGGAGTTAATTTGTTGCCCTGATTCTACATTGTAGCGTAATTCATATTCTAAATCTCAGCTTTCCTTCTTCCTTTTTCCTTTTTGGGTTATTTCTCCTTTCTTAGTGACTTTTTATTCTTGTGGTCATTATTCTTGTTGCCATTCTCTTCACTATGTATCCTCTTCTGATTCTATTTGTTTTCAGTGTCTGTCAGTTTTCTTCTCTGTCGTCATGGTTTTGGCGAGTCATTTCGCCCTGGTTTCATATCGCCTCTTTGTCTTTTCAGCGTTTTCTTACTTTTTCTCTATTATTTTTCATCCTTTTGGCTCGCTTCTAGTTTTATCCTTTTACTTCAAAGCTTGTTCTTTCCTTACATCTTGGCGTCAGTTCTCTCGGCTAGTAAATTTTTAAAATTTTGTTGTTTTCCTTCTACTTCCAGTAGCTGTCGATCATTGTCTTATCTGTCAGTTCGATTCTTCCTTTTCCTTTATTTAGCGTAATTTTTTTTTTTAAATCACTGTTTTTATTTCAATTTGGTTGTTGAATTTCATTCTATGGGCATAATTAGGTATGATGTCTCTGCGCATGATTCAACCCAGAAGTGTGTATTTCGCTTTCTTTCATCATAAATGTGGTTTTATGACTTCTTCATTTGTTGTTAATCAAAAATCAGTGTTTTGTGTATTTAACCTTCGAGGTGATCCCGGAGATTCATTATCAATCAATCAATCAATCCTTTTATTGGCATATCAAACACAATGACATACGCCATGGTGCAAACATTTAACTACATTTTACAAAGATAAAAAAATGAATAAATAAAAAATGTACAGGTTTAATGTGTAGGCCTATGATTTAAGTTTACTGCCACTAGACATGAACATCGGATTGTTCGGGATATCTGATTAAACAATATATCAAATACAGTGAGGTATGGTGAATTTACCAGGACTCATGAAGTTGGCTAGTTTCCCAATGAAATCAATATGGACATTGATTAAAATATAGGACACAGTTATGCAATCATTATATGAACCTGTCTCATGTACAGGATGACGATCTGACGAATTGTGTCATTGCATAGGATTTAAAGTACAAGCCCAAGCAGCTAGGCTAACATTGATGTAATCAATAACAATTTTTATTAGATCACTATCTCTATTATTATATGACATTACAAATTTTAATTGGCTTCACCTGTCAAGCGAGACAAAATTAGTACACTCATTAAGCTTTTTAAAGCACAATTGTCTCTCCTGATCGTAATGTGGACATTCCATTGTAAAGTGTTTTTCATCCTCGATTAGGTTCTGGTTGCAAAGCTTACAGAATCGTAGATGAGCAGGTATCTAAGTGGTGTTTTGTGCCTATCTTCCTCAATTTGTAAGGTGTGTGCACTTATCCTGAGCTTTGTAAAGTTTCTGCGTTTTGTGAAATTCTTTTCAAAATGAAGATAATTTTCAATGGCAAAGCTTTGGTTATATTTTGAACCCTGGTTATGCCAGACTCCAAGACAGTCAAAGGATTGGCATAGTTCACTTAACAGGCCCATATCATGCATTCAATTCGTAGAATCGTGATGACGTCATCACAATTAAATTTCCCTTAGTTCCCTGGAGCGAGGCCATTTCTGGAGGGACTAATTTAACATTTCGAGCAGTGGTTTGGGAAACCCTAATTACATTTTCCTTACTATCTTGCTAAATTCAGTCACGATTTGATATTTTCGAATACCAGACAGGATTATTGCAGATTCTCAGGTACAGGATTTGGCTATATCTTGATTTTAACCTCTCCCATAGGCTTACTATGGGTTTTCGGTTTGCCACAAAATCTGGGTAAATCACTATAAATAAAATTATCTATAATGTTTTCAGGGTCTTCAGCATTTTAATAAGTAAGGCTATATGTCTATGATACTTTTTTCTCCATTCAAAGAAAGCCTTAAAATTAAAATAACCAAAATAAATGCGAGTTGCCACTTTTTGTGAGGGCTAAGAATAAGAATATAGCCCAGGATTTTATGGTTTGAGCTTCATGGCATATGTAAACTATGTGTTTCTATGAGCAGTCCTCTTTAGCATGTGGTAAGCTTGCCCCAACTTTAAGGGCGGCGCTTATCAAAGGGGCCGGATGTTCTTGGATCTAGGACCCTTCTCCGCAGTTTCTTCTCCCAATTGGTCTTCTATTCCATCCAATCAGAAGCTATTAGCATTAGAGGGGTTGCTGGTTTTCTATGATTGTCAAGGAGACTATAGAAGAGGCTCTACCTTGGAAAGTAGACCCGGGCTTCTGTTCAACGATCTTCATAGTCTCCAATTCTTAGAAGGCTGGCGTCCTTTTATCTTCATGAAGAAGTTATATCTGCTTTCTTTATCTCCTAAATTCAGGATGGAGTCCTCCCCTATCGCAAGTCTATTTTCAGGCATGTGATCCTTTTCTGTCGATCGTTAGGATGTCTATTTCATGTGCCTTTTTTACCTTTCCTTCCAAGGGTACATGAGTTTTACTTTCAAGGATAGGATATGGCAGTTTGAACCATGCCCTTCAATCTGACCGTGGCACCTTTCTTTTCACATGTCTGGTCTCAGCCGTGGCAGGTGTCTTGAGCCGTCATCTTCTTCTTCTTCTTCTTCTTCTTCTTCTTCTTCATGTCTTTGTAGATGATTGGTTAATAAAAGCTAGGTCTTTCTCAATTCTTTCAAGATTTATTCCAAAGGTTTACAGTTCGCCTTGCAGCCTAGGTAGAATTTTATTTTTCAATAAGTCAAGCCTAGTTCCGTCTCAAGTTTCTCCCATCTAGGCATCTCTCTCTCTCTCTCTCTCTCTCTCTCTCTCGCTCTCTCTCTCGCTCGCTCTCTCTCTCTCTATCTCTCTCTCTCTTTCTCTCTCTCTCTCTCTCTCTCTCTCTCTCTCTCTCTCTCTCTCTCTCTCTCTCTCTCTCTCTCTCTCTCTCTCTCTCTCTCTCTCTCTCTCTCTCGAGTTGTTTTCAGGGTCAAGTTTTTCCTTCAGAGACAAGGGTAGAGGCAATTTTGTTGACAGTGGTCACCCTGACATCCTCTTTCTATGTCAGGGCAAGATTTTTTCTTAGGATTCTAGGCTTGATGATCAGCGTTGAGAATGTCATTCCCAAGGTGACGTTGATGAGAAGACTTTCTAATGTTCCTGATCTTCTAGAAGCAGTCAGCATATTCTAGTTTCCTCTGATAGGTGTTCCATTAGTCAAGACCTCCCCTCAGGTGATTATTTCATGTTTTTTTCACAGGAAGGGTGGGGAGCAGTTTGGTACTCCCTGGTTTTGCCAGTCTTTGGTCCCTGGAGGAGTCATTTTCTCACATCAGTTTAGTGGAGTTGTGACTTGTCAAGAAGCCTCTCCACTTTTGGTAGGATTGAGAGATAGGCATCAAGATCTTGATTCGATCAGTCAATTCTACGGGGTTTTCTTTCATTTTCAGATGGAGGAACGAGGTCTTTCCTTCTTTATATGGGGATTTTGGATCCTTTTCTTGGGACATCACTAGATCCAAATCTTTCTTGTTCCCAGTCATGTTCCAGACAGACGGATATTTCTTGCGGACCAGTAGTTCAGTCCTAGCAAGTTCTCACTCACCGAGTGGCAGTTTAAGAGTTTGGGTGCCAAAAACGTTTTCAAGCTTCTGGGTCATCCCCATGTAGATCTTTTTGCGACATGTCTGATTGCCCAGATCTCATCTTTCATGTGTCCCTTTTCGGACAGTCAGGTTTGGGCGATGATCGCACTGTCTCAGTTCTGGACAGGATTGTTTGATTTCATGTTCATTCCAATATTCCTGATTCTAATGGTTCTGAAGATAGTCATGAACCAGTTTAACGAATTTCTTGTAGCAGCTCCCTTTTGTTTGGTCAAAGGGGATCTGATTGGTAAGCTTTCTTGATCTTCAAGTAAGATTTTGCTAGTTTTCTCCCAGTATCATCAGATCTCGCTCAAGTAAAGGGCTTGCATCTTCATCCAATCCAGAATTCTTCATCCTGTGTGTTTGGAGAATTTTTGAGTGTCCGGTCTCTGAGATCAACTTTTCTTCAAGATCTCAGGAAATCATTGTCTCTTCCAGGAGGGAGTCGACCTGTCAAATTTGTACAAAGGTCGACTATTAAATCTTTGGAGAATGGTGTTTAAAACATGGTTTCTTGCCTGATTCCGTTTCTATTTCCTAGGTGTTAGATTTTTAATCGTATCTATTCGATTCATTTCATTTATCAGCTATCACTGTTAGGGGTTATAGATTTCTTTGGCTTCTTCTCTTCCTAGTCTTCTGAATGCTGATATCAAGGATTTGAAGATTCTCAATGGTTTTGTTAGAGGATTTGGCAATATTCAGTCTCCAGTGGCTAAGCCTTTGTCTTCCTGAAATTTGGACGTAATTCTTCAAGTTTTGGCAGGTCACCATTTTGAGCCAATTGGATCAGTCTCAAACTATTGATTCGTAAGTCTGTTTTCAGCTAGAAGATCCGAAATTCATGCTCTTTCCACAGAAAAAGACAGATTTATTGAATCTGGGGACGGTCTAGTTTTATATCCCAGAAGGGTTTTTTTATCGAAGATCCAGTCTAACCATTACTCAGCCAAACCTATTATTCTTAAATCTTTATCGTCTTTAGATAAATATCTTAAAGCCAATACATAAACTCCATTGCCAATCATTTCTTGTCAATGCAACTCCTCCTACAGTTTAGCTCAGATTCAGTTGAAAATTGCTACGTGTTATCATTATGACATGAAGATGTGCATGTGCTATCCGTATACTTGTACATCCATCCATCTGTCCAAAATGTATGTTTGTCTGTCAGTCCATCCTTGTCAATGCAACTCCTACAGTTTAGTTACAATTCTTTTGAAACATGGTAAATCTAGTCATTACCATCCGAAGATGTGCATGCGATTTTATTTGCGGCCAGCAAATTATTCAGTACAGCGTTATCTTCCTTTAAATACCTTTAAGCAATACATAACCTGCAGTACCAGTCATTTCTTGTCAACACAACTCCTACAATTTAGCTGTGATTCTATTCAAACTTAGTAAGGATTCTCATTACCATTTGAAGATGTGCATGTGCTGTCCGTATGCCTGTACATCCATACGTCTCTCGGTCCGTCTATCTCTGGCAATCATTTCAAGGTGTCAACACAACTCCTACAGTTTAGCTACGATGAATGTTTATCTGAAATGTTTGGATCTGGGTGGATATGCCGTCTTCTGATGGCTCTTGTTTAGAAATATAACGATTTAACAAAACAGGCCAAAGCCCATTTACCAAGCACATCTCACCAATTTCGTTAGTCTGTATGTCTGTCAGATATGGTGAGAATATTCTCTTGTTTTGTTTATTTCATTGAATTGACAATTTACCTTGTTTGATAATCACTGTATGATTTGTTATGGATGCACTATTAGGTAAATTTAGTAACATTTGAATATGAGTTGTTTAATTTTTATCCTTGTTTAATGATTCTCAAATCTCCACCCACCAAGGGTTTTTAAGTGGGGTACTGACCAAATCTATGGGTTTAGCAAGTAGTGATTGAATGGTATAGATGTTTTTGTGGTGTAATAACCCCCAACAGACCCCCCTTTTATTAACCACTATAAAACATACTTACCGTTCAATCACTACGACCGGGCCTCAGCCACCCCGTGTGGGAATGTTTTGAGAATCTGTTTATAATATTTGGCACTTAAATTTAGAAAAGTGAATATGTTTCCTATTTGGGCTCCATTGCGCATGCGCGGACATGCTTAGTGACTGGTGTCACCAAGGAGTGAGTACAGACTGGTGCCAGTCTCTTTCAGGGCATATGCTGGGGGTGTACCCTACCAGTAGCCTGGTTGAGGGTATATTGAAATGGAATAGGCATATGGGGGTATGTAAGCAAGCATAAAAATCTTATTCTGTTGGCTAAATGCAGAGTAGTTGATTTAGCAAGTTTTGATTGAACTGTAAGTATGTTTTATAGTGGTTAATAAAACTACAGACCAACCTGCAAGGGGGGTCTGTTGGGGTTTTTGTGATAACTATGCAGCTAACCGGTTGAATATCTTGAAACTAATTTGACTGGGGATGTTGCTGCTTATGGCAGCAGCAGAACCCATTCAAATTAGTTTCAAAATATTTAAGACAATGTTTATCAAATTCTAAAGACATACAATTTGTACAACTGACAGACTATTCAAGGTTCAAAACGGACATATTTGCATCAATCATTGTACATTTTGATTATGATGTCAGCCTACAACTGACATGATTACGCTGTCATTAAGGTGAGTGACAGATTGGATTCATCCATTGAGACAATGGAATTTAAATGGTTAAAGGGTTAATTCTTACAGTTGTTTTGATTATATATATGTTTTTGCTATAATTCCCTCTGTTGTAGTGGCAGTGCAACATGCTTTGCTTATGGGCAAACCGGTGCTGGGAAAACCCACACAATGCTGGGTGGTGATACTGTTCCAGGGCTCTACCTTTTGGCTGCACAGGATATCTTCAGGTGCATTCATTCTGCTGAGTATGGAGTGGGATTAAAGGTCTGGGTCAGCTTCTTTGAAATCTACTGTGGTCAGCTGTTTGACCTGCTCAATAAACGGAAGCGGTATGTCTATTATTTAAACATTTATTTGTCAAACTAACCTAAACAGCCTTTACAGTTGTCTTGGGAAAATCTCCATTTGCAGGACAAGAGTAAAGACTGTCCTATGAAAATTTACCATTGGAATGAGTCTTTTTAATAAAAAAAATAGTCCTCTCTTGGCTTGCAAATAGATATTCAAAGTGCACACATTACGGTTTCCTTGATCATTCTTAACTAATCAAGAATGTTATATAGTCAATAACTGTCTCAAAATCTTAACGAGGCACACATCAATAAAGCATTGTCGTAATATATGACACATTTAAATTAGGCTGAATTATGCACTGGCCAGCAGGATTTGTGAAGCCCATCTTTGTAGTTCATTTTAATGCCTTAGTCGAACTTCATTGTTGCATCGCAATCCTTCATGGTTGCATTGCAACGATAATACTGATCTAGTTTAAATTATAATCACCAGCTATTCTGTTTCATGTGAGTAAATAATAATCTGAAGTATAGGACAACTACTGGATTCAATTCTCAGATTAAATTGATTCCTTTATAATGGAGGGATTCAATCTGTCACTCGAGTATCTGATGTCATAATCAAAATGCATCCCATGTTAGCGGACATCACAATTAACTGAAGTGGGGCTGACTGGAAAGGTACAAGGCTCCCACTATAACCATCTGAATTGTATATCTTTTGGTGAATTTCCAATTTAATAAACATTAGGTTGAATGTTTTGGAACTAATTTGGCCAACTTCAGATCTGGTCCCGCCACAGCTCTCAGTGAAATTAGCTTCAAAATATTCAACTTAACTCTTACCACTCTGATGTCATCAGAGTGGTAAGAGGTAAGTTGAATATTTTGATGCAAATTTCACTGGGAGCTGTGGTGGGAACAGATCTCAGGCAAATTTGTTTCAAAATATTCAACTTAATGTTTATTATTACTTTTAATTCACTTTGAAAATTTTAAATGTTGGCATCAGAGTAGTAAGGGATAATGTTTACTAAATTGAAATTGAAATTCTAGGAATAAAGTGTTCAAAATGCTAAAATCGATTCAAATGCATTATTATACAACATGGGTGGAACATAGCTAGAAATGGCCAGGGCATAGCTAGAAATGGCCAGGGCATAGCTAGAAATGAAGGCCTCTTTTGCGGGTATTAAATTTAAGTTTATTCTGTTGTTGTGTGAGGTTCATGACATATATACTGTACGTATTATGCAATGCTGTATGTTGCTGTTATTAGAGATGTGTTTTGATTGTACTGTGTGTTTCAGGTTATTTGCTAGGGAGGATGGCTCAGGTAGGGTGTGTATAGCTGGTATATCAGAGACACAAGTCATGGACAGTGATGCTATTATGCAGGTATGTCACACAAAATATAAATTATAACTACACAAGTGAGATCATACAACCAAATGGTATTAGTTGATTAGTCGAGATTTGTTGTTGTCTTCACTTGCTCATACACACTGGAATTTTAACATCCCACAGGGGAAATACCCTTAGCGCTATTGAACACATGGTAAACATGTTTAAATATTATTAATGTTTTACATTGATTGACAAAATGGCAAGTTGCTGCAAGAGATAAGGAGGGCATCTGTGGCATTCTTGCTGTAAAATTATGGCATTTGTTGTCAATATCAAATAAAGTGAGTTTTAGAGCAGGGTGGTCCAAAATTAGGCAGAGTGGAACACCCTTCTGAGCCCATCAAGGTAAAGCACTGAATTAACAGAATACTAATCTCATCGCAAGTGCTGTATTGTACTGATAGATAATGGCATAGTGATTCCATATCATTTACTTTCAGACACATTCCTCTAACTATATCACAATAAGTTGCTCTTTGACATCGCTTTTACTGTTGAACTGTGTGCCACCATTTTGTCTCCACGTGCACTAGTATATAATGTCATCTAGGCTCATACAACAAATTCTTAAAGACTTAATGACCAGCTTGTTGAATAATTTGAAACTAATTTGACTGGAAGATGTTGCTGCCTTAAGCAGCAACAGCTTTCAGTCAAATTAGCTTCAAAATATTCACGAACTCTGCGGTATAAGTCTTTTTACAACACACAGCCAACCTCGAATGCAGCAATATGCATATGATTGTGCCTATGTACGGATGCTCAAGAAAATCACAATATTTGCTTTTGAATGTTAATTTGGAGGCCAATTAAAGACTATTTTTGAAGATTTACCACTTGAATGACTGGCTCAGTTATGAAGCCAATCTGATTTACAAGTAGTAAATTTTCAAAATGGTCTTCTCTTGGCCTGCACATGGACATTCCCCAAGACATCTGCAGAGGCCAATTTGGTTCAACTTAGCCAGTAAAAGGTCACCACAGGTGTCAGAAGAATCACTTGTCTTAACGAGCCACAATAAGTTGCCATTAAACGTACAGGTCCTTGAACTACTGTCTTGAATAAAGTCCACCTCTCAGTTTTTACTGCTATTTTGGGTTCATTATGGTGACCATTTAAGACAGATTTCAATGTTTAAACCATACTTGTAGGTTCTTGAGTATGGCAACCAGGTACGCAGCAAAGGTGCTTCAGGCGTTAATCCCGACTCATCTCGCTCACACGCTATCCTACAGCTGGAGGTGCGAGATAATATGGATCATAAAAAGGGCAGGTTGGTCATTAAAAATGTAAATTGCATGAATTGCATGTTTTTAACTGATAATGGCGTTCGTTGATGACGATAAAGAAAATGAGTACATACACTACCAAAATCACAGGCCTTGGCCATAATGTGTTTGACCAGTTGACGTTAGATATCACTCTATGTGTGACCAAGATAATCATTAATTTTTTTAAACCAAGACAATCATTAATTTTTTCATGATGGATGCATCTGCTTGTGGTTAAAATCTTTAATCATAGTAGACATATTCATCCCCTGCTGGACAATTAAAGCTCAACCTATCTTTCTAGAAATCTGTCATGATTGTACTATTTATAAATCTATCACTGTGCACTGACGTAAGATATATCACAAATTCTGAGATTTTGTATGCAGACTTCAGATCAAACATATCAAATATCAAGCTAATTCAGTCTCCAAATTCTAGAAAGTTTTCTGAACTCCTGCTGCTTCTTGCAGTAATTTATTTCTGACATAGTGCAATCTCCCATGAATCTTTATATTGAATATCGATATTAATGAGTTTTGAGGTTAAGCGATACAGGTTTCCTAATGCCTGGTAAACGTAGATTTTAGGAATCAGCATTTGTAATGCAAACACCTTAATGGAGGCATGGTCTGTGATGTGTATATGGCAAATGTATGGGTCTCTGGAATGGAACATGTTTCTCTCGCCTGCATGCCTGTGAAGCTGAAGCCGCATTTGTTTAGCATTTGTCAAATGACAATTACATCAACAAGGAGTTATCAGATTGCAATAAAACTTTACAAGTCTTTGTAGGGAGCATCATTGAGACATAGGTATCACTTTCCAATGAGGACACTGTCAGCATAAATGGTAAGTTTTGCATTTAGCAAATGTTTTTGCCCTATAATCCAAGTTTTGCTAAGGTTACTGTGACCTTGATACAGGATTGGTTAACCATATTAATTTGTAATTAAACTTTGATACCTGGTCGCCTATGGTGTTAGGAATCAGCGTGATGATATTGAAGTCACAAGAGGACAAGCAAGACAGTTAATTATGCAGCAGGCCAGCAGCATTCTTGTTATTTATGATGTAAATATGTGTCTGCAATGAAATAACATGTCTGTTTAAGAGGTATATATGCATCTCTGTAATGGAACCTGTTTATGTATGATTTATATATGCATAAGGCTTGCACGATTTTTCGATTCAATCGTGAAATTCGATTTATTTTTAAAATCACTATTTTTATGATGTAATTGAGGAAAAGTCGAAAAATCGTCAAGCATTTCATGTTTGTTTAAAATCTGAAGTGTGTTCTTTTCTGGCGCATTTTAGCAGTACATGAGTACAATTATAATCGATTCACGCCTGTGTTCATTGTGTTTATATCCCGCCGTGCCATGCATGTGTCGAATAATTACTCATCACAACACAAAGCGCTACGATAAACAAGCTAACCATAGCGAGGTAACACCTTTCTCATTGAGAAAACCAGCTAGTTACGCCGTCGACTCGTCATATAATTTTCTTTCTTTCGCTGCAGCCCCTGAATCTGTCGTGAAATACCAGGTATATACTTAGTCGCAGAATGTTAGGCAATAATCAGTGAACTTAATTCTTTTTAATTCTAGATTTAGCAATTTCAATTAATAACACGGTCAGGCAGTGTCATAATTCTCTTCGCACTACTCTGGTAATGACTTGTCCTACAAAGGAAGGCTATAAGTGGAAGCTGATACATCATGTGATTTATATTTCTTCTCGACGACATTTTATGTCAAATTCTGATGAAATAAATTTCTTTATTGAATGATACGCAATAGTTAGGTGAGCCCGATTAATAATTTCACTCCTGCGATGATGGATATAAGGTATGCATTAAGCATAGACGTAGGATGGTAAGAAGTTTTTGCATGAAATTGTGTTCTACTCTCGTGCTTTTTTAAAATCATTTATTTCAGCTTTTTCTTGAAATTCCAAGTCCCAGCTTTCGTGGCTTCGCACGTTACCCGGGTTTATACTTTTGGGAATTTGGACCTACGATTTAGTTGAAAATCGTGATTTATTTTTTTTAAATCGATCGTGATGTTTCAAAGCAAAACTCATGCAAGCCTAATATGCATCTCTGTGATAGAATTTGTTTATTTATAACGTATATATACATCTCTGTGACGGAACCTGATTATTTATGACATATATATAGATCTCTGTGATCGAACCTGTTTATTTATGATTTATATATATACATGTCTGTGATAGAACCTGTTTATTTATGATGTATATATATATATATATATATATATATATATATACATCTCTGTGATAGAACCTGTATTTATAACATATATATACATCTCTGTGATAGAACCTGTTTATTTATGATATATATAAAATATAATGTATGATTACTGTATTCTGCAGCTGTAGTAGTAGAAACATCCTACAGCTGCAATCAGTCCTTCTTCGCTTTTTCCCACTGTGTCTTGTTCTCAGCCAAAATCCTTAGCTTCCTCAGGTCCATTGTTGACTTGAGTGTACTTAATCCTGCTTTCTTATGGTCACCTCGTAGCACGCTTAGCAGATTTACGCAATGACATCCTCTCCTGTCTCTGTATTTGATGGCTCCAAGTAGGCCAAATTCCAAGGCTCTCTGTGCTGGTGTGTCTTCTGGCATCCTTAGCACTTGGACAAACAAGGACAATCTTTGCTGGCGACCTTTACAGACAGTGGCGGCGTATTACACATCTTGTCTAGTGCATCGTTGGAAATTATGCTCTCTGGCCATCGGTGTCCAGTGATGGTGCGTAGGTGTTTGCAGTGCCAGGCGTCAAATTTGTCCAGAGCTACCTTTGGCGCTGCCCAGCTGTTACAGTTATACATCATCAAGGATACGCAGGTTGCATTGTATAAACATAGTCTTTTTACCAAGGGCATCTTTGATCTACGAATCCATAGCTTCCAGAAGCATGTGCTGAGCCCATACAGTGTCTGCGCAGCTGCGTCCATGTTTGAAGCCACTTTGACATAATCCAGTGAAGTCGTCAATCTTGTCTCGGATGCGTCATAAAGTAACATTGGATAGGATTTTCTGTATGCTGTTAAGGAGCACAATGGGCCGCAGATTGGCTGGGGGGGGGGGGGGCTGGGTGGCTTCTTGGGGTTGGGTAGCGCTGATGGGAAGGTGGTGCATAAAAGCTGAATTGATTATGTGCATGATCGGTTTTGAGATAATGTCACTTGCATATTTGAATAGTTCATTGCTCATGCCATCAGGTCCAGATGCATGTCCATTTTTCAGGGATTAAGTTCCTTCTCAACCTCTGCTGTATTAATTGGTGTTAGTAATGGCCTGGTGTCTCCTGAGAATGGGTGCAAGGGCTCATCATCATGGTCAGTGAACTGTTCCTTGAACCATTCTTGAATATATATATAATGATAGTGATACACCTTAGGTAGATGAATATTTTATGGTTATGTCAACACTTAAATATATATCATAAATAAACAGATTCTATCACAGAGATGTATATATATATATATACATCATAAATCAACAGGTTCTATCACAAAGATGTACAAGCCTGGAAATAAAGTTCCTGTCAAGGACATTGTCAGGCACCAAACTATCAAATATCAGGCAGTCTTGCCAGTTCCTGACATTTTGTCAGGTACAGATTTAAACAGTCCCAGTAGTTGCAGTGTGCAACAAAAGAGGCCGCATACAAGTGTTGACATAACCATAAAATATTCATCTACCATGCATAACAAAGTTTCTATCTGTGATAGAATGAGCTTAAATAATCAGCGGAACTTTGTTATGCATGGTCTAGTAGGTAATCATTAGGGCCGCCAGAAGTTACAGGTATTCAGGCTAATTGTTTAATGATGATGCTGGCCAAAACCGGGCTTTGCAGTGGTCATGAAAATGTCTTTTCACTTCAAGAGTATACTTACCTCCCTAACACTCTTGGATATTCCCAAATATCGACTTTCACTCAATAAACACTCAAATTAAAAAAGTTAGTTGCCCCTATTGGGCAGGTATTCAGATAACAGTATGACGGATGCCGGCCCCATCCTCCGCGCATGTGCATACTAGTACTTCCTCTCTTCCAATTTATTGGCAAAAGAGTCACATGCATACTTTTTTCTAAGAGTTCTGCTGTTTCTAATCACTTTCTAAACTTATTAATCATATGAAAAAAATGGCTGAGCATGGGAAGTCGCCAGAAGAGGGCCCAGGACCAAGTCATCAGGTGATTTCTAATACACATTTGTCTAATTTAGCGTTTTGGTTCTGATGTAATGTGTTTCCGGGACTCGCGATTAGACGTGATAAGCGTCCATAAAACTGGTTTATTTCTATATGGCGCTATGAAATACTAATCTCTCTGTGTTTGTGTCCACAGGTATCTATCTATGATTGAAAAGGACATCTTCAGAGGGTTTGTTTTTCTCTTCACCAAGGTTCCATTTCCTACTAACAATGTTAGAATGAACTAATACAAAATCTATGCCCAGTGAGTTGGAGGCCTTGTAAGAAGGTCTTCTCACTTTGCCCTCTTGGTCCACTTCCTTCCCTTAATGGTGGAGAGATTTAAGAGGTCATAGAGTTTGGTGGACCTTCCAGTGCATCAGATCAGATGGTTTGTCTATGCTAAAGATGCATGTATTCTAGTTATGATATTAGGCACTTCAGTTATTTTTGAAAATATTTCTGAAATCTGCTGCCATATTATCATTGTATATCTGATGTTTGCATAGTCTGTCTACTATCCTTTCCAGTTAGATGTGCTGGATATGAATACAATTCGTCCTTACACCTGGATATTGTCTTTGGGTCAGATTAACTTCTTATTTTTGAAGTTATGACGTCATAATCAGCATTGCACTTTACTAACTATTATAAAGTTTTGTCCTACGCTGGTTTACTTATTAGTTAGTGGTCTTTATGGCCACCTTCCCTCTCTCTTATTTTGGTTTTGAGTTACTAATTCATTAACTAAAATTCTCATTGTCGTCGTCTTATGTCCTTTTGCAGAAGCCTGGTTGCCCTTCTTGTGGAAGATTTTTGAAAGAACCGTTCGCCCCACATTTATGCTTCCAATGCAGTCCATGTGGACCATTGCTTAACTGTGACATCTGTAAACACTGGCGGGTGGGGGAGCTAATGTCTACAATTTTTATCATTACAGACCAAGGAGAGGGCGATTGAGGAGGAGAGAAAAAGGTTTTTGGTAAGAAGGGTAAGAGGAAGGCCTCATCCACCATGGATATGGAGGCCTTCTGTCTTGAGATGATGGGAGAGATGAAGAGGACAATAAAGGATTTGGTACCAGAGTTTCTCCGTGGCATGCTTCCTAGACCAAATCCTTTATTGTCATCGTCTTCTGCTCCGGAGCAGATAATCCCCACCTCTGAATTTGTACTCTGTAGGGACTTACCAGTTTTCGTCCACGATTCAGAGGTGGCCCCATTAGAGGGGGCAGTCCACTATGAGGACACTGGCAGCAGGCTTGCCGCGCCGGTTTGTAGCTCGCTGGTTAGTGTCGGCCCGTTCCAGTGTATAATGTCGACTCGCCGCGCCGCAAGTGCACGACGAGTGATGGAGCTGGTTAGCATCCGGTCTCGGGGTGACGGACCTTGTACGAGACTGCCTTGCGGGAAACAAAAACTGGCTCCTAAGGCCGGTGGAACTCAATCGTTCCAGTGGGGCCGTGCGACCATTGTCGCGAACAGTAAACACAACTGTCTCATCCCACGAGTTTGTGTCACCAGTATGCCTGTCCATAGCAATTTCGTGATCTATGGACTTACAAGATTTGATTTGGTGACCTAAAAATATAAGTCTATACAATGAGTTTACCTAAACAATTAAAAATATGCTAGATAATACTACAGTAAGAGCGTACGAAAATACGAGACATAGAGACAGGTAGATGAACTTTTAAACATGGGGCTCCCGGATGTACCACACAGACCCGTAGGTCCGCAGAGGTATTCCCGCAAGGGAGGCTCCCGCACATGAGACGTAACTATTTAACTAATATAAGTTATTATGCCTCTAAGCTGAAAGGAAGAAGGTTATATCAGACGAAAAGTGATGTGCCTCACGCGGGCACTACTCCTAGTGCTAGTTTGGGTGAGGAGTATTATCCTGGCATGGACCGTCGTCGCTGAATCCTTGCGAGAGGCAAGTGCCTCGCGCGGGCCTCCGTCTCGGGAAGATGTCGCCACTGCTTAAAGCGGGAGAAGAATAGTGGGCAAAAATGGGCCTGTTCTAATACTTCAATCAAAAATGCTTTTTAGAGAGAAAAGACCATACCTAGTGAGATTATGACTATAGGAGTGCGTACTGTTTTACGTGAAGACGGGACGGGGAATTCCCGATGGATTCCCTCGTTACCGTCTTATGTGATTCCTGGTATGCTGAATTAGTAGTTGCCGCTTTATTTATGCGGGCCTTCTACTTTGCTTAATTCCTATTAGTTGTTTTCAGAACAAGAATTATTTTAGGCCGCAACTGGCTAATATCTACCTAGCTATTAGACACGGCTGTCACGGAGAACAGATACCCTAAGACATCAATACTAAAGACAGCGCTCATACATGTTACGTAGCAAGATCTCCGAACTGGATAAGAATCCGGACATCCCACCCCGTAACCACATAAAACATTACAAGACATGGGTTACGTTTCACGAAAGCATTATTAGGCCATTGTTCTATCGTCATGGTGGGCATAAGAGAGACGAATACCCACCGTAAATGTCCTTCCCACAAGGGCGGGGCAGATCTAAATATCATGCCCAGACATTTTAACGGAAATCGGTGGGGGTACATATCTCGCCCGTCACCGGGTCCTATGGAACTAACCATTTTACCTCTCGTGAGGTTTATACACAAGTTGCCCAGTTTTGCACTGCGGTGTGGGAGGATTGTTCAGTAAATAAATTATTAATACATGTGTTTTCGCAGTGCTTTCTTACATTGGCTTAAAGTGCTAACTACTAAGTATCCGAAGATACATGGGAAGGTGTGTGACACCACACCATGGCCATCACCGCTCGGAAACCCCAATAGTTTCCCAGAGTCGGATCAGCCCATGGTGCGGATAGGGACATCCAAACAATTAAGAAGCCACAAGGCTGAGTGGAGCACGAAGAGACACAAAATCTTACTTATGAGTCTTACCGGAGTGCGGGGCTAGATTATCGCACTACCGGAAGAGAAGAAGAATATATTACACAGTATGTAATGAAGACACTGTCTCTAATAATTTTGAACCTATCCTATCGAGCTGAATAGAAAAGGTTAGTCGGTAGCATGCTGGGCTAAACAGAGTTATAGCATGGACAGCGACCTCAGTGAAAAAGTGTTGGTGGCGGGTGAAAGTGCTGCATATATAAATGTTGCTGTATAGTGTTTCCTACGTGCACTGCAGTCCTACATTTTCTATAAATAGGCAAAACATATGAACGGATGGCCACTGGCCATATATATACATAATCTAACCAGAACAACAATACGGTGTCAAATGATTAAGATATATATTTTAGTAAAGGTTAACGAACCTACTATAGTGCGGTTAGCAACACATTGAGGAAAATGATAATAATTATCAACAAATACAGAAATTATAACTATCGGTCCTTTGACCGTTACGGTTCCTTTTAGTCATCGGGACCGTTTTTGCGGATACAATATAATTAACAAAACCTATATAGAGAAATAATTAAACTGTGAAGTATAGTTACTTGAATACTTGGTAGTCATTCCTAAGTTAAGCTACCGTGTTACTGAAATTGAGACGTAGATCCGTAGTCAACGTGAGATGATGCGCTTTCCGGAAGCTGAAAAGCTCCTGCAGGGTGGTTCCCGCAAGCTGTTTTCTGCAAACAAGAGTTCCGCAAGAACACTCATGGTGGGAGTGCATCGCTTAGTGCTGTAGGCCTAATAGAATGTCTAACGAGCAGTCAGTAAAAGATACGATAGTACTATGTGGTGAAGAAAGTTCCCGTACACCGATGGCACAGATGGAAAGTGTAAACAACCCGATCACAAGCGGGCGTTGTCAGAGGCAAATGAAGATACAAAACAAAGCTTCACGGTGCTGGGTACGTCAACCAGCTCTGAAGATGCACCGGGCAGAGTTTACTTGCTGCGGTCGAAGGTCGAAAGAACCGACACGATGTGTGCAGCGGCTATTGAAATACCACTTTTAGGCGTGGCCGGCAGATCCGGCGAGTCATCCATCAAAGAACATCCTGCCTCTACATCTGTAGACTCACATATTCTACTTCGAATAATACTTACCAGATGTACTATTATGAAATCAAGCAGCGAATTAATTAAATAAATATCCACTCATCTTTTCTCTGGTAGTCTCCGATAAATTTGCAATATAAAACACAATACTAAGGCGGGAATTTGTCATTGAAATTTGTATCGGGGAAAACATTTCTAAACAACGGCATCTATTTTATTTACGTCACCGGCTAATTAACATAATGCAAAGTCGTCCCAAAACTAAATCGCCCGAATGCATAAAAATCTCGCCAATAAATATAATGCTGAATACATTTTGCTGATTAGGATATAATTTTAAATAAAATTATTACTCAAACCGTTTTTAAAACGTTATCTTCTATACACAATATCATATTAACTTATGAATTCGCGTTCGCAATATTACAGTTAATATTTTCTTCAAGGCATGATTTCGTCGCCGGGCCGAATTGGAAATGAAAGAAGAAATTGAGATAATTACATCATAATTAATTACAATCATGTGATTTATGTCTTTTCGCAACCTGTTTTGCTGATGATTTATGATTAATTTTGACAAAATAAACGATGCTTATTTAACTGTGCGTAATATTTAGGTGGTCTAATTAATAATTTCACTCCCGCGATGATGGATATTATGAGGTATATTAAGCTTTAAAGGCGTAAAATGTTATGAATGTATCAGGGCATGAAAATACGTTCTGTTTTCGTGCTATTTTTTATAATTTAAATTGTTTTGTTTCATGTCCATAAAACCGATATTCGGTTAAAACCGATATGAAGAGTCACATGGAAACCAATATGGCTGTAAGCCAAACCGTGCAGCCCTAGCGGCGCCCATGAATTATGTTTGCCTTCGGCATGGCGTATCTATGCACTCTGTTGGTGCCGATCTTTAGTCTTCACTTCATTGATGAAGGTGTTTGTAGCGATCGGTACATCTTTCTTGGTTATTTTAATGGTTAGTTAATTTTCCAAGCCATGTTTATTAATTTTCACTCAAAAAAGTTTCAAATTTTTCCTGCCTAAAGACTTGATTATCATTAATTTAAGAGAAAGTTAATGTTTCTGAAGTAATTCTTTTTTACAATCAAGTCAATTGTGCGTATTGCTCGTCATCGTTTGTCATGTGCAGCGTTTTTATTCTTCTCTGTGTTCGCAGAAAGCCAAGAACCAGGACACGTGCCAGAAATGCAACAGGTTCATGAAGCAGAAGTATTCAGGCCATCATTGTGTGGCTTGCACTAAGTGCAAGGTGGGAAGTCCCTGTGATGTGTGCGGCAAGTGGTCGTCGGAAATGGCGGAATTCGATCGAGATCGTCGTGCGCATTTGGAGAGGATTGCGAGGGACAAGGCGGCCAAGCTGGATCAGGCGTTGATGAGAGGACTGGAAGGTCGTCTGAATGAACGTATGGATTCAGCACTGGGCGTATGGGCGGCCCAGTTCAAGGCAATGTTTGAGTCATTGCAGTCCACGATCCCGATGATGCAGGCTGGTGCAGGGCAACCTTTAGGTGGTCCGGCTAGCTCTGCGGAGGGACGAGCACCTGTCCCTTCTCTGACCTTGGCTCAAGAGCCGACGGCGGAGGAGAAAGTCTTCTTCTAATGGAAGATGCCGGATATCTCGATGATGGCTATGCCTAGTACATCCCAGGGATCTCCCTCGGGATTTGTACGGGTTTGCCAAGCGGGTGGTGATGTCGACGTTCCATCGGGCATTTTCCACCCGAATTTCGTGCAACCCGTGTTGTCGGTGGAACCGAGTTTTACGGTTCCTAGCGGCATCCCGGCGGTGTTAGGTACGGCTCCTCTCGGAATGCCGAATCCTACCATAGTACAAGCGGCTGTCGTCACGGCTCCCGTGCTGGAGTCGATAGACTGCGGTGAATCCGTGTCTGGCGATTCATTGTACACCGGTGCCGTTAGTTGGCGGGCTATGGACGCGCCTCATGTTGGCAGAAGTGCGGGCCATAGCTCTCAGCATGGATCGTCGGTGGCCTACTCATCCAAGGGTGAGAAGGAGGATGAAAACGGTAGTCCATTGATGGACGAATCCGCTTTCTGCACCGAAGCTGAATGAGTGCAGGTCCTTGATTGGATGTCTGACCGTCTCGGGTTGGCATCGGATCTAGGATCTCAGCACGATCCGGCGATGGAACGGATGTCAGAGCGGGGGGCTAGCGCTCTGTCAAGTGGCTCTTCGGCCATGCCAACACTCCCCTTGGACACGCAGACTTCCGACATGTTGGAGGTTGCGGCATATCATCTGGTTCAGCCAGAGTATGTATTTCCCCAAGGCCCCGAAGGGGATAAGGAGTAGGGTCCGTTTTCCTGAGCAGGCCTACCAACAGTATGCCCGGGTTCCACGTCTTTCCGTTGGGGAGCGAGAGGCACTGAATAGGCCGTTGGCTGGAAAATCTAAGGGGCGTTCTCGTCCTTTAGTTTCCCAAGCCAATAAAGATCCATTCAATGAGTTGACTCTCATTGCAGATGCGGCGAGGGCAGCCATGGCTGCGCTCTCGCACAGATGTACCATCCTGCAGGGTATGCTGACCTGTGCGGCGGAAGGTGGGCAAGTGCCAGAGGCTGCTCCCGGAGCTGTTTGGGACACCATGCGCTTGTCCCAAGATTGCCTGGCCAGGGTGATCACCAGATCGTTGGCAGAGCGACGGAGAATGGTTCTCGATTGTGTAGAACCAGGACCTGAGATGAGGGCTGCGTTGTCTTCTGCGCCTTTCATTGCTCCAGGCTTGTTCGGCGGCTCAGCACGACAAGCCTTAATCAAGGTCGCATCAATGGTTGCGGAACAAGAAGTAGTCGGCAAGTCGTGGAAGTCGACGAAAATGACTCAGCCGCAACAGTCCTACAAGCAGCATCGGCAAGAGCAGTAGAGGCAGCACCAGAGATCCCCCTTCCGTCCTTCTGGCCGTGATGCCCATCGGGCACCCGGATCTCAGGGACCTGGCCATTCGTCCTCATACAAGTCCTCTAATAAGAGGCCGTATGAGGGTAACAGGAAGGGTGGCGCTTCAGGCCGCGGCGGTTACCGTAAGGATAGCCGTGCTGGCGGTTCCGGACCATCATATTGCAAGAAGCCGCGGGGCGGCCGTGGAGGCCGGTCCTGACAGATTTCTGGGGGAATCAGTTCCGGTGACGTCAGGAACGAAGGGAGTCGAGAATCTTCACCCAAGCGATTTAGCGTCTTATCATGCAAACTTGACCGCCAGCTGTGTGCAGATTCCTACCGTCGGAGGCAGACTTCAACTGTTCTCAAGCCAATGGGAACAGGTCGTGCGATATTGTTTAGTCTGTCAGTGGTTAAGAAATGGCTACGAACCGGACTGGCTCATCCGTCAATCGTTAGTTCAGTTAACATCGACTCCAGTGTGGACTCCCCTTCCAAGGGAATCCGATCGTCTAGATGCCATTTGCTCAGAAATAGAATCGCTTCAGCAGAAGAGTGCAATTCATCTAGTCCGCAATCAGTCATCCCTAGGCTTCTATTCGATGATGTTCCTCGTTCCGAAATGTACCGGAGGATGAAGACCAATTCTCAATCTGAAACCGTTGAACAAGTTTATTCTTTCTCCCAAATTTCAGATGGAGACTGTTGCAGCGGTGATGACAGGGCTGAGAAAAGGCATGTGGGCAGTGTCGATAGATCTGAAGGATGCTTATTTTCATATTCCAATGACAATTCCTTTTCAGAAATACCTTCGCTTTGCATTCCAAGACAATGTTTGGGAATTCCAATGCGCTTCCATTCGGCCTGACCACAGCACCGAGGGTCTTCACTAAAGTGGTTCTCGCCATGACTTCTTATCTTCACAGGAGAAACATAGCTGTTCATACTTACATAGACGACTGGCTGCTGAAGGCAAGGAATCCAGTCACTCTGCGCAACAATCTACAGGTAGTCCTAGCCTTACTAAAGGATCTAGGATGGATTGTGAATCTAGAGAAATCAGAATTGACTCCATCCCAGGAGTTTGCTTACCTGGGAATATTTTTCAATCTCAGTCGGCGTAGCTTTTCCGGCGGAGAGCAGAGTCAAGAGCCTGATTGCAGTTCTGGAGTCAGTTTCTCTAGTAGCCTATCTGACGGCGCGCCAATTTCTCAGAATACTGGGTTTACTAGTGTCTGGAGAAAGTGGTTCCTTATGCAGCACTCAGGCGCAGGCCGATTCAGATGTATTTAATGTCATTCTGGTCTCAGTGAACGGATCCGTTATCTCTGAGGATACCAGTAAAAAGAACCATTGATATTCCACCTTCAGTGGTGGTTATCAGAACAGAATCTCCTGCGAGGTGTTCCTCTACAACCTCCTCAACCACAGATGTCCATCTTCACAGATGCATCGACAACGGGTTGGGGAGCGGTATTGGATGATCAGTCAGTGTCAGGGGAATGGGATCGGATCAATGCGCAGAAACATATCAATGTTCTCGAATTATTAGCAGTGACATTAGCACTTCGAAAGTTCGAGAGCTTAATCTGAGACAAAATTGTCCTAGTGAGGACAGACAACTCAACAGTGGTGTCTTATTTAAACAGCCAAGGCGGGACGAGATCACCGGAGTTGTGCATGATGATTTGGAACCTTCTGCTGTGGTGCCAAGAGAGGAATGTTATTCTTCGGGCAGCACACATTCCAGGAAGACTGAACATCTTAGCGGATGCTCTCAGTCGAAGGACGCTTTGTCGTCCGACGGAATGGCAGCTCAACCAATCGGTAGCAGAGGGTCTATTCAAACATTGGGGCAAGCCAAATGTGGACGTGTTTGCGATGAAACAAAACGCAAAGATGGTCACATACGTGTCACCGATCCCGGACCCGCTAGCTCTAGCGGTAGACGCACTGGCGATAAGTTGGAAGGGAATGTATTCAGATGTCGCACAAAATCGCTACAGGAAAGCAGATTGATCATGCGAATGCCCATCAGGTCCGAGCACTAGCAGCATCATCGTCCCTTTATAAGGGTGTCTCATTAGAGTAGGTGATGTCTGTAGCACAATGGCATGCCGAGTCGTCATTCACTGATTTCTACCTTCGCGACATCTCCAGCGCACTTAATCCGGTAGCCGTCGCCAATTTATCGAATCTGAACTAAGTCACATCCGACCACTATTTCGCACACATCACAAGTTCTTCCACTTGCATTGAACAATGGCCATGCATATGACCTGAGAACGACCGTGGATTGGGCCGAGCTCCTGTGATGAACAAGAAAAGACCAAGCACTCAAAATGGTGAGTGTTTACATTAATTAAGTGACTATAAATAATTTACTTACAGTCGAAATACCAGACTGTTTAGGTAAATAGTCTGGTGTAAGAGTATACTTATCCTCTCAAACAGACATTAGACTCATTCCAATTTGAAAAATTAATCGATATACTGATATTTTTTCAAAATAAGAAGTTGTAGTAGCTTCTTTACACTCTACTGGACGGCCCTAGCTGAGACTTGGGGCTGACACGGGTCTGGTTGGTGTTGCATCCACTTTTCGACAGCCCTCTGTATTTTGTGCGGACAAAAGAGGGGGGGAGCGCGATCTAGACCATGGAAGTTTAGCACTATGAGTCAGATGGCAGAACCCAAGCGTATGGTAGGGTTCTAGTCTCTTCACAACCTTCTCTGTTGGATGGTAGATGAGTGCTGGTTCGAGCCTGACCTCCTCCCACCGGTATTTCCTGGCTGTTGAAATTCGGAGTTTATCATAATAGTACATCTGGTAAGTATTATTCGAAGTAGAATAAAAAAAGCATCCGTTTTTGTTTGTACGAGAATTCTTAATACTTATCAGATGTACTATGGCCCTGCCTCAGCCGCCCCGTTGAGGTGAGGCTGAGCAGCTTTCGCTGTTTGTCAAGGCAAATATAAGTTAGACGAATCTGACTGTGATTGGGAATTGACTCGGTACCTGCGGCTATGGTATTCCCGGACACAGTATATGCAGGACCAGGAGAGTGCGGAGTTTTAATTGTTTATTTTGAGCTAGACTAGATAATAGACATTATCATAATAGTACATCTGGTAAGTATTAAGAATTCTCGTAGAAACAAAAGCGGATAATTTTTTTGATTCCGGCCGTAAAGGCCTCACCGCAAATTTGTGTTCCGAAGGAGATGTTGATATTCGTGAACAGCAGATAGAAAGTTCCAAATTGCTCCCGTAAGTAGGGGGTCTACAAAGTTGCTTTTACTGCGGTGGGTTGGCTACTGGTAGCTACGGGAACGCGATGGAAACTGAAGTCATATGCGTAATATCTGTCGATAGTAGCTAGTACAGGTCCAACCTGTTCGGCCCCTGGCCGAGGATGCTCTCGATCACTGGATCGCTTCTCCTTTTATACTCCTCGTGACGTCACAGGCGCAGGCTCTATCCAATCATCGTTCGAGCAACAGCCAATCAGCGCGCAGCTAATAATAGCGCAGTTGACCATTCTAGAACATTCTAGAAGTTTTGCATCCACGTGGTTATGACATCACGGCAATATTTTGAAGATAATCATGAAGAGTTTTCCCTGGATAACTCAGCCATTTCTCAACCGATTTTGAAATGGTTTACAGATTTAGAATGCCCGTTGAATTCTGGTCTTGATTAATGCCAGATTTAACGGGAACAGGCAATCAATAAGGATTACAGGGTACCATCTCGGTACACTAAAAGCGCCATCCTATCTAGGTCGTAACTACGCGCTCAATATAAACAGCGTCCTGGCGCGCACATGCGCATCATGCGCTTTAACGAACTTAGTCGTTTTTTGACACGCTATCTCTCCCATAGGCCTATATATGCTTATATCTCTACCCAGAGGGGCGTGTTCAGGAAACGAATCCAGGACGGGCGGCGCGTACCCAGCTTAGCTGAAACCTGGTGCCTGCTTATCAGGCCAGGATTATCCGCACCCTATGGGTACCACTTCCTTATATGGTACTTTTCCTGGCCAGTCCAGGTTAGCATTCTTCGCTCACCTGGAGTCTAATCTTTCTGGCCAGGAAGAAGAGGATTATTTGTTGGGATCTCCTTCTGGAGCCATGGCCATGGACATTGATGTACTTGCACCCCTCGCGGGAGCACTGGCGACATTATCCATGGAACTACTCATGCAGGAGTAGCGTTCACGGCACAAGGTAGCCCGGGCTGGATCTGATGGCCAGCATTACCGCATACCTCGGCTTGCTGATGGTGTAGCAGGTTCTGGCCAGGGCCGTGGTGTGGCGAAATTTTCTCCACGCAATACCACGGCACCTGCTCCTGGTCAAGCCAGTCAGTTTAGCATGCCTATTCTTTCAGGCCTGCATGATTTCTCAGGCTTGCCAGGGGTATCAGTTCATCCAGCCACGTACATGCCTGCGATTGCTCATGTAGCCACAGAGGAAGACTGGTCTGACGCTTGTCATTGGCTAATAAACGTCAGGCCAGGTCTTGCTGTGGAACAGTCGGCCAGCCAATGGGACCAGCACCCGTGGCTGGCAAGTAAGCCGACTACTGCCGTTATGCCATCTCTGCTGCTGGCAGAACATATTGTAGATATGTTTACAGTAGCAGAGACGTCCATCAAGGCACATGGACGTCTCGCGACGGCCCCTCGTGAGGTGGCGAAATGATGTCGCATCGTACCTGAGGAGTATCAGAGGTACGGTGTGGTGCATAAGCCAAGCACGGATGACCCGGTCTGACACGGGAGTGCTGTGCTCGAACGTTTTGCATTCGGCAAATACTGCGTTGCGCGATGTGGAGGAGAGATCGAGAGCGTCTATTGCAGTGCTTTCGCACATCTCCCAGTTGTTACAGGGGGTAGTAACAGCATCTGCATCGTGCCAGCCTGGTCCGGTAACAGTCCAGAGAGCCATCCAGGATGGAATTAACCTGGCTCTGGATTGTATAACCCGGTCTGTGACCAGGAGTGTCCGGGCGCGGCACATGTTTACCTTAGACAACTTGTGCCCATCCCCGGACCTGTATAATAGGCATGACTATGTCATCTGGATTGTAGAGTGCATTCAATTTTGTCATGAATCTGCCACAGGTAAACAAGTTGACTTAGCTAAGGCTCACATTGTTCGTGGCGTAGTGGCTTCTACTGCCCTGTTTAATGGAGTTCCTGTGGATGACATTATGTCAGTAGACCAGTGGCACTGTGAGTCAAGTTTTACCGACCATTACGTCTGTGACACCTCGAATCCTCTCGCGTTATCGATTTTGATAATCTAGGTGTACATATTTTGATGAGGTTTTCTCATTTTTTACATATTTCACAATTTATCAATGGTAACATCCACTTATTTGGACTGCATCAGCCTCCACCAATGGGAAGATGATGACAGCAGCCAACTTTCACAAGGTCAGTCTTGTTTATGTGTTGTTCATTGTTGATTGTGTTGTCACGTGACCCTTCGTTGTTAATATGGTTATGGTACGTGTTTTATGTGGTTCATTATTGAGAGTATACGAAAATGAAGCATTTTTGTTTAATGTCCTATAGTACATGGTACTTGTACATAGAGAGCGTATGGGACATTGCGGTCATTCTGTCTTCCTCCGTAGAAAAGGGTGTGTGTGGGGGTGTGTGAGCGCATATGACATATGGTCTACTCTCAGCCATCGGTGTGTTATCTGATGTTCAAATCTATCCCTGGTTGTGTTGTCACACAATTTCAGAAGTTTAAGTTCCTTAAACGCAGAAAAGCGATAGGAAAGAGGTGGTCTTTTGTCCTCGCCTCCCTCCCGTCGAATTCTCTGAATAATTCTGGTAATATCAAAGAGTGTTAGGGAGGTAAGTATACTCTTGAAGTGAAATAAACAGAATCACGGATTTCTTTTTTCACAAGAGAGTTGATACTTACCTCCCTAACACGCACCCGGCCCCTCTGCCCCACAGAGGCTCGGTCTTCAGGCTTTCTTAAAGTTGCATAGTGTCAGCCAATAAATTAGTCAGAGGAAGTACTAGTCTGGGCATGCGCAGAGGTTGGGGCTGGCATCCGGTGGACTGTCATCTGATGACCTGCCCAATAGGGGCACCTAACCTTTTTAATCTGAGTGTTTATTGAGTGAATGTCGATATTTGGGAATATCCATGAGTGTTAGGGAGGTAAGTATCAACTCTCGTGAAAAAGAAATCCGTGATTTCGTTTAATTTGCAGGCCAAGGGAAGGCTATTTTCTTTAATTCTGCCACAGGAATGACATAGTAAATTTTCAAAAATAATCTTCTCGTAGCCTGCAAATAGACATTCAATAAGCAAAATTAGAATTTTTTCTAGACCAATCTTTACCAATAGAGCCTTATTAGTAGATCTTTTCATCTCATCAATATTCAATGAGAATTTGAGTAAAGTCTGCCATCTATTTCTGTCTTATAGCAAATGTTTAACCAATCAATAGACATGAATACACTCTGAAAATGCTTAGCGATCCCTAGCTATAACGCCTCTATTATGAAATAGGATAAGCAGATACATGTATTTAATTACTCTGACTAGGTAATAAATATTGATAGTGATAGAGACTGCTTGTGCTTACAGGATATCATTCATTGATCTAGCTGGCAGTGAGAGAGCAGCTGATACATCTAATCCTAGCAAACAAACACGAATGGAAGGGGCAGAGATTAATCAGAGTCTCTTAGCTGTAAGTATTTCCATGAGATAATCGCTACCTCATATATGCATACAGCCTACGATTGACACACTCATGCATAGATGTACTCATACATGTATGACACGCCCACACCCATGCACATACACAACACAATACTCTTTATTGTTTTTACTCTTTCTCTCACTTTCAAATCAACGGAATGTCGATAAGCTGTTGAATAATTAAAAGTTTGAAACTAATATTACTGGAAGTTGTTGTTGCATTTGACAGTAAAATTAGTTTCCAAGTATTCAACCATATTTTATATTGTAAAACATTTCACATATCTGCTTACCTGGCCCTTCTTCTGGCCAAGTGAGCTTATGCCATGGTGATCATCCACCTGTTATCCATCCGCTGTCAAATCGCTTCTCCTTAACGGTGTGACCGATTTCAGCCATATTTGGCTGGATGGATCCTATGCTGATATGCTCTAGAACTTCTATTCAGAATTTTGATTGATCAATTTTGTGGGTGAAAATCTTACCGCAAATTGTCGAAACACTACTCCTTAGCTGCTTGACATATTTCAACTAAAGTTGGCTGGAGGGACCCTATCATCGTAGAGTCCAGACCTTGTATTCACAATTTTGATTGTCAATTTCTTAGGTGAAAATCTTAGATTTTATAAAAATATTTATCGCAGTGTCAAAACGTAACTCCTCTAGCTTCTTGACAGATTTCAACTCAATTTTCCTGGAAGGATCCTATAGTGGTAGGCTCTGGAATTTCTATTCAGAATTTTGATTGGTCACTATTTCTGGTGGCCATCTTGGATTTTCCGAACATGTCTGAAAGTCAGTTAAACGCCTACTCGTTAACCACGTGACTGATTTCAAGCAAACTCAGCTTGAAAGACCCCAGAATGGTATGTTTCGGAACTTTTATATCAGATTTTGATTGGTCAATGTATTCGTTAGCCATCTTGAATTTTCTGAAAAACGGTGGGAAATCGTTTAAAATGCTACTCTTCATTAACCGCTTGGGTAATTTCAACCAGACGTGGCTAGAATACTAGGGTGGTAGGCTTCAGAACTTGTTTACAGAATTTTAATTGGTCAATCTTTGGTGGCCAATCAGTTAAAAGGCTACTCCTCATTAACTGCTTGGCTGATTTAAATCAAACTCAGCTGGAAGGATCTGCCTGGTACGCTTCAGATTTGTTATATTGAATTTTGATTGCTTGATTCTTTTTTTTTTCGTGACCATCTTGGATTTTACGAAAAATGGCAGGAAATCGTTTAAAACTTTACTCCTCATTAACCGCTTAGGTAATTTTGATCAATATTTCTGCACCCATTTCTGAAAATTTTCTGGAGCCATTTAAAAATGGTACTCTTCATTATTCAATGGCCCAGATTCAACAATGATGGAATGATCCTATGATGGCAGGCTTCAACATATCAAGCGAGAAGTTTAATTAGTCATTTTATTGGTGACCTTCTTAGATCTTATTTGGAATTATCCATCTATTTAAATGCAAATGCTTCACATGATAATGGTCCAGGTGAGCGTCACTGGCTCTTGGGCCTCTTGTATAATGTCAGCATAGGGATTAAGTGCTCCCATACCTTCGATATGGGATGAGTTGTCCGAACTGCCGGTGACGTGAGTTCTTTAAAACGCAATTGCACATGTCCAGGTATCACTGACTGGTGTAAACGCAGACGCTCAGCACCGTATATAGCCTCCAAGTGGGACTGAATTCTCTCAGTAGTTGGAAGAGAAATTGAACAGGCACTGGTGACACAAATTTATTCATTTTTGTCAGAAATAAAATTGTATTAGCTCTTAAGCTGACACTTTATTTGACTACGTAATAGAATTAGTAATAAAACCATAGTATTTGGAGATTATTGTAAAATACATAACCTTGAAATTCTGCCTTTGATAACCGGTCTATAGCTCGATACATGTAGCTATTTAGTGTTTAGTTTTCGGTGAATTATTTATTCTGTCTGCTGTCAAATCATGATCATTTAGTTAAGAAATTGTTTAATCACGTTGATGGCATCATGGAAGATGTTGTTTTGTCACAGGAAATAGATTTTCTTTGGCTGCCTTAAAGAAGAAATAACGGTTTCTGATTAATATTAAAATATATCTATCTCAAGTCTGAATGGCTTGATTGTTGAGAGACCATATATATCTTTGGGAAATGCATACATGTACACATGCATTTTGATTATTAGCCATTTAACCCTTGAAATGCCATTGTCTCAATTCATGAATCCATTTCCTCAGTCAATCATATGATGTCATAATCATTACATCATGAATGACTCGATTTAATTCATCTTTAACGTTTAATAGTCCGACACGTACAAATTGTATGTCTACCATAATTTAATAAACATTCTTGTGAATATTTTGAAACTAATTTGACTGGGCGCTGTTGCTGCCATAGGCAGCAACAGCACCCAGTCAAATTAGTTTCAAAATACTTAACAGTTTACCTGTATAGTTTTCTGGAAATTGATAGGGAGTTCAGGGATCAATCGATCCCAAAATGAACAGGTGTGGGTGGAGCTTAGCTAGAGATGGGCGGGGCATAGCTAGAACTGTAAAGGTCCATTTCATGATAGCTAGGCAGGTAAGTTGTTGAATATCTTTGAAACTAACGCGACAGTAACACCTATAGGCAGCAACAGCTTCCATTAAAATTAGGTTCAAAATATTCAACAGAATATTCTGTGCATCATAAAGAATTTGTCATATATGGCTTGTAAAAGTCAAAGGAATAATAAGTGAATGCAGCTCTGTCAGACATGTCAAAAATTGACAGACAGATAGACAGACTGACAGACAGACCAGCAGACTGACAAACTGACTTATACCTGTTGCGAGTCATAACTAAAAATACACAAAATTACTTTTGGCTTTCTAATAATGATATTTTTCGATTCCAGTTAAAAGAATGCATCCGTTCTTTGGATCAGGAAAGCCGGCATACACCATTCCGACAGAGCAAGTTGACACATATCCTTAAGGACTCTTTCATTGGCAATTCAAGAACATGTATGATAGCGAATGTCTCACCAAACCAAACAGCATGTGAACACACACTGAATACCCTCAGATATGCGGACAGGTATCCCATTGACATACACTTCTCTTCTCAGGACCTGGCCTTAGAATTACCCTCCTAAATGAGCCACTAGCCAACATGGCTACTGACTAGTAAATTATGAGTCATAATTTTTATATTTATGTTCTTTCATTGTAAAATTTATATTATTCACTCTGTTTTGCATTAGAACGTGTATTTTTTAAAACAATAATGCTGTATGATCATGTTGCCGTAGGCACTATTTCTTATCATCTCTCATATCCTGTAGAGTATGACATGTTTTATGTGTGTGTAGGGCTTATTATATAGTGTCAATGTTATCTTCCACGCTTTAGCTCTCATATCAACCAAAAATGGCTTCTGCAATGGTCTTGAGAAATGTCCATTTGCAGACCAAGAGAAGACTATTTTTTAAAATTTACCACTTGAATGATCGGCTCGATAACCAAAAAATATTCTCTAGGTCGGCAAATAGACATTTTCTATGAGAAAATTGAAATTTTATTGAGCAAATTCAAGGATTAAAAGGTTAAGATTTTTCAACCAGACTTCAATACACAGATAGTACTAGCTAGGCTTGCATAATTTTTGCTTTGAACCATCACAATCATTAATATAATTTTAAAAAATCACATTTTTCAATTAAGCCAAAGGTTCATATTTATAAATGTAAAACTTGGATAAAATGACGAGTGTCACGAAGACTGGGATTTATCAAAATCGCCTAATCACCATGGAATGAACATTTTGTTAGATTTCATCCTTATCTGTCATTCCCGGATTTTGCTTCCTAGATATAAATCATCTTAGTGAGGTAACGATATCCCTAATATCCATTTCCATAAAGTGATGCATTTACAAGTCCCCAATCGACTACTGATAAATGTAATTGTAATTTTCTTGCCTCCAAAAGAATTGAACTTGTAATATTTGCAATAAAGGCTTGAATATATAGAAACTAATTTGACTGGAAGCTGTTATGTTGTAAACTCACCATTAATGATATACAATTCGGGGGCAAGTTTCACAAAAAACTGTATAAGTTACACCCTGTCGTAAAGTAGAAAACAGACCAATTAGAATGCTTCACTTGATATTTACGCCATACTTAAGTACCCTAGTGTGAAACCAGCCCCAGAAGTTTATTGTCTGACCGTTACTGTTTTCATGAAGGACCTATATCATTTTATTGTGAAGTCAGGTAGCAAGTGACATATTTTGATTGTAACGTCAGACACTTTAGTGACATCAGATCATTCCATTGTTATTAGTACAGACTGGTATACATTGGTGGCCTGCTATTAATATATTCAGATTGTTATTTATCATTTATTTCTCTGCATCATAAATTCATAATTTACTCTTATTTTCTAGGGTAAAATCATTAAAGCGTGACTCTCAAGCAGATCGTTCAAATAGCAGCAATACACTTAGCACAGTACCTTCAGGAGCTTTTGTCTCAAACAGCCTGACATCTTCTGTTCTATCAACTACATCAAGTACAGCATCCTCTATGAACATCCCTCCAGCAGTATTCCATCCTTCAAACGTCACATGTTCCAGCACTCCAGTTAAACCTCGTGTTATCCGTCACACAGATCGAAACAGAGACGATCCACAAGACAATGATGCTGGTCACCAGGCTGCTGCCGCCGCAGCTGTCACTATGCCATGGAGAGAATTGTTAGATTTCCCAGAAACGCCAATATCTGGTCATACTGTAGGCCGATCTAGTGTTGCTACGAAAAATATGAAAAGCTCAAAGAATATTTCACAAAAACAACCAGTGCCATCTGCTGCTAGCTTGGGAGATATGCGTATTAAATCTCCAACTTTGAAACAATCTATAAGTCAAAATATTCCAGCTGTGAATGTCTCGCGTCCTGGAGCAAATCAAGCAGAAAGACATTCTTCAGAAGGATCAGATAAAACTGACTCAGACTCTTGTAATGTTCCTGCTCAAAGGCAACCAGTTCACGACATATCATATCCAGAAGTTAGGCTTAATGTCTCAGACAGCCAGAACCTTTTAGCTGAATCAGATGACACTGAAATTGATGTTGAACTGCACGATTTGGAAAGTACTGATTATAATGAATTAAACGACTTAAATAAAACTGTCTCCAGCAAAAAGGAAATAACAATACAGAGTGATGCAGAGTCTTTAGTAAACGTTGTTGGTTTTAGAATTAGTGAAGTTGATGTTGGTTCTGATGCATCAGTTAGTACAGTGCTTTTACATACAGACAGTGGTCAATCAGGAACAGCTGTCCATTCTCGACCAATACAGATTCCACAAGTCAATACCTCTACAATCTTTCAAGGGTCACCAACACATGAACATGGCAGAAAGCGTTGTAGACCAAAATTAATATTGAGAGAGAAAATTAACAGTCCAGTTCCAACTGCTAATATGGTAGATAGAAATGACAATCAGGATGATCCAGATGACATGCTGTTTGGGTCCCCATTATCTGAAACCAAACAGACATTTACTTACGATGGATATAGTGAGAACATGGACTGGAGAGAACAACAAGGTGTAGATATTAGCAATCGGCAAGTGTACTTGAATGCATTATTCCATGGTCCGGACGGAGGTCAGCGGATAAGTGATAAACAAAATATGCGTCCAGACCAAGGACAGCATAGAGAACAGAGGGATGATAACTACTTGCGAACTGTGGGTGAATATTACAAGTTTGACCAGAACAATAGTTGTCAAGTTGGAATACATTCAGTTCCATTACGTAACAATGATATCACACATGATCAATCAGGATCCAGCACAGGTGAGGAGAAAATACGATCACATGTTAGCCGTAGAAACACATTTCACCAAGCCCGACCACGTTCACCTAGTCCATCTCCTAAAAGCAACCGGTCTAGAAGTTATGATGAGCTCCCAGCAACCTCTAGAGCTGTAGCCGCTTCAGTACAACACACCGATTGTGATGATCAGGAGGACACCACAAAAGAGAGTGTTGTTTCTGTGAGTTCATCAGAGGGGCCACGACGTACCAAAAGTGATCCGTTACTTGCTCGACAGTTGGCAAAAAGGCAGCTACCCAGTCCTAGTGAGTTTTTGAAGCAGTACACAAAAGCATCCTTGACTAAATATAACACATCCAATGTAGTTATTAGTGGAGCTTTAAGGAAGAAATCAAACAGTTTACCGGAACAAGCCAGGGATCAGCGTCATGCCGAGATTAGCAGAAAACAGGCAGGTTCCAATGAAACTGTTAATCCACCTGTATTCAGCCATCATTCAGATACATTAGCTATGGACAAAACTACCCCAATTACTATATCTTCTAATATAGACAATCCATTGTCATCACCGATAGTCTTTGAGAACCTGCCAACTGTGGCGAGTGTCGGAACTGTTAGTTCTCCAGTCAGAAATGAAGCGGCTAACTCACCGCATTTCACAGCATTTTACCTCGGCAAAGAAGTCCTGCCAAGTAAAAATGTAGCTAGAACAATTTTCCACCAACATACATCTAGTGATGGCAATGTGAAAGATTTTGTAATTCCCCAGCAGTCTTTCATCCGTAAAACTGAATCTTCTGAATCCGTGAATTCTATGACTTCAAAGGAGGTGGAAGCTACAATCAATAGTGGCCCTTCTTCAAATGAAGAAGTGCAGGCAATTACGGAGGCATCCATAAGACAGTCACAGGTACATGTATCGGAGAACAAACCAGAAAGTGTCATCACATCACAACCACCACGTTGTCGAAGTGTGCCACCAAATCTGCATATGGCTGGAACAACTGGCGGTCAAAGAAGTCATTCACCTGTGACAGTTACAGCTACCACAACACATACATCCTCTCATAGCAATTCAAGTACCATTCAGACAGAAAAGCTGGCACGGTACCAGTTTGGTAGTCCATTCACGCCACTTCTTGCTAAGGCTATTTCAGACACAAGCAGCAAGCGAATTGGAAAATCTCAACACACAAAGATCATCAGTAAGGATGTTATCCAGTCACAAACACAAAGTTCAACTGTAACCAGCTCGATGATGACGATTTCAAGTTCTGTGATATCTGGCTTGACAGATACCTCTACACTGGGAGCCACAGCTTTGGAGTTAGATGAAGCAAAGTGAGTTTGGATTAGTCATGTATTCTTCATATCTTTCTGTTCTCATGCTTGTCTTTTTGTCTGTGTTCTATATGTTGGAGATTTAGCAGTGTCACCACTGTGTGGTAATTGATATTAACGCTTTTAACCCTCGAATTTGTTAAAGAAAAATGAAAATTTTCTCATAAAACATGTCCATTTGCAGACCAAGAGAAGACTATTTTTGAAAATTTACCACTGGAATGACTGGCTCGGTTATCGATGATGGGCTCAGTTATCGAGCCAGTCATTCTAGTGGTAAATTTTCAAAAATAGTCTTCTTTTGGTCTGCAAATGGACATTTCTCAAGACCACTGCAGAAGCTATTTTGGCCGATTTGAGTGTTAAAGTAATAAAGTGATCCTGACACAATAAGACTAGGAAGAAATATATACAAAAATTATGCTTACCATCACGAAGACTTTGATATATGCTAATATATGCAACTGGCTCAATTATACACAGAATTAGCAATAAACCTGCCTCTAATAGGCAGTTAACTAGATGTCAGATCACGGTGCATACGGAAGTGTCGCAAGTTCAGTAGGGGTTAAATAACCAGTACATTTTGATGGCCGTACTGATTATGATCCTGCCCTTACATGGTGGAATGAATCCATTTCCTCACTCAATCATATGACATCATAATCAAATACGTGACGTGTATACTTATGTCATAATCATGACACGAAGGATTCGATTAAGGCCATCTTTAACGCTTAATAGTCCGAGACATACGAATTGTATGTTTTTTCTATTTAAGAAACATGCTGTTGAATATTTTGAAACTAATAGGCAGCAACAGCACCCAGTCAAATTAGTTTCAAAATATTTAACAGCTTATCTGTATAGTTCTCTGGAAATTGATAGAGAATTCAGGGATCAATCGATCCCAACATGGGCGAGGTGTGGGTGGAGCTTAGCTAGATGTGGGCATGGCTTAGCAAAAACTGGAAAGGTCCATTACTTCCATTAAACCACATAATGGAGCATTCCAGTTTATCCATCAATCATATGACATCATAATCAATTGCGTGACATGTAGGATGATGTCATAAACAATTACGTCAGGAATGATGTGGCTAAGTTCGTCACGAACGAGTTATTGATGATGAACTATATGTTGTTGTACGAATTGTATGTATTTACTATTTAATAAACATGCCGTTGAATATTCTGAAACTAATTTTACAGGGCATTTGGTAGCAACAGCACCCAGTCAAATTAGCTTCAAAATATTCAACAGCTTACCTGTATAGTTTTCTCAAAATTGATGTTCAGAAAGTGCAGGGGTCGATTGATTCCCAACACTGGCGAAGCATGGGTGGAGCTTAGGTAGAGATGGATGGGGCATACCTAAAACGGGATTCCTCCATTACAAGCCTTTCCTATTTAGTTTCCTCTTGTATGAGTGTAATAATTAACTGTCTCACTGCTGCAAGCCACCAGATAATCATTTCAACGGACAATATCTTGAAAACAATTTGACAGAAAGTTATTGGTGGCTTACCTACCAACAACTTTCAGTCTAATCGCTTTCAAAATATTTAGTATATCCAGAGTTAAAACCCCATGGAAAATGTAGTCTGCAGAAATGCAACAGGCAGACAGTTAAAAGAATTTTTTGTGTTAGATGTTGCCACCGTTTCAAAATTGCACCAAGTGCGGATCAGCTACTAATTGACATGTTTCTTGGGTTATTATATAATGCCATGTAAGGCCAGGCAAATTTGATCGTTTACGTAGGTTCTCGCCCAAATCACAAGATTGGAGATCTGGAAAAATAAACATAAAAATAATGCACAATTTCAAGGTCATGGGTATTACAGTATTAATCTTTTAAAGGTCAAGATGTATCAAGTTTATACTAGTTTCAAATATATATAGGTTTTCATAACTCGGATGTGCTTTCAGTAAATTTCCCATATCAAGATAAATAGTATACAGATGAATGAGAAATAAAAATAACATGAAATCTGATTGGCTACAAATGCTGGCCAAGAGAAGACTATATTTTAATCTTTGCCACTGGAATGACTGGCTTGCTTATTGAGCAAGTTCTTCCAGTGGTAAATTAAAAAAAATTGTCTTCTTAGCCATAGACTAGTTTTGGTAGGCTCGAGGTTTATGTGAAGCTACGGAGAACAGCTTTACGGAAAACTCAGGTTGTGAATAAATTAGACGTCTAAAATTATAAGATGGAATTAATGGTGGAAATAATGATTTAAAATATGGGGTTATTTTCTTTAGATATGTAAAAATTCAATTTCCAAACAAAGAAATAAATTGGTCTGTCCTAAGGGTGTATAAAAGAAATTGTTAGTTATTTGTTAGTTTATGGACACTTTAACTAACTATAACCGTGTAACCGTGATTTTAGATCGATATTTGCTGGCACCATTATTTCAGACCCGTCTGTCGGTGCGCAATTGTTGGTATAAAACCATTCTGGCAATGATAATGCTAGTCATTCTTATGCTGGCTTCCGAGTTAGTAGCAGCAACAGCTAACAAAACAGAAAGCCTGCTGATTATTCTGAGAAAAATTTGACAACACTTTGCTGCTTTAGTCAGAAATGACTGCCAATAAGGTTGCTCGAAATATCTTCGCTAAGTCTTGCAACATTGACTGCCCTGCTGATTATTTTGAGAACAATTTGATTGAAAATTGTTGCGTCAACGATTTTCAGCCAAATTGTTATCAAATCATTGAATGATTAGCATTAGCATTGCGAGAATGGTTTTATACCAACAATTGCTCACTGGCGAAGACAATAAAGTCTGAAATAATGGCGCCAGCAAATATTGATTTAAAATGGCATCTACATCTCTAGTTAGCTAAAGTTTCCATAAAGTAGCGAATAGTCCTAAATTTAGCTAGGATATGTTTCTTTTATGAATAGATGAGAACTTTAAGCACTAAGCTTACTTTTAAGCTTTGATGAAGACTAATTATTGTTTTTTTCTAAAATGTCCATTACAGATTATCTCTTGTTAGCCAGCATGAAGAACAACTGGTCGGCATCACAAATCTGTGCAAGCACGAAATGAAGCTACTGCTATCTGTCAAGGCTGGACACAAGGTATCGTGTTTGTGCAATAATATCTATTAGTGTACAGATAAGCATTATAGGGAGTAACATCATGGTTCATGTTGTTTTAGAAACCATGCCAGGTTTTAGGGAGAGCTTTTCACTAAGTAAGATTTTGTGACTAAATTTCACAAAACCTGTTCATGTGAAATTTAGACTCAATAATGTGCAAATCCTATTAGGCTACTTAACCCTTTAAGTCTCGAATTTTTCAGGAAAATTTAATTTTTCTCATAGAAAATATACATTTGCAAACCATTAGAAGATTATTTTTGCATATTTATCACTGGAATGACTGGCTCAGTTATCAAGCCAGTCATTCAAGTCATAAATTTTCAAAAATAATCTCTTGGTTTGCAAACATAATATTTACAGTACAGGCCAGAAATGTTTCTAAAACAAAATAAAACTACTATTGAATATTTTGAATATAGCGTATTTCGCTTATTTGAAGCCCATGCTCTAATAGAAGCGCACCCCCTAACTTTGACATATGAGCTCCAATGATTTCTTAGCAGTTTCAATATGCCAAAACTATATTAGAAAACCACCCCCTAACTCAGAAGTTTTCATTGAGAAACACATTTTTCAGACCAAATTTGTAAGAATAACGTGTATGATAATAATAATTGTGTCACAGGATCACTGTACTTTACACCGATCTCTGCCTTGGTACATTCCCGGCCCCCCAAAAATCAATACCGTTCTCAGATTTCTAGATCTCGGCCACCTATTAGTTTACTACTAATATTAGTAGGCCACATATGTTCACGATCTATTAAAATTTATTCCACACTTTTGTAGTCAAAATACATGTAAAACAGTCTAAGTGATAAATACCTTCTTTATAAAAATATTTTAAGACCAAATTTATTTACCAAACAAGTGGTCCATATTGAGAATTAATTTTGTAATGCCCAACCAACCAACGTAAAATGATCCAAAATGGAATCAAGAAGTATGACAAAAATTGCCCGAGAATTAAAATGAGATAGATTGCTTCTTATGTTGGCGAGCCACTGGCTCTTTTGTGATTGGAGGCACAGTGTTCTCACGAGATCTCATATGCTAACTGGAGTTTGAGACAGGGATTGGTAGATCGCATTGATCATTGTCTGAAACGATTCAAATAGAATGATAATGTACAGCAATTTCTGAGTTCTGAGTCTAGGATATTTATAACTGAGTACCTTCTTCTGTGATTGGAGGCACATATTCATGTTCTCGTTGATACCTAATTTGATTTAGCCCTAGCGGATTCCTAATATCACATAATTATCACATGATTTATATTTTTTGGCGACAACATTTTATGACAAATTCGGAATAAACTTTGATGTAATAAACAATCTTTATTAAAGGATATGCACTATTTAGGTGCTCTAATTGAATAATTTCACTTCCGCGATGATGGTTTTGATGTATCCATTAAGCATAGTCAGAAGGTGGCAAAAATTTGTACCGGGAAATTGAGTTCACATTTCGTGGTATTAGTTTTACCTGTTTTGGAGAATGTATTTCAACTTTATCTTGAAAAATACCTAGTATAAGCCCACCCACCCTTTCTCAGAGTGTTGGTTTGGAAATTGAACACCTCTTGTCCTAATAGAAGACGAGGCATCATGTAGGCGAAATACTGTAATTGGATTGGAAGACGTTTTCAAAATTGTTCTAACTAGCATGTTTCCGAATCTGTTTTTGTTTTGGAAACGTAACTTATTTATTTAATATTCTTTTCTTACATACTACATATGAATTTTTTGTTCTGATTCGTAACTAGTATGAGTTCATCTGTTGGTTATTCAGTCACTCAAATATTTAACATTGAAAAGCTGTCTATGTTACAACAATAGCTCATTGCATGATGTTCCTCTAATCCGGAAATGTTTACAAAATAAAGATATCCAAACCAGAAATATTTGTATGACCCCTGAGGGTGTGATTTGGAGACTTTTCCATGTACTTAGCTAAAGGTATTATTCAGGTCAATCAGTTGTATGTGTGGTATCACCTGTTTCTTCTTCTGATGAACTTTGGCACCTGTCACCATCTTTTCATCAGTCAGTAGCGGTTATGAAGATGATTTATCTGAGTGATGGCTAACCAACCAACTATTTTAGATTTAAGTGTTTCTGAACCCTTTATACCTAGCTGATAAGAATTTATGACGTTAAAAAATATTCTGTAGGATATTTTGAAACTAGATGGACTGTGGCTGACTATTTATAATCGTGGCTGTCATTCCATTGGTAAAATATTATCTTGGCCAGCAAAGACACATTTAATAAGCATAAGTTTCAATTTACTTGACTTTAATTCCTAAGCAGGACAATACGGGCCTCTGTCATAGTATTAAGAAATATCCATATGCAGACCAAGCGATGAATTTTTGAAAATTTACCACTGGAATGACTGGCTCAATAACCGAGCCAGTCATTCCAGTGATATATTTTCAAAAATAGTCTTCTTGGTCTGCAAATGGACAGCTTCTATGTGAAACTTAAGAGAATGTTCTTGATAAAATTTGACCATTAAAGGTTAGAGCTAATACCGTAGTCTAATACGCCTCAGCTTGAGATTATATACTATTTTTTTCCCCTCCATTGCAGACCTTGTGATTTTGGTGGGAATTTTTTGTAAAAAAGATTGAATTCCTCTGACAAAATAATGTGATTTATCTTTACTTAGGAGTTTGGTGACTATGTTCAACGAGTTGGTGACATTCTCAACAGTAAAATGAAGCGCATCAATCTCCTACAAGACCAGCTGAAGATGTACGTTGATCAGGCCGGTCGAAATGACGATCCTCCAGCTACCAGATGACAGTGTTCCTAGCTAATTAATGTGTTAGCGTGTATAGAAACAAGGGGAGATAATAGCTCCTACAACCATCCATCATCACAAAGGGGGATAATCTTAACATTCATCATTGATATAAATCAGCTAGATTGGCCACATCCAAACAGATTATGCAAATTGTGATATGTTGGCACGTTTGACACATTAATGGTCATGTGAGCCAAAACTGGTCTCTGCAAAGGTCTTAAGGAATATCCATTTTCGGACCAAGAGGACTATTTTTGATAACCGAGCCAGTCATTCCAGTGACAAATTTTCAAAAATTGTCTTCTCTTGGCCTGCAATTGGACATTCAGTGAGCAAAAATTAGATTTTCTTGAAATATATAGCCCATTAATGTGTTAACCCTTTCACTGACAAATCCCTGAAAAAGTTAATTCTTTACAATATAAAACTTATTTTGTTGACTATTTTGAAATTAATTTAACTGGAAGCATTGCTGCCTAAGGCAGAAGTGGCTTCCAGTCAATTTATTTCCAAAATATTCAACAGTTTTCCTGCACAGTTGCAATGAAAATGAGATATTAGGAATTCGTCAATGAAAGGGTTACCGTCACGCAAGTATGTTGACATCGTCAACAGCAGTGATTGTTACATTATAATACATGATCACAGTATTTTAGGGATTCCCCAGTTTCCTCATCTCTGCATTCACTTAATGATGACATGCCTATAGTAGTAAACTAAACAATCATAACAGATTCTGAGACAATTTGATGACGTCAGACATATGTGTGTTTCAGGTTTCCATATACCAAAAAAGCATTTCATCCAAGGAGATATCCAAATGTACAATTTTTCACTTGTTTTTAAGACTACAGATTTGTATTGGTGATCTCATTTTTAGGTCAGGTTACAGTAAATATCCAAAATGGACTGCTTGAGTATATATATATACGGCTTTCCGCCCATTCAATATTTCTCAATATGAACACATGTGTAATATTCAATGAAATATTTTTATTGATTAGATAATGTGTGTGTGTGTGTGTGTGTGTGTGTGTGTGTGTGTGTGCGTGCGTGTGTGTGTGTGCGTGTGTGTGTGTGTGTGTGTGCAGATGCGTTGGAAGGCCAGATGACGCATAGAAGGTGGCCACTTGATCTGAGTGATCTAGGTGATGTCCTGCGTACAATTAATGATTGTAGATACGATGGTGCTAGGTTGTGTAGACATCTAAGCACTAGTAGAGCAACATTGTAGCAGATGCTTAATGATCCCACATGACACATAACACCTCAAACCTTTCTTAGCGACGATGATGACGGACATATAAACATGCTTGGATATGCATGTTGTTGATTTAAATTTTGTAATATATTTATGCTAACTAGTTATGAAATAAGTTTGTAAATTTTCGTGATATATGCAGACATTTTAAAAGTTGTATTAGAAGTAATTTCAAGTCCGAAATAATCATGTTTTGTGTCTTTATTTTTTGCGGCACATTGGTCAGACTTCTTAGCAAGTTATGCGCCACAGTGATGGAAACAAACAAGGCAAAACGGTGTTCGAACAGATTTCAGGGATCAACTTTATTGGAAAATTTGTCGAAATATCAGTTTATATGATAAATAGAATCTCATACTTGGTCACTTTTCATATCACTATTATCAACCTCATCGAAAATTATAACATAGCACTCGCTAAAGATTGTGCAATGTGATAATTTTCGATGTGGTTGATAATAGTGATATAAAATGGGATATATATATAGCTAAAGACGCACACATCAATTAACCCTTACCACTCTGATGTCAATATTCTATCTTTTACTGTCTCAATATCAAAGAAACTGGTCTACATTTTTCAACAATATTGGTGGAAGATGTTGCTGTCTGCGACAGCACCATCTTTCACCAAATTTGTTGACAAATGAACACCAGTTGATCTTTTAATTTAATTTGAAAATTTAAAGTTTTGACACGAGTGGTAAGGGTTAAAAGAACTATTCAACACTCTAATAGAACAAGCCACATTCTATGCTCACATAATATGTACAAAGTTGTTATTTTGTAATAATTTTCAAATATTACTATATTTATTTATTATAATATATTAAACGTTCATCTGTGGATGTTGCTATACAGTTTATTAATTATCAGACTGGTGTATATTGTCACATCTCAGAAATCTACTTTAGCCTGTGATATATAAGCCATAATGGGAGCGCTTTGTTTTGATGAATTAGTCTCAGAATTATACAAACGTATGTTCTTAGATAATCGCCTGTCCGTCCAATTATCTGATAATTCTGATGATGATACAAATGAAGATAATGATGATGTAATGATGTTTATGATATTGTGTCTCAATGGCGGTTATTAGCTCACCTGGCCTGAAAGGGCCAACTGAGCTTATGCCATGGCGACCGTCCGTCATGTGTCCATTGTCCGTCATCCGTCCGTCATTCGTTCATCAACTTTTCCTTTATAAACGACTTCTCCAGAACCACTGGGCTGGTTTCAATTATAATTGGCAGGAAGCATTCTTAGGGCATAGGGATCCAAGTTTGTTCAAACGAAGCCAATCGACCAATTTGGCGGTGGCCATCTTGAATTTTGGCCGATTTTAGGAAACGTCTTTAAAAATCTTCTTCGAAACTGCTTGGGGGATTGATGCAAACATCACGAAATATGATCTAGGGCAAGAGCTGAACCAAGTTTGTTCAAGGGAACGTGATTGGTCAGATGGTTCGGTCACCATCTTGGATGATCTAGTTTTACTGAAAACAACTGCTCCAGAACCGCTGAAGGAATCGGGCCGAAATGTGGCAGATATGATTAGGGATTAAGGCTCATTAAAGTTTGTTCAAGGGAAGTTGATCCATCGAAAAAACATGGCCACACCTGGCCAATCAAAATATAGTGTGTTTGACAGCCAGATTGGATTTTTTTATTTGATGGATTTTGAGGCTGAAATTGGTTTTATATATGTTTTTGGGTATTCTGATCTCAAATTTACAATTTTCGAAACCGTCAGACAAATGGTTTGGCAGCCATCTTCGATCATATTCCCGCCAAAAGCTCCCATACTAAAGCAATGGGAAATTTAAAATGTCTTCTCGAGAACTTCTAGGCTGATTTCAATTATATTTAGCAGGAAATATCCTTAGGGTGTAGAGATTCAAGTTTGTTCAAATGAAGCCGATCGGCCAATTTGGCCGGCAGCCATCTTGGATTTTGTCCGATTTTTATAAACATCTAAAAATCTCCGAAACCGCTTGGTGGATTGAAGGAAACCCCATGAAATATTATCTAGAGCATGAGCTGAACTAAGTTTGTTCAAGGGAACTTGATTGGTCCCATGGTTTGGTGGCCATCTTGGTTGACCTAGTTTTGGACTACTCCAGAACCGGTGAAGGGATCGGGCCGAAATTGGCAGATATGATTAGGGACTAAGCGCCATTAAAGTTTGTTCAAAGGAAATTGATTCATAAAAAAGCATGGCTGCTGTGGGCCAATCAAAATATACTTTGTTTGACGGCCATATTGGATTTTTTATTTGATGGATTTTGAGGCTGAAATTGGTTTTATATATGTTCTCTTATCCTGCAAATGGACATTTCTCAAGACCGCTACAGAAGCCGTTTGGCCCTCTTGACCATTGAAGGTTAAAGTCCATATATAGTATTATCTTCGCTTACATATATAACACTATCTGCTGTATAATATAGTATATAGTAGAATTCGTTTGATAAATTAAAGCAGTTTTCTTGCCACTGCTCAGAAATAACGGATCATGTTTCCAAAAGATAATAAAATGTACGTTTCAATATTTTGAACATAATTGGATTGAAAGTCATTGCTGCCTTAGCCGTGAGTCTTCCAATCCAATTATGTTTAAAGTATTCAACAGAACATTTTTTAGATCATTTTCAAAATTGTACTAACCATGAAGAATTAGGTGGAATGTAGACTGTTTGCAATGAACATTTACTTAATAAAGGCCTTATCCGATTTTAATGAAACTTTGCAGAATGTATACTATACAATCCTTGCATCTATCATGCCCATTCTATGCCATAATAAAATAATTTTTGCATATTTTTTTAACATCAATAATTTTGTGGACAATTTACCTGCAGGGTGGGATTTTTATTCAATGGGAATTTAATTCAACAAAGTCTTTTATATACGATTAATACAACCAGAGACATATAAACATTGAAGATTATTATTATTATTATTATTGTTATTATTATTATTATTATTATTATTATTATTATTATTATTATTACTGCTGTTGTTAACGTTGTTCATACTATTTAGTGTCACCATCTTCAATGTAATTCTAACCTGTTATTGTAAAGAATTTTATGTTATACATGTATTTTAACTATAGAATCATATATTTATTTATGAAATGTATATATTGACTTACAATAAGAAGAATTGTTTTAAACATTAATTGCTTTGATAAAAAGCCAGATATATGTTGTCTAATAGTGACAGTGCATATGTTTTCCAAAATCAGCAGCAATTGACTATAGAGAATCTATGAATTACGTATATTGTAAATGAATATGTTTAAATTTCAAGGACATTTGTATCTCTAATGTACAGAAATTATATCATCACCTGCACTACGTAAAGGCTCAGGAGGAACCTCATCATATTACCAATCTGTTTTCATGGCATTGAATGCTCATATATGAACACATACCATTCATTTATTAACTATCATTCCTTAATACATGTACATAAGGTTCAAGATTCAAAATTATTTATTTCATGCTCAATATATAATATACACATGTCACAATTGGGCAGTCCATCAAAGGCAGAGCCTATGAATCGAAAGACCCCCTACATACAAAACAAGACATTACAATATATAAGGTGATAGTTAATACAAACATCCATAATGTAATAGTAGCGCCTTTATAGGCTTAAACACTGAACACAGGATGGTACAACATATATTTTTTGTACCATTGTCATGATTGTTCTAGAGTATTCTACATATAAACAATCTTCATATTATTTTCCGTTTAGGGTTTTTGTTGTAGATACAGGGTTTGTAATATGCTACATTGGGAATGGGGATAGGAGGGGTAATAGAGGTGGGGTAAGTGGGGATGGGTGGAGGTGGCAGTGTGGTGTGGAGGGGGTTGCTCAACAATGACACAGCAGTATTAGAGTGAGAAAGTTATTGGTGATCATAACTTAGATATATATTTTAGGGTAGAGTACCGACATCTGATATGTCCACTGAAAAAGGGAATATCAGATGAAGGTTCAAGCTAGTTGAGATCTGATTAGAGCCATCTATTTTATCTCATTTCATGCTTTACAGCGTGGTATAGCTCTCCTGTACGTTTGTTAACACCTACCACTCTGATGGCAATATTCCTTCAATTTTTTACTATGTCTATAGCAGAGAAACTGGCGTACAATTTACAACAATTTAGGTGGATGATGTTGCTGTCTACGACTGCAGCATCTTCCACTAAGCCTGCCTGAAAGATTTAGCACCAGTTCATTTATTTAGTTTTGAAGTTTTATAACTTTACTATCAGAGTCCAAGGGCTAGGGTTAGGGTAGAAGTGAAATCATGACATTTCCATGGTTTCGTCTATACCAAATATCTCGACTAAGAAGATTACATCTGTTTTTTGACAGACTTACAGATACATGTAGGTGAGCCAACAGACCGAAACAGATGCATGCTCATCATATAATAACATAGTAATTGATCAGCTGTTATTTGAGCTGAGTTTCTTATGGTAAATTTAGATTGATAAAACTGGTAATATGAGATCAGAAATTGAAATAAGTAAAAAGCAGTGACTCAGAATTGGAGTAGGTAAGGTGGGATTGATTCAAACTGTCAGTAATTGCCCACTGCAGGTACAGAGTAAATATGAGATCTGGCTGCTAGATGAGAAAAAAGATTAGCTTTGACACATTCGAGCCCTCTGCCCCATTCTCTTACTTCCCCTTATTTATGCAATGTCTGGATATGTTGGGACTCGCTAGCCTGAAAGCTGCTGCTGCATTAGTTAAAGCAAGAGCTTCCAGTCTACCCAGTCTCAAAGGAGTCAGCATTGTCCATCTTACATATCTTGGATTAATTAAACTTGCTGCTGTTGGTAGCCTATGGCCGCAACACCGCCCAGTCAAATTAGTTTCAAAATATTCGACAAAGTTTATTAAGTAGTAAAGACATACGATTCATGTCGGACTATAAAGCGTTTACGATGCAGGAAATAGAGTCCTTCATACTGTAATTGATTATGACATCATTCTACACGACGTGTAGTTGATTATGATGTCAGATGATGGATGGATAAACTCGAAAGGTCTATTAGATATATCACGTCTTGCACTGAATGTAAATGGCAATCATTGCGACTGATAAATTCCTTTGCATGTTTACCTTTACATATACAATTCACCTTTCCAGAGTATCCATCGATAATCTGACATCATATGATATCATAATCAACTAAGCGGCGTGTAGGATGATGTCATAATCATTGCGTCATAAACGATTCTATATGGTCCGTCTTTAACTCTCAAAAGTCTGACGCATTGTACGAATTGTATAACACTACTGAATATTCTGCATCTAATTTGACCATAGACAGCAACCGCACCCAGTCAAATTAGTTTCAAAATATGCAACAGCTTACCTGTATAGTTTTCTGGAAATTGATAGTCAGGGAGTTCAGAGATCGATCAATCCCAACACGAGTGAGGTGTGGGTGGAGCTTAGCTAGGGATGAGCGGGGCATGGCTAAAAATGGAAAGGTCCAAAAATGTTACAGGTTAAATCATGTGGCATTTATCTCAATTTTAGCCAAATACCGCTTATAGTTTGCCATGTAAAGTTATTAGGCTCAAGCAGAGGCTGGTTTTGGCCGGCTTCATCACTGAAGGGTTAAAGCTATCATAAGGCATTATAGCTAGCACAAGCAATGCAATACGTATGTTTGTGAGTTGTGACAAAACAAGTTATACACTGTATGGTTGCGACTTAATGTGGCTTTCTCTGAAATGTAGAAAATTTGACAAACACTGACATTAGTTACGAGTAATAGCTAAAAATCACTAAAGCTATGTGCATTTATTCATACTAAATCTTCCATGTGAGTGATAACCTTGAGCTTGAACAAGAACATGACATTCTACTTAGAATCCTGGGGCCTAGTGCACCGTTATAATGTTAAATAGGCGTAAATCAATGTCCGTCATTGGCCCATGTCTTGGACATGGGCTAACAATGGACGTTGCTTTATGACTGTTTAATGCCATAGCAGTGTACTAGGCCCCAGGGCAGTTTATTCAACATATCTGGTTCTGTATAAGCGCTCAAAGATATTCTTGAGAATAATTAAGAACTAAACTATTTATCAAATAAGCGAGCTTACATTCCATTGTACATAGCACTCATTAAACCATGCAGGGATCCATTTCTGTATATTCCCTTCCCATCTCTAGCTAAGCACTACCCAGCTTTTAAGCATGTTTGAATCAATTTATATACTTTGAATCCTGGATTTTAAGAATCCCAATTTTGAGGTAATTATACAGGTAAGCTGTTGAATAGTTTGAAACTAATTTGACAGTTTGATAGGTGGCTCATGGCAGTATTTTATTGTTGTTAAACTGTTGTGAAATTAGTTATGTTGATAAGTTTTGATGGAAAACTAGGATATTGTAACTCTATCACGGATAAATTTTTAATTTCAGAGCAAGCAAACAGAAACGCTGTTGAATATTTTGAAATTAATATGACTGGAAGCTATTGCTGTTATAGGCAGCAACAGCTTCCATTCATAGTAGTTTCAAAATATTTAACAGCGTATATCATAAAGAATTCACGTTTTCTTGGATTTGTTGTGGAACAGGTTAAATGCTCAATAAACAATAATTTCATTGTTTCATTTGTCATGATATTTTGTTGCACATTTGTTAGAACTCGCTCAAAATACAATGTAACGTTGTAAGAAAATAACAGGAATCCACAGTACATAAAAAAAGCCTATAATTTGAGAAACAGAATAAAAAACTTTGACATTTCATACCAAATTTATCAATTTTATTTAGCAAGATCTCATTTGGCCCTTGTTAAAGCTCGCTCGAATGGAGATCTTAACCCTTACCACTCTGATGTCAGAATTTTAAATTTTCAAATTAAATTAAAAGATGAAACAGTGTTCATTTTTCAACAAATTTGGTGGAAGATAGGACAGCAACATCATCCACCAAAATTGTTGAAAGATGTGCACCAGTTTTTTTGTTATTGACACAGTAAAGGGTAGAATATTAACATCAGAGTGGTATAGGTTAACAGAGATGCTATCGAAGACATCTATACCTCAAAAGGAATTGAAACTAGTGTTCGGTCCGAGTATGCGAATATTTGAATATTCATTCAAATAGACCAATATGAACGAATATTCACATTACATATGTGTGGTAATGGTTAACTGTCTGACTGCTCAGTTTGTGCAGACGACACTACACTCCAGGCGTTCTATCTCTGAAACTGCTAGATATTTTGAAAACAGTTTTACTGAAAGTTGTTGGTGGCTAAGCCACCAACAACTTTCAGTCAAATTGTTTTCAGGATATTCAGCAAATCAAGAGTTTTTGATCATTGCAATTGTCTGGTGGATTGCAGTAGTGTGACAGTTACTTAGCCTATGTGATAAATTTGATATGATTTGAGATTCTATATTTATTCCTCATACTGACTATAGAGACGAGTAGTGTAGTAGTGGCGATTATACATCAGTCCATGTGTCATTGAAAAGTTCATGTTTTCCTTTTATATTGACAATAGTTCTCACAGTGGCATTTGGCAATGAAATAATTGGCTAGTCATTTGAGATGTCCCGTTTGTTTTGGGAATATCACAATGCTTGTATGTCGTGCACTAATAATTAAAAGGATGTTAAAATCTTTCAACGGACATTGAAGTCATCAAGGACTTATCATATCTCAAGAAGACTTTACAGATTTATTGTATGCCATCATTGCATCCAGTCTCCATCATAATGAAAATAACTAAATTTTTTGGTATTATTTTACTTGTATTGGAGTTAGTTTATTTTGCACTAAGAATTAGAAGAATGCTAATATTTTAAAATTCACATTTAAATCATCAAGGGCTATGATCTCAATACAATGCCTGGCCCTGTGTTATAACATTCCATACCATATGGACATATACGATAGCATACCATACTTATCCTTATTTTGTGACATCACCACATGATGTGTGATATGCGGCAACACAAAAGGGCTTGACACAGTTCGCCCATTTACCACTGGAATGACTCGCTCGGTTCCCATGGTACTATGAATCATTCCGGTGGTGAATTTTCAAAAATAGTCTCTGGACTTATAAATATACATTCCTCATGACCATTACACCATCAAATGGTTTACCCTTTCACCAACAAATCCCTGAAAACTACATTCTTTGTGATATAATATTTATTCTGTTAAATATTTTTTAATTAACTTGACTGGAAGCCGTTGCTGCAACAGTTTCCAGTCAAATTAATTTAAAAATATTCAACAGTTTTCTTGCCTTGAAAATGAGATATGGGGAAATCAACAGTGAAAGAGTTAAAGAGTCTATACTATTTAGGGTTTAGAGCAGCAGATAGCTTCTTGAGCATGTTTGACTTGCCATTGTTTAAACTTTAAATTGGCTAGCTACTGTCATATAAATGACAGTTTTCAATATCCATTCCTTTAAATGATTGCCGATCATTGAACCAATGTACATGTTTATCTGTCCAAATATAACTCTGTGATATAGCTGAGTGAAGAACAGAATCATAACCTTGTTAAACATGTCTGTGATCTGATAAATCCATCCACTTTTTTTCACTGTAATAGTTTATAAATTCCATAGTTCTTTATGAGCTAATTAACTACATATTTACAATGTAGCGATTACATATTAGTACATGTTTATTATATGAATCCAAGTATTAAAGCTATAAAAATGTGTTGTCGGGTTTCATTTGTTTTTGTACTCTACTTGTATTAATAGAGGGATCTATGCCCCGCCCCCCCTTCTAGCTAGCTCAGCGCCATTTTATGCGTCTTGAAATCGTTTAAAAACTTTGAAGCCTGAGTTCGCATAATATAAATTTCAAGGTAACTATGCAGGTCTGCTGTTGAATATTGTGAAACTAATTTTAGTTAAATGTTTTGGCAGCAACATCTTCCATTAAAATTATTTTCAATATTTTCAACAGAATGTTTAGTAAATTGTAAGTTTATCAAAGACATGCGAGTCATACACTTTCGTGGCAGACATTTTGATTGTGAGATCAGTTAACATATTATGTATTTGATTGTGATGCCATATACTTGCGTGACAGATAAAATCACTCAATTGCTTGAATTGAAGCTCTTGTTAGGGCCTCACCCCGTCTGTCTGTCCACAATATCTCGTAAACAGCATCTCATACAGAACCGCTTCAGATATTTTAATGAAACTTGGTGTATGTCCCAGTCATGATACGCAGGTGTGCCATTTGAAGAATCTACCTTTATAGGTCCAATATTTTGTGTAAAAATTGGCTTTTTAATGCAATAACCCACAATTTTTGTAAATTTCCTTGTAAACACCATATCATACATAATCGCTAAAATAATTTAATGAAATTTGGCTTCAGATATTTGATAGCTTAGCCACCAACAACTTTCAATCAAATTTTCTAAATATTTAGTAGGCCCAGAGATATAATCCTTGGAATATGTCATCTGCAAAAATTCATTAGTCACACCGTTAGAAACTATCTTCACTACTAAGTAACCATTTTACCACTACTGATCAGATGTGTATCAAATTCATCATGATATAAAAATGCTTTGGTGAATAATGTGAATTTGGTTGCCACTTCTAGTTAAATTACAGTGGTTTCAATTTATTCAACAGACAGTCTACTTGCTGGATGCTTTACAGCTGGCATGCTATGACTTCAGAGTCCAAGGAGTTAATTCAGTAAAGATTTTATCTGTTCAAAAGACTATATACTAATCGAGGTATGGACACCATATATCATGAAATACAATATGCTTTCAAGTGTAAGTGTCCTCAGCTTACTAGTAATGTAATTGATGATGACGTTATACTTGAGTGACAGATCAGAACCCTCCATTAACATACAGTGTGTGGTGTGCAGCATCCCATCTGGCAATTGGATGTAGAATGGTGATGTTCTTTAGTGAACACAATAGTCATCTTTAGGCACTACCGGTACATATATAGTCCTGGCTTTGTAACATAGTTGCACACAAAATGTAGGAAAACTGCAGTTTATGGGGTTTCATATGTACATGCAATAAGCATTATGACATTGTTTACTTCTAAGTTGTTGTGTCCGTTGGCAAACCAGAATTAGTAGTTTCGACATATAGTACACTGTTCCAGTGCTTGGATTGGAAGCTTGGATGATAACTGCTGTCACATGATAATCTAGCATCTTGTGATGCAACAGATGGTAAGCATTTGGAAGATGCTTATTTCTACTTCGAATAATACTTACCAGATGTATTATGATAATGTCTATTATCGAAAGACTAGCTCAAAATAACAAACAAAGATTAACTCTCCAGGATCCTGCTCAGCCTGTGTACGGGAATTACCATAAACGCCGGGAACCGAGTCAATTCCCGAGTACAGGCAGATTTGTCTATTTTGCAGAATTCAAAACACTCGTGTTTATTTGCTCTGCTAAGTTCAAGTTTTAAATTCGTTTTCACACGTTATTAAGTAATTAGATTTGTGGCTCCATGGAGGGAAGAAGAAATTCGACTCAGGCGCAGGTTGTATCTATCTAGAATTTATACATTCGTGCCATAATGACTATTTGAAATTTCCTGAAATTGGCACATTGCTTTAATTAAATCGTCACGAAAGAAGTCGTCCCATTACCCATTATGTTGTTAACACGTTTTGGGTACTCGATCTTGACCTGCATGCCAGAATTGTCCAGGACATTATGCGCTTGTCCCAAGAGTGCCTGGCCAGTGTAAGCACATTGGCTGAGCATAGAAGAATGGTTCTCGATTGCATAGATGCAGGACCGGAAATGAGGGCTTTGTTATCTTCTGCGCTGCCCTTCATTGGTCCAGGTCTGTTTGGTGGCTCAGCCAGATAGGCACTGTCTAACATTGTGTCAATGGTGGCAGAACAAAAAGGCGTCGGTAAGTCGTGGAAGTCGATGAAGAGGACTCAGCGGCAGCAGTCCTATAAGCAGCATAGTCAGGAGCAGCAGCGCAAATCCCAGAGTTCTCCCTTTCATCCTGCAGGCCATGATAGCCATCGGGCATCCAAATCTCAGGCAGCTGGTCGGTCATCTTCATGTAAGGCACCAAATAAGCGGCCGTATGATGATGACAGGAAGGGGGCCGGTGCCGGTGCCGGAAAGTCCAGTTATCATAAGGATAACAGAGGTCGTAGTTCGGGCCTGTTGTACACCAAGAATTCCCATGGAAGCCATGGGGGCGGTCCTGATGGGCATCTGGCGAGAACTGTTCCGGTAGCGTCAGGGAAGACTGGATTCGTAGATCTTCACCCAAGCGAATTAGCATCTTGTCATGCAACATCGATCGTGAGCAGTGTGCAGATTCCTACTGTCAGAGGCAGACTTCAAATGTTCGCAAGCAAATGGGAACAGGTCGTGCAAGACTTTACTCTGTCATTGGTTAAGAAACGCATACAAACCGGACTGGCTCATCCAAGACACTTCAGTTCCGTTAACTGCGACTCCAGTATGGACTCCCGCGCCAAGGGAGACCGATCGTTTAGAGGTAATTCACTCAGAAATCTATGGAAGAATGTGATTCATTTAGTCCACAACTAAGCCTCTCAGGGCATCTATTCGATGATGTTCCTCATTCCGAAATGCACCGAATGTTGGAGACCAATCCTCAACCTCAAACCTTTGAACAAATTCATTCGCGCGCCCAGGTTTCAGATGGAGACAGATGGTGGCAAATGTGATGACGGTCCTGAGGAAGGGCATGTAGGCAGTGTGGATAGATCTGAAGGATGCTTATTTTCATATTCCAATGTCAATTCCTTTTCAGAAATACCTGTGGTTCACGTTCCAGGACAATGTCTGGAAATTCAATGCATTACCATTTGGTTTGACGACAGCCCACGCCTAGGATTGAATTGTGGCAGGTGCATCCACAGATAGTCCCATATGAATTGTCAGTGTGTCAGTATATCAGACATGTGAAAGCTGGTCGGCCAATCCTTGACTTTATAGTCTTGGTGCGGTGGTCCAGTGGAAAGATGCCTGGTTGCTGATGCTATGCGGAGTTGCAGAATGGCGGTTCGATACCCCGACCAGGAGATGGTGATCAACAAATTAAACTAATGGGTGCATGACTGTCGGCTAAGTTAGCACATGGAAATTGAAGCCGCACGTTGCCAGTGCATCAATAAAATAAAAATACATATACTGCCAGAGCCGTGCTGGAGTCAGAGTACAATAGGCGTAAAAGCCTAGGATTGAATTGTGGCAGGTGCATCCACAGATAGTCCCATATGAATCGTCAGTGTGTCAGTATATCAGACATGTGAAAGCTGGTCGGCCAATCCTTGACTTTCAGTCTTGGTGCGGTGGTCCAGTGGAAAGATGCCTGGTTGCTGATGCTATGCGGAGTTGCAGAATGGTGGTTCGATCCCCCAACCGGGAGATGGTGATCAACAAATTAAACTAATGGGTGCATGACTGTCGGCTAAGTTAGTGCATGGAAATTGAAGCCGCACGTTGCCAGTGCGTCAATAAAAAACAAAACCATACATAGATGACTGGCTGCTGATGGTCGGGAACCCAGTCACTCTGCGCAACAATCTGAAAATTGTCCCAGCTCTATTAAAGGAGCTATGTTGGATTGTCAATCTAGAAAAATCAGAGTTGACTCGATCTCAGGAATTTATTTACCTGGGAATACTGTTCAAACTCAGGGATGGTATGGCTTTTCCGGCGTAAATCAGAGTCAGGAGCTTATTGGCGATTCAGAGGTGCCTAATGTCATTCTGGTCTCATAGGACAGATCCGTTATCTCTGAAGATTCCAGTGAAAGAACCACCTTCAGTGGTGGTTATCAGAACAGAATCTCCTGCGAGGTGTTCAACTACACGCTCCTCGGGCACAGATGTCCATCTTCACAGATGCGTCTGCGACAAGATGGAGAGCCATACTGGACAATCTGTCAGTGCAGGTGAATGGGATCGGACAAATTCACAGAAACATATAAATGTCTTAGAACTATTAGTAGTGGCATTAGCACTTCGAATGTTCGAGGACAGAATCCGAGACAAAGTTGTCTTAATAAGGACGAACACCTCAACAGTGGTGTCTTATGTCATTCTTCGGGCAGCACATATTCTGGGCAGATTGAACATCCTAGTGGATGCGCTCAGTCGAAGGATGGTTTGTCGTCCGGCGGAATGGCACCTTAACCAGTGGGTAGCAGAAGTCCTCTTCAATCATTTGGGCAAGCCAAACGTGGATCTATTTGATATGAAAGGAAACACAAAGATGGCGACTTATGTGTCTCCGATCCCAGACCCATTAGCATTAGCAGTAGATGCACTGGCAATCAGTTAGAAAGAGATGTTTGCGTATGCATACCCTTCAACAATTCTAATTCCAAATGTTCTGGAAAAGATAACAGAAGTACATGCCAAGTACTACTGACCACTCCTCATTGGCCAGGGCGATCATGCTAGACATCCTGGTCTGCAATCCGGCGCCTCTTCCAGTCAGATGGGATTTAATATTCCAGAACAAGGGTCTGTATCACCTCAACAGACCGGAAGTGTTCAAATTAACTGCATGGATGTTGTCTGGAAGCGAGTAATTAAGAGTGGCTTTTTCTGAGCAAGCAACGATTTTTGTCACTTAAGACAGCAGGGGGTCAACCACTAGAACATATAATTCTAGAATCAACAAGTTTGCAGAGTGGTGCAAGGGAAGAAGTATTAATCCCTTTTCTGCAACTGTTCAACACCTAGCAGATTTTATCTGCCCTCTTGTACGAGGTTGACCAACTTGTACCTTCAACCATAGCAGCATCAGTCATTCCAAGCATGGCCAATGCAGGAGCGAAGAACAACACTAAGTGAAGTTATTAAAGGAATGAGCAATGTGCGACCTAGACAGCCTATACCTATTCCTGTGTAGAATTTATCTCTTGTTCTTCATGTATTAGGACATGCTCCATTTGAACATATTAGATCTAAAGATATTAAACTGATAGCACTTAAGTTAGTTTTATTGGTTGCAGCAGCATTGGCGAGAATGAGAACCGAAATTCACACGCTTTGTGCCGAACAAGACCGTTTTGTCATTATGGCTGAAGGTCTATGACTACTACCATGTCTTTGCTTTTTGGCACAGAATCAGTCACTTAAATATCAAGGTCAACTGATCAATCCCTTGCAAGTCACTTTGGCTCTGTCTCAAGTCTCCCCAACTTCATGCCACAAAAGATACTATTTCGCGTTGGATAGTCCATGCTATTCAAATGACGCATAAATTAGCTACGTGGAATTAGATTGATCGTGTGAATGCCCATCAAGTATGAGCACTAGCTGCATCATCAGCCCTTTACAAGGGTGTTTCATTAGAGGATGTAATGTTTGTAGAACAATGGCTTGCCGAGTTGTCATTCACTGATTTCTACCTTCGTGATATAGCAAGCATGCTTAATCCAGTTGCCGTCACAAACTTACTCAATCTAAATTAAGCCACAACGAAGACCTCTAGCACTAGATATCATAAGGACTCCTACAAGCTCTGGCACAGGAAAATCAATGGCTGGCAGATCTACAGCAATTTGGAAAGCTTCTGAGAATATCACAGAACAACTCCACTGGAAAAGTGGTGAGTGTCTAGTTTTAAGTGACTAATCCATGTTTTTCTCTTCCATTCTACATATCAGACTACTTGTGGATTGTCTGATTTAAGAGCATACTTATTCTCAATAACAGAATTAAGCCTCATTCCAATTGGAAACTCATTTCAGAATCTTGATAGTGATTTCCAAAACTTAGAAGTAATAGTTGCTTCTTTACACTCTCCGGGACTGCTCTAGCTGAGACGTAGAGCTGACACCGGTCCAGGTGGTGTTGCCTCCCCTTGACAGCCCTCATATTTGTGCAGACAAATGAGGGAAACACAGTCTAGACTTTAAATGCCTTTGCGGGCGCTGGGGTTCTCAGTCTCTTGACAAACTTTCTTTTGGTTGATAGATGAGAGCTGTTTGAGCCTCACCTCCAGTCACCGGAATGACTGGCTATCGAAATCCGGTATTATCATAATAGTACATCTGGTAAGTATTGCTCGAAGTAGAAGCAACAAAGCATCCGCTTTTGTTTCTACGAGAACTATTAATACTTACCAGATGTACTATGGCCCACCTCAGTCTGCCCCGATGAGCTGAGGCTGAGTTGCTTTCGCTGTTTTGCTGCGCAAATATAAGACGAATCTGTCTGTACTCGGGAATTTACTCGATACTAGGCGGTTATGGTAATTCCTGGACACAGGCTAAGCAGGATCCTGGAGAGGTAATCTTTGTTAGTTATTTGGAGCTAGACTTTCGATAATAGACCTTATCATAATGTAAGTATTAATAATCCTCGTAGAAAAAAAAGCGGATGCTTTTTTGATTCAGTGATGCTTGCCCTAGGGTGCTTGATAACCTGGTGGAGGTGTATTCCTTGGATGTAGGTATGCGCGTATGTACTGTGATTATTTGGTATCAGAAAAGGTTGATAGCCTGGTATTGGTTAATGTATACCTAAACCTGATAGTGGTAGTGGGGTGGGGGTAGGAGGTGGGTGCTGCGGTGCTATACTCATTCTTGTCTCCAGCACGTCAACACGTTTATGGAGTTCCCTTAACTCTAGCATATTTAGCCATAGCATAAGATACCACAGTCCTGTAAACATAGAAGGTACCTATAGTCCAGCAGATTGGTGAAATAATTGTTCACTTTTTGCAAAAAACCCAAACTTTCAGGAAAGATAGGTATTGGCCTCCTAAATGAAAGTAGAAGGGGACCCAAACTGAAAAATTCAGAATGGCCGACATTTTCAAGATGGCGGCCATTTAGTCCTTTTCAACTATAAAATATATGAATAGTGACATTGCATTAGGGTACACTATGTAATCTCAGTAAAATTCTTTTGAAATTTGTAAAAGTAAATATTTTCCGAAACCATTGTGTGTCCCAATTCCTAAAACCTATATTTGCTATTTCACCAATGGCGACCATCTTAGAATTCAAAATGACCACCACGAGAAACTTAAACCAGAATATCTTGGTTTACGCTTGATGTAGAATGATAATTTATTTTGGTAAATTTATAGTTTTATGAATATTTATGTATTCCCGTAAGATAGAGGTGTTAGTACCAGTTGTTCATTCACGTTTTAGCACATTCTTGCTTGAAATAAGTCACCCGATGGATACGGTTGTGAACATTTGAAGAGAAACTATAATAAATTATTGTATATTGGCAATAAATGTTTGTTTTCTCATACACGCATCTTCATTGGACTAAAGTGCAATGTATGAAACTGATTACACTCACCAACCCCTCCCCCACCATCTTCAGTGCTGGGCATTCCTGCTATTGTAACAATGTTACCGTAATACAAGGACTGGGGTAATTTTCAAAACAAAAGTAAATAGAAAACATATTTTATCAAAAGCACCACGTATAAATACATGTAAGTGTAAAACATGCTTAAAGTGTCGTCTGCTCGCAGAATTACAACATATGTACATATAGTTACACCAAGCAATAAGCCAGCAACATTTCGAACACAGCCCAAGGATCGCTACATGATACTGGAATATCGTTATTTCAGCACCCAAATTCAGTTGTCAGTGGAAGTGATCAACAGAAAACCCATGGTCATGGATAGCATTGTTACTAACAGAAAGAACCTGGCACCGTTGCCAGATCAGTATTCACGTGTACCCTCTGTTGTGTTGTGCAGTAAAACTCCACTGGTATCTCCAATACAAGGACCAATTGTCAGTAACTTGCAGACGTTACAAGCGGCCATCGACACTGAACGCAGATGGCTACATTAGGTAAGAACTGAGGTTGACGATGATAAATCTAAAGACCAGAATCTGTCTTGGGCAGCCTTTCATGCACATCAGCTTCAGTTAGTGCTTTGGATGTTAGTTCTTTATTGTCACTTTTTGAAGAGCATGCACAATCAGTAGCTATGATACGTCATGCGATTGATGTGGTGAAAAACGCTGTGTTTCCTCAACCATGGACAAATTCCTGTGATAGCATTTGACCAACCACTTTTTTCGATTGCCAAACTTATTCAATGGAACTGGTTTGATCCCCATGGAGAACACCACCTAGTTGCAATGTTGGGAGGGCTGCACATAAAAATGACAGCATGGAAAGTTGTAGGGAATTGGCTCGAAGATAGTGGATGGTCAAATACTATAGTACAAGCAAATATTGAATCAGTAGGAACAACTGATTCCATTTTTAAGGCCTCGCATGTATCAAGAACCACACATATACACCAAGTGACAGCATGTGTTCTCCATATGCTCATGAGCAAATCATACAAGAACCATGTTAAACAGCTTGGTCATCACGCAGACGTTCCAGAGTTTGAGAGTTGGCAAACATGCAGGGAAGCTGAGAGTCTACAGTTCAAATATTCAGTCATTGCACTTCGCTTTGAACTGCTGATTCTAATGTTTGTTCGGTCTTTTCGAGAAGGTAATTTCCAACTGTCCAAGGATACGCTCACTAAACCTATACCATAGTTCTTCACTCTTGACCATCCAAACTATACGCGATGGGTGCCAGTCCATATTCGTGACATGATGGCATTGCATAATTTACAACCAAAAATCGCAAAGGAATTTGAGAAAGGAAATTTCGTTGTGCACAAAACACATCACACTTTCTCTGCAATCCCGCTAGACCATGCACATAAACAAGTGTGTTAGAGGATATTGTGAAGCAATAGGTGTAACTGAAAACCCTTCACAACTTCTTCGTTGGATGGTGTCTGGACCAGATATCGCCAGGGCAATAAATAAGTTTCAAAATTCTCAAGAACCTATCAAAATGAATCAAAGCAGGGGTCCTGACATTCGTCACCATGAACAAGTGAAAGGAGCTCTGGTCAAATTCAAGAATTAAGTGGAATTTTTGTGATACATTTGAGGAAATGGGTAATCCATTTGAAGAATAAAGTAATGATCTTCTTGTGTTAATATTGCCGACTCTAGTGTGGTTAACATGGTTAAGAACATCGAAATCCCTGATGATTTGACATGCTAATGCTTTCTGACGGAAAGGTTTGAGCAGCGACTTAAACCTCTTTCTGATCCAATCACACATAACAACCTCCCACTCTTTAGCTGTCCAGTACCAAGAGTTTTAACAAAGGATAAAGAAAAGATCACTTCTCTGACAAAGAATTGTTATCTGTTTTCACAATTGTACATATCGTGCCATGTGCGTAATGAAAATCAAGCATTTCCACCATCGCTTTCTCAGTTTAGTAAGCTGAATTCTGGAACCAAGTCAGATTTAGTGTCATGTTCGGAATATGTGTCTCTTACCACTAAAGAACCACCAACGGTTGATGTTGCTTGTAGATGGTGCTGCTATTATCAATATGATTAAACCTGGTGCGGCAAAGACATTTCAGAAATACGCCTAGCAATTATTTGTGCCATACATAAAGTCGCACTTACAAGTACCTCAATACCTACCTTTGTGCCAAATTTGGTGTTTTTAGCACAAAGTGAACAATTACTCCTAAAATCTGTACAAATCTGCTAGCCTACTTTGGACCTGGCAGTTCTGGTGCCTGGTCAGACCTGGATGAAGCACCTGGCGACATATCAGGCTCAATAGCACTTGTATTCTCTGTTTTTAATGAGGTGACTCACACGAGGAGCGTCTTGTTTGACTGGCAGTGTTATCTTGTGGCAGTGGGTTTGGCTCTTTATATTCGAGTGGCTCATCTATGTGAGATTGGGATGTCATATCTATTGATGTGATTTCAGGTGTATCTGAAGTTTTTGGCACCGTTCTACAGCTATCATGACTTGTGGAGGCCGTAGGTGGTCTTATTTCTGTTGTTTTCATTTTCTGTGTGTATCGCTATCCGAGTCACCTCTACGCTAATGTCTCTTCATGCTACAACAAAAGTGTGGACGTCGAAAGCAGAGACTTATCTACCAGTAATGGAATCGCTACTGAGCATGTTCTTGGCAATACACACGCTACTCCAAATTCAGTCCACTGTATTGGCAGAATTGCAGTATGACTTTGGGATGGGCTGGTAAACGTATGACTGTCCAGTGAAATTCAGATGTTCTTTCTTTAGACACCTAGTTTGCTCTTGAACAATTCAACTGTTGTTGCTCCGGCTATTGTAGCTGACAGTGAATTCCACTTTGGTGGCACTCTATTAGCGAAAAAGTGCTTGCGAATATCTTTGTTGCTGCATTTTATGTTGAGCTTTAACGTATGACCTCTGGTCTGTCATCTATCTGCAACTTCATCGTTGCTGGCAATAATGGCTACATGGTATATGGCTTACAGCAATGCTGGCTAAAATGATTAAAATAGACTCGAACCATTGGCTAAAATGGTTAAAATAGACTCGAACCATCTGTAATTGCAGATTTGCTGGGAATAGTATCTAAAATGGAACAGATCTATCTAATATAGCAGGATTACCATCAATAGTGGCTAGAATAGTATCAGTCTTTCATACCTCCAGAGTTGCTAGCAATGATAATGTTGTTAAAACGGAATCGATCTATCTGAAATAGTATAGTGGCTAGTAATAGAGGGTAAATGGCTAAAATGGAATCGATCTATCTAAAATAGTGACCAGCAGTAGTGGCTAAAATAGAATGAGTCTGTCTTGCTGGCAATAATGGCCAAAGTGGCCAAAATGGAATCGATCTATCTCAAATAACAGTGTCCAGCAATAAGGATAAATGTCTAAATTGGTCTAGAAGTTTCAGCAATGGTGGCTATAACAGAGTCGATCTATCTGCAACTGCAGTGTTTCTGGAAATAATGGCTGAAATAGAATCAGTCTCAAATAACAGTGTTGTCAGCAATAATAGCTAAAATGGTTAAAATGATCTAATACTTCTAGAAATGATGACTAAAATGGAGTCGACTTATCTAAAATAGCAGAGTTACCAGCAATAGTGGCGAATCGATCTAACTAAAATAACATAATTGACAGCAATAGTGTCTAAAATAGCACCAGTTTATCTGTAACTGCATAGTTGCTTGTGATATTGGCTAGTGTCCGGCACTAAAGACTCGATTGTTCTAGACGTTCCGTCATTAGTGGCTAAAATACCTAAACTAGATCTCGTCTATCTCACTATCGATCTATGTAAGATAGCAAAGTTATCAAAGTTAGTGGCTAAAATAGACTCAGTTTATCTATAACTGGTGACTTGCTGGAATTAATGGCTAAAATGGTTCAATGGTTAAAATGAATTCGATCTAGCCCAAATAACAAAGGTGCCAGCAATAACGGCTAATATGATCTAACACTTCCAGCAATGGTGGTTAAAATGGCTAAAATAGAATCAAGCTATCTAAACTAGTAGAGTTGTTAGCAATACTGGCCAAAATGGCTAAAATCGAATGAATATATCTTTAAATGCATAATTGCTGGCAAAAAATTGCTAAAGTGGTTAAAATGGAATTGATCTAACGCAAACAACAGAATTGTTAGTAATAATGGCTAAAATGTTTCAAATGGTCTAGAGCTTCCAGCAATAGTGGCAAAAATAGAATTGATTTATCTGCAACTACATGGTTGCTGGAAATACTGGCATAAGTGGCTAAAATGGAATCGATCTATCTAAAATATTGGAGTTACCAGCAATAGTGGTTACATGAGTAAATGGTCCAGAGGTGCCAACAATGGCGGCTAATATGACGAGAATAGAATTGATCTGTTTGCAACTAAGGGGTTGCTGGCAATCTAAAGGCTAAGCTTGCTAAAATAGAATTCATCTATCTCAGCAGCAATCTGTGTAAAATAGCAAATCTCTCAGAAATAGTGCCTAAAATGGCTAAGATAGCTCTAACCCTAACACTAGGGCCTAGCACAGCCCTAACCCAATTTGTAACCCTAACACTATTCACAACCCTACTTATCACCAAAACCCTAAACTTAATCCTAACCTAACCATAGCCCCAACTATAACCATGTCCACAAACGTAATCATACCTCCTAACCCTAACCCTAAACTTACCCATACCCTAGGTCTAACGCTAGCCCAAACATAACCATAATACTATGGCAACCATAACCCCGGAACATAACTCTAACCTAAACCTAACACAACCCTACCCCGAACCTAACCCTGTGTTAAGCCTAGTCATAAGCATATCACTAACCTTAATATGCTAATCCTATTCCAACGCTAATCCTAAGCTTAACAGTAACCCTACCCCTACTGTAACGCTAACCATATCAATAACACTAATCCAATCGTAGCTTTAACCCGAACCGTAGCATTATCACTAACCCTATCCCATCCGTATCACTGATCCTATACTAACTGTAATCCAACCATAACCCTAACCTAACATTATTTCAAACGCCAACACACTAACCCTATATCTAAACATATCTCTAATATTAGCCCGAATACAAATCTAATCTTATCCCCAACCCTATCTCAACATCAACCTTAATCGAACCGTAGGCCTAATCATAAAACTAATCCTAACCTAACACTAAACATGTCAGTAACCATACGCCTAACTCAACCCTAATGCAACCGTAACCATACCTGTAATCCTAACCCTAACTATATCCCTACCCCTGACTGACCCTTACCATAACCGTAGCCCAATCTAACCATAGTACTAATCTTTTTTGCAGTGTGTGCTGCATTTGCAATGCCCCATGTATGTTAAGGCTTTGGATTTGTTTGAGTACATACGTGACGATCAGATTAATTTGCATTGGATCCTAACCATCCCAATGATAGCCTGTGGGGCTGACGAGTCATCTGTTTTCTCTGTTCCGTATCCATTCTGTAGATGATGCAGAAACTTGTGATGCAAAATTCTGACCTGTGGCCACTCATTATATCGCATACACATACTCTGCAAATGTGTTGCTTGACTGCGCCAAGAGTAGGCAGTAGTTTCTCACTATCTTCTAGCAATTGCAAACTATCTGTGCTCCCGGCTTCTGATAGGTCAGTTAGGAATTGATTAACTTTGGCTTATCAGTACAATGTAGCAGGGAGCCGCAAAGAGAAAATAGCGCCATTGGTGTCAAAGTGAATTCATCTAAGAGAATAGCTTGCTCAGCTTTAAGATGTACGGTCAGATCAGTATTTATGGATGCAGAATCAAAGAATGTAATTACTCTAGACGGTGCAAATGTGTCATTAACAACTTGAACACGGCCTTTTGAACAGTTCCATGTCTGAAACTGGTTTAGTACATCGTCATGAGTAAACACACTTGTAGAAGATTCCCGCAAGCCTGCATGACTGACACGGACTTGTTAGTCTCGTTTTATTTATTGCGTGCGTCTTCTATTGCATCTGTAGTTAGCAGGCATGTATCCTTTAGTTTTGAATATTCCTTAAAGAATTCCTCAGAAGCCAGTTCAGAATTGAGATGGGCATAGATAATGGCAGTGCTTACATTTCAGTATTTGTGGTGATGTGATGGACTTAAAACCTTCAGCCTTAATTCACACATCGCCTATTCCAATAATTTTGAATTGGCAGCCATGACAACATGTAGTTCGCCAAGTCTAAGAGTAACTTTTTAAACTTGGATTAGAATCTACCAGTTGCATTGCTTTCTTATGCAAGTCCATGTGAAATACAAATAAGAATTAGATTCTTTAGCAACTGCCGTCTTCTTCGGCTTTTGTGGTTGTTTATTTACCATCATGAGTGCTGACCATTCATGGGCCAGCCCTGGAAGAAGATGTACTTGGTTACAGAGCTACCTCATGGTAGTAGTGAGGTATACCCAGCCAACCCAGGAAGCAAACAGTCTCGTCATTCATTCATCCTAGGAACAACAGATGCTACAACACAATCCATATGGGATAACTCATATGCTTCTGCAACACCGGTTTCACTTGTTACAAAATTGCTCTGAATCCTAGGCGTAGGTCTTGGTTTGTAACAAAGTAACATAATTGTGTGTTGTGATGTAATGGATAGACTCTGCATCACTTACAATAAAAGGCGGAGTGCTATTTTCTCCCTGTCATCTGTGCGAACGCACTTCTCCACAAGACCACACCCACCAGTATCTACACTGATCCTCCCACTAGAGATGGAGTATGAAGACGGTGTAAATTTCGTAGATGAGGACAAGAAGCCTCTCGATAACTGTGTCCGTATATCTGCAGATCAACTCAAGAATGTGAGTCTCTTCATGAACATAGCCAAATCAGAGTTTATCCATGTACACATATCATCAACAGACGAAGTCGGTGATAAAGGCATGCCACTGCGTGACGGGGAGGAAAAGAGGAGCAAAATACTTGATGCACTAATATGTCCACTGACATTGCTGCACATTGCGTCACAGGAAACATTACCTTCCAGTCATTGTGGATACTGTGGATCCATGGATTACGGATCTATCTGCTCAATCTGATTAAATACAAATGTACTTCACTACCCTGCACTTGTATTTGTTTTGCATTTGAAACGTTTGAAATATGTGCATTTGCATTTTACTGCGATAATCCGCAGTCTATGTTAGAGCTTTCCATGTGGGCATTACACAATCCCGTGTATAGGGCTGGATAATGTGGCAATTCAAAACATAACTGAACTATCTGAAAGTCCAAATTTGCGAATGACACGATACAAAGTTCAGGATGCTAAGAGTCCAAATATAGATAGAACAGAAATCCAGATGATCTGCCATAACCCACTACTGAGAGTTGATGAGCAAAGTGCATGCTGAAGGCGTGACATGATAATAATTGGCAGTCACATACTAGATATTGATGTCCTTGTCGGCTTGACAACACACATGCACACACATACAAGCTCAGAATAAAAAAGCATGAACGGATTGTCAATCAACAAATACATGTTTAATCAATATTGCAATGTGTCAGCCACGTAAAGTAATTATATTTTAACACAATAATCTTATTAAATAACAATAAAGTATCAAGTCATAAAATGTCACTTTTAAATAACACGACCCATTAGGAGTCATCAACACACGCTACTCAAAACCTCTCAACCATAGAACGAAATTTGTGACTAGGCTACATAAAGTAGGTCCAGATATCAAAAACTATATGTGAGCTTCTATTCTGGAAACTGAATGACTGATAGTTAAGCTATAAGCCTGTGCCATTTTAGCGGATGGTATCTATATCATGAACAGTTGACACAACTGACCATTCAGATCAACATTGCCTGGCGACTGATGTTACACAGTAATCGGAACATAGACATGCATGTGATGAACAATGAAGAATTACGATCAATCTGATGTACACTGTTTAATACTTATGGAGCTCAAAGAACAAATCACTAGAGAAGGTAATTTCTTAACGCACATGGGTGATTAAAAACATTATATGGGCCGTATTCTCGAAGACCGCCTAAGTTACGCACCCACATAACTTCTTGCACCTATTTAGGAGAACCGACTACCTCGCATTCATTAACAGGGGGCTAAATATTTATCTATGTAGGTGAAATTATTTACACAGTCTTTCCCACTCAATGGTGCATATTCATACCAAACTTCTTCAAAATAAAATTGTTAATATTGTCTGCTTTTAGAGACTTAAACTGCGTGGCTTGATTTAATGAAACAAAATACATCTTAACATCTGATGATTTAATGACGTATATATTAATACGATTTTTTAAAGATGTGAATTTGAATTAGAGACACGAGTTCCTAATTCAAATTAACAACTAATAAATTATATTAAATTACACGTAGTGAAATACCATATGTTAAGATTTATTTCATCTTATTACATTGAGGTATACAAATTAAGCCTCTAAAAGTACACACATTTAACAATTTTATTTTCAGGCATTTTGCTGTGAATGCGCACCTTTAAAGCAATTATAAACGGAGCAAGTATTTCGTATTAAAATAATAGAGTGTGATGTATTGTAAAATCTGAATTATTCACAGTGCAGACTTTTGGATATAAAAGATTACTCTGCATTCTGATTTTGAATTCAGCATGAGAAGGGCTATTTTGTCAAGCCATGGTCACAGCCATTGCGTCAGTTGCCTTTGTTGGCGTACAACAATTGTCAGTCAACATAATGACTGGACAATTACTGATGGTAGAGACCATTGATGTTATCGTTGAAACGAACACTGCACAAATTACTCTTGAATCATTATGGCCGTTAAAGGTCACAATGGTGCTCGAGTGCACGGATTGGTCAACAAGATGACATCAGTGATTTCTACCACAGATTTAGGAATGATGGTGTGCTGGGCCAAGATTGGCTAAGGCGAGGGTTGAGGAGCATGCTATATATTTACATGTCTTGTGCAAACGCGGCTCATTTTTCGGTTCACTTTTAGATCTATTTTTGGTTCACTTTTTGACTCTTTAGCTTGGTTGGTGGTTGGCGCATAAGATAGTAGAAACATGAATGTTAGAAATTAGTTAGAAGTTTTAGTCAGATTATAGTTATGATTGTTACAGAGAATGAATTCAGAGTATGATACAAGTTTGAAGTTGCTACTTTGTCGATACAAGTATTAATAGCTAGAGTGATGCAACAAGACCAGAGAGAAACACTTTGGCACACATCTAAGAATCTTCGAGAAGTCAGAGGCAGGGGCGTATTTAGAGTGGGCATGGACGTATTTAGCGTGTGCAAGGCCCTGGGACAGCGGGTTAAATGAGCCCCTCCCCCCAAAAAATCTTAAATCTAATTGCTTCCGGAAGGCATCTCCTGCATTTCTGGAGGTAAATATTGACATTCGATTGGCTGTAAATTAATATTTCTCCCAACTTCCAATATCTGAGATGCATGACTTGGTCAAACACCACAATTACTCAACTCATCACGATGATCATGCACATATTTTAATTATCATGAGAAATAGTAAAGGTCATACATTATCAGTATCGATGATGCAAATCATACACAACAAGGTTAGTTATGATTTGCATGATTGATCGTGACAAAGTATGATACATATGGTGTGTCACATATTTCAAAATTACCGCGTGTGAACCTTGCATATGGAACATCTTTAATTAAATCACCAAAGTCAATGTTTCGCAATGTTTCATGTTCCACGGTCAAGAAGCGTTAAAGAGTACAATCGGTCCTGTCCCAGCATACTCATAATGTAGTATTTGAGTAGCCTTAATTTTAAAAAGGTTCGCTCTCCAGTACAGATGGTAACGAACATGCATAGATACACCCACATAGATATCTTTACATTTGAAAAGGTTTCAACCAAGCCATTAGCATGAATGATGAGAAACATCTTAAGTTCACCACTATCCTTGGCTAATTTGGATTCAGCTTGTTTATTTGGCGATTGTTTTTGGGTAGCTGTGAGAATTGAGTTAAACATAGGTGTGAATTACACAACCTCTGATCCACGCTCTTCTCCAGGTCATGTGGATAGCATTTGACAACGTTAGCCAACGCTCGCTGAGCTCATCTGTTGGTAAACTGAGAATGTTTGATAGAAATACAAAGCTTAGACTACTTGAGGGACTACATATGTTTGAAGCCCTTGACTCAATGCATCACAATGTTTATCAATGATGGGAAGGTGGGACCTCACTCAAACCTTATCTCTAGGTGATAGTTGAACACCATCTGCCGTATCGAGCTCATCATGGTGCTGTTTCTTCTTATGCTTATCAACTTTATTGTCAATGTGGCCACACTTTTGAGCACCTTTCTGTTCCAATTTATCAAAACACAAACACAAGTCTTCAACTAGCTTCCAAAAAGACTCAAGTGACAGACCATCCTTTTGCAGCTGTAGGTTTGTTTCATGGAATCTCTCCAAAAGTGTCTGTAACACGGTTTCAGCCTTGGTTTCAGCAGTTTGCCTACAATCTCCTGACAACTCCTCTAACAGGATGATATCTTCACTGTACCCGTCACTAAGAGCCTCGAGAGCACTAACTAGTGTTGACCAAGGTGTGTCCAATAAACCGTTATCAAATGGCCAATATTTATTCTTGCTGCTTTGCAACGAATAATAGTGTTTTCTCTAGCGATGCGTAATGTTCTGGAGTAGCTTAAACAATTCCATAACATCAGGCCAACTTTCTGCTACACATTTGCCCACCAAATTCAGAGAACGGCCCATGTATAGTACATACTCGGCATAAGGGCACCTCCTTTATGGAGATTTGTGTACCACAATATTTGCCCAACATATTACTTGCATTCTCATAAAACTGGCCACATAATCTACGTGCACTTTCTCCTGGAGAAAATTAGAGAACAATCTTAGCTGTTTCCTTGTCCACGCGACTGAGCTTGGGTAGGAACTTCAAACACCGTCCAACTTGTCCATTTGGCAAGAAAATGTGGATGGGGAAGCTCAGTTGGTCAGTATGAGATATGTCAAGGGTAGAATATACAGAAATAGAAAAGTACTTGTCATTTCGAACCTCATTTGTGACTGCAGATACAACTGCATGGGCCATCAGTTAAATAACCTCACAAACGAAATGTGGTAAATGTGGTCCGTGTTCACTACCCTTCTCTGCATGCCAACTGATATGTGCTGACAGCAAAGTGTCACCTGATGTCGGAGGGCTGTGGCATTTGGCCACATCAGTCTTATAAAGAACAGTTCATAAATAATTTGACATATTTCAAACACAAAATAAAAAAGATACTGTTGAATATTTTGAGCATATTTTGATTGGAAGACATTGCTACTTAGGGCAGCAACATCTTCTAATCCAATTGTGCTCAAAATATTCAACAGAACATTTTTACATCGTGTTCAAAATGGTTTGCTTTAGGAAACGCATTGACTATTTATGAGCTGCACTACAGGTTTGACATCGCGGCGTGCAACTTGAAGTTATACAGGGACCCCAAAATTAAGAATTATAATGCATGGGAGCCCTGAAAATTTGGGAGCCTGTGCAAATGCACTGGTTGCACTGCCTTAAGTTTTGTCCTGACAAACATGAGGATCAGTGCCTTTAAAGCATGAAACTCATAAATCCGTCTTCCTCATCCCTTATATGAGCCCGATAAAAAGATGTTGCGCCATACTGTGATAATAAAGTAGTTGAACAAATTAACGAATAATGTCAACAACATCCGTGAAAAATTACTGATCTAAGACCAGGGATCCTAGAAAATAAGATGCATTTATTTATAGTCAGAGAGGTTTTGTGTATATTTTTATTAAATTTTTTATTTTATTTATTCGACCTGCGGGGCCCCTGTGAGGTACAGGGCCCTGGGCTGCAGCCCAGTTGACCCATGCCTAAATACAGTGCTGTGGCCTGGGATGAATATAAATATTTGATCACAGAATCAAAGGCGAGCCGAAATACAAAAATACAGCGGTACACGGGTAATATATAGGTAAACTAAGCGCTGTTGCATGTATAATATTATATAGATAATAATTATGTATCTATCGTATTTAAGGAGATATATGTCTTTAAAGTGACAATCATTTAATTATTAAATTAAAAAAAAAATGTTGTGGCCACAATTTTATACAGGTGGCTACACATTTATATATGTGGCAACATGTGTATGTACAAGTCCAGAGACACATGCATGCCAAAATGCATGCATACATGTGCGGTCGCATGATGCAGATTTGTGGCTGCATGTTGCGGATTTGTGGCCGCATGTTGCGGATTTATGGCCGCCTGTGACATTTTTGTCAAATTAGTATAAAAAAATATTCGCTTGCCTGAGATTGGGGCGGGGCGGCGTCTCCTAGTCATTTAATTAAAAAAAAATCATAGCGAAATACAGCGGTACACGGGTAATATATAGGTAAACTAAGTGATGTTGTATTATAATATTATATAGATAATAATCATGTATCTATCATGTTTAAGGAGATATAGGTCTTTAAAGTGGCAGTCATTTAATTGTAAAATTTTCAAAAAAATGTTGCGGCTGCAATTTTATACAGACGGCTGCACATTTATACATGCGGCAACGTGTGTATGTACATGCCCGAACACAGTAATTTCTTCCTAGTTTTATTGCCATTTTTTCGGGAAACCACACTGCTGATCGCTGTTTAATGGTTTTCATAAAATACATTTTTCATATCACAGACTATAAAATACATTAATTATACTGCATGAGCGCGTGTAGCTTGCTGCGATGGAAATGAGTGTTAGCACTTGATTATTTGAGTGCACTCGCATACATAAAAACACATTCTGTTGAACAAATGACATGAGATTGATATTTGGCAAGATATTACAATGTCCTCGCTGGGAGTAAAGGTTTTTTTTAAATCGAAAATAATGTGTAAACCAGCTCATTGGCCACCAACAGCCACTGCCAACCACTAAGCACCAACACTCACCACCAACACCATCCACCACCACCCATCCACCACCATCACCACCCACTACTTCCACCAACCATTAACCCCACCGCCACCACCAACATCAACAGCACCCACTCCGATTTGTATATTGAGGGATGTGGGGGACACAGCTGGATATATAGCTACAGTCATCAAATCAACATGCTCATAAATAACCAATGTTTTATTTGTATCCATATTTTTACCTTGAAGAAAATATTACATATGATAAAACATATAGTTTCTGTAGCATAAGCAAATAGTCAATGTTCTGTAGATCCATTTATCGATGGGTAGACTGATTCCTTATAGATCAGATCCATCAGTGACAGAATCATCATCATTATCGTCAGCATCTAGATTGTTCCTTATGTACTTCTTGATCAGAAACTCTCTTTTTCGAAAAGCTGAGAAGACTGCTTCATCGTAATCATAACCCTCGGTGATAAAATCTTTAGTTTCCAGATGAATTATTTTAACGAGCGTAGGGTTCTGTAATCTTCTCCACTGGAACATTATGTCTATACAATTTGTAACTAAAGCATCAGCATATACGGAAATAGACACATTGCCTACACCATTTGGGTCTGTGTTCACTTCACCATCCTCATCTTCTAAACCCGATTGTTCAGCGTCTAAGAGCTGCTTAATATTTTGGAATATGGTGAATAGTTCCTGATTGCCTATGGCTTCTTTTCCATCTTCACCTTCATCTTCACTGTCAGACTCTGCTGAGTCATTACCGGCTTCACTCTCTGACTCCATTGGCTCATCATCTTCACTCTTCATCTCTGTCACTTCTTCATCTTCACTGTCTAGATTTTTGCTATCTTCATCATTATGGAATTGGAACTTATGCCACTTCAGGTCATTTGACCTATCAAAAGTTGAATCACATTCAAAACATTTACGTCTCGGCATATTGATTATAGGCTAAATCTAGCAAGCATTCAAGTTACAAGGTTCTTCTAGCCTAAGGTTACATAACTACTCTGCAGTTAAAATACATGTCCAACCACTTCATGATGTTTAAACTGGAGTGAGAAAAGGGATTGAATTTGAACCATTTTATAGGATTATGCGTACTGCGGCCACAAATCCACAACATGTGGCCGCAAATCCACAACATGTGGCCGCACATGTATGCATCCATTTTGACGTGCATGTGTGTCTGGGCATGTACATATACATGTTGCCGCATGCATAAATCTGTAGCCGCCTGTATAAAATTAAACATTTTTTTGAAAATTTAATAATTAAATGACTGCCACTTTAATGACATATATCTCCTTAAATAGAATATATACATGATTATTATCTAAATAATATTGTATATACAACATCACATAGTTTACCTATATATTACCCGTGTAACGATGCACTTCACTCTGATTTTTTTGAAAATTCAATGACTGGGGTCACTTAGATTCAAAATATCTTTTTAACCACGAAGGGGGCGGGGGCGGGGGGGGGGGGGGCGCACAACACCCACCTAATTAATACATTAAACATGATCAGCAAGAACACGATCAACGCATACAAGTCAATACCTATTTAAAAACACATTAATCTATGCATTAACACGTTATTTAAACAATAGCATCTAGCCGGACATTTAGAACAATAGCAACCACCTGCATGAACAATAGCATCCACCCGCTCATTTGGAACAATAGCGAATTTTACTTGACCTCGTGTACCCATTAAACATTTTTTACTGGAGGGGACTGGTTGTACGCTATTGTTCTCCAACCATTGCACTTGACCTCGTGGCCTATACCCATCAATTATTTTTCACAGGAGAACAATATCGTACAGCGGGTCCCTTTACTACTGCAATGATTGTTCCATTGTGAAGTTCTGCAGACCAAGTCAGAAATATACAATTATGCACTTATAAATGGACTATAGCGATAAAGTTGATAAGTTCATTTAGACCATGGCGATAACTATTTTGGAGGTATATAATGGCATGTCTTTTCATAACGAAGGGCACTACAAAGCAACGTCATAAATTCGCGTAATGAGCCAATACACTTTGGTCACTTCAAACGCTGCAAATTTACAGCTGTGCAATTAACGCATTGCGAGTTTGTGTGGACTTCTAACAATGGCAACAGATTTTTGCAAAATTATTTTGAATTATGCAGACATGTAATTCTGAGGCGTGCGATGAAATGTCAGTATGGCACTCCATGTCATAACTATCAATGACCAATTTGGACAGTCCCATTGTGAAACATGTACACAATTCTTACTGTTTATTAATCGCAGAATACATGATAAGTATAAAATAAAAACGAATAGCGTTATGTGCATTTCTTACGAGGTCTGGATTACTGAGCATTGTGAAAGGGTAAAAATATTAATATATGTATCCATCTCCGAGAGATTGATGTTATCGTTGAAACGAACACAGCACAAATTAGTTTTGAATCATTGTGGCCATTAAAGGTCATAATGGCGCTCGAGTGCACGGATCGGTCAACAAGATGACATCAGTGATTTCTACCACAGAGTTAGCAATGATGGTGTGCTGGGCCAGGATTGGCTAAGGTGAGGGTTGAGGAGCGTGCTATATATTTACATGTCTTGTGCAAACGCGGTTCACTTTTCAGTCCACTTTTTGGTTCACTTTTTGACTCTTTTTGAGATTGGTTGGTGGTTGGCGCATATGATAGTATAAACATGAACGTTAGATATTAGTTAGAAGTTTTAGTCAGATTATAGTTATGATTGCTACCGAGAATAAATTCACAGTATGATACAAGTTTGAAGATGCTGCTTTGTTGATACAAGTATTAATGGCTAGAGTGATGCAGCAAGACCAGAGAGAAACACTTAGGCATGAATCTAAGAATCCTCGAGAAGCCAGATGGCCCGGGGATGGATATAAAGATTTGAGCACAGAGTCAAGGGCGAGCTGCGTCCCCAACACGAATTCAGATAACTTTGAAAACCAGTGAGATGCTGGTCCAGAGTTTATAGTATGTAAGCATGAGAGGCAATTTTCATAACTATACTTAGTCATCCATGCCATTGCATGCCATTTCACCCAATATCCAAGACATCATTCTGCCTTAAGTGTAAAAGCAGGCTAGAAAATTATATCCTCGTCGTAGCGATTAAGCCATCTACAAGCCAATATGCTTTACGGCCGTAATATGATTGCCTTCCAATTTCAAGGATGTCCTATGTTGAAATCCCAATAAACTCAGAACGTTAAGATCCTATGCGAGCCTGTTGAAAAACTGTTGAATATTTTGAGACTACGCTTGATGAAAAGTGTTGCTGTCCTGAACAGCAACATCATTTTGCAAATTTAATTTAAAAATATTTAACAGATTAGTTTTTATATCGCAGCGATCATGGTCTAAGAATTGGCTATGAAAGCAGTGTGTAACTGACGACGTGTGCACAATTAACAAGTTGTCACCGAAGAGCCACAGCCGCCACTAAATTCAGCTCATTTGAGCGTGAATTACGTCAGATACCACTGAGCAAAGAGACAAGATGGACATTTTTCCTCAATGGCAAAATAATACTATGTCCAAAGGGTAATTGAAAGGTTGTCAATAAACGAATGTATCTGGAAGTCAGTTATATCGTATGATCATGCCACACTCTATTGTTTCAATACAAAAATCTGGCTTCATTTAAAATTGCTTTAAGTACCATTTTTGAATCCGGTATAGTATAACTTTTTACAGTAAAAATATTAGATAGAGGTTTTTCGGACAGGTGGTCTACAAGACACCACCGTCCGTTTTCATGAGCGAGTTCGACTGTAATAACCATGTTGATGATGTAACATGATGATCTCAAATGGTTGCAATATATAAGCGCTTTGTTGCTAACACTGTTCGTCAAAATTCTGTGCTAGCTTTTTGTCTAATATTGGGAGCCGCTTTCATGATGGTTTTGTTGATAGCCGTTGCCAGTTATTAAGTTACATGGAAGTTAATAAATTAAGCTGATTATCAGCAGTATGTACACCGGTAATATCGATAGACAGACAGCCAAATAAACTGACAAACAAATATAACAACAGGTAACGATCAAGAAGAAACGCCGCATCATGTGACGTTAGATCCGTCCTGGAATACGCTGTTCAGACATCTTGTAAAGATCTCCGTCCTTCACCGGCATAGGCTTGCATCCTTTATCAAGCAGCCAATATGTGGTCTGCACTCCCTTGCCCTAGGGAAACAGAATATAGACAAACTGAAGAAAGGATCGATTTTGATAACATAATAAATATTAGAGGTGGTACCGTTTGTAAATTAATTTTATGTTTTTTGATACGCTATCGCACGCTTCATCAGGCACGTTTATGTGCGAAAGCTTGTCAAAATAAATAAAATTAGTTAAAAAATGTAGCACCTATAATGTTTTTAACAATATAATCAGTAACTACGACGACGGCGACGACGACGACGACTAAGCAAAACATGTCCCATTAATAGGTTAAGAAAGTAATCAATACTATTTAGCTACTTACTTTCATTTCAACTTCTCCTCGCACAACCAGTTCATAGCCACCCAGTTCTTGGAGAGCCGCATGTGTACTTGCACTCACGTGTACTTTCAGGGCTGAAGAATAAAACCCCAGCAAGTAACATCATTGGAAGCCCAAGACAAGTATTATAGCGCATTCCCACTTTCTGGCATGTGTGCGCACGTGTATGTGCGAGTGTACGTGCGTGTGAGCGATTGCACATGCATGTGCACGTGCGTGTGTGTTCTTGATGATGCCACTGCTACTGGAATCCTAACAGTCCCCTCGGGGTCTGAGAGATGCTGGTTAGTTGACACGGTTCATTTATCTGTAGTGAACCCAGCTGAAAGGCGATGCGCGTTAGATTGTTGAACTTGAAATGATCATGCAACTCCAGATACCTACTCATGGTTCCTGGTATCCTTTGACACTGTGCGGGCCCAGAAATAATCAGATGCCTCTGCATAAGATTTATTTAATGCTGCCTAAAAATTTGGAATCTGGGATAGCTATGCTCTATCATTATCTTTGAGCAATAGATCCAAATATCCTAGACTCTAACAACATAAACTCTGATGCTTTTATTTCAAAGTCTGTACTGGCCTCAATTCAATTATAATATGGGTTCTTAACATCAGTTTTCACTCCAAATAAATTAGTTGGTTTCTTCATACAACATACAATTGAGCTAATGTGTCATGTAATTTGTTATATTTTGATATGAAGGTAGGGGCCTACACAGGGCACAAGATTGTGAATGCCGATTATTTACTTATTATTAGATAAATGAGATGCAGGTTTCTAGACAAGCAGCCGATTTGTGACCTCTGAAAGCGATACTTCTGCGGACTATCAATGTAAGTGTATATTTAGAAAGAAAGAGCCATTTTTGCTCAAGTATTCTTGGAGGTGGGAAATGAGTAAATTCCTGATCAAGATACTTAAACTGCTAGGTGTCTAGTAACTATATTCCTAATTAGTTGTTTTCTTTAGTGTATTTTTATAGTGCGGAACTAGACATGCAATATGATTTCTTGAGAGAACTTCGCCTTGATCTGCCCATATCTTTCATATAGCCATATCTTAACTAATGCATGCTGATATAGCATTTATATTCCGATTTGTGATATTATGGTAATTTTGAATCTTACTTATACTACTAAAAGAGACCGAATGGTTTTCTTTATTTATCTTATTTCTTGAATTTCCAAATGATACTTTCCAGATGAGGCATCTCTTAGCCTCTCCAGATGGTACTTCGGTTATTTCATTATTCTAGTTAAGCTTTTCATTTGGAACTTTACTAATCCTGTTTATCAGAGCCTTACATTAACTTATCATTCATTCTTTTACTTATTTCTGATGTTCATTGTAACTCTTATTCTCTTACTTCACATGCTCGTCCAATGGCCCTTTCTAGTTTTAACCATGCCCCGCCCATCTCTATCTAAGCTCCATCCATACCGCGCTCGTCTTGGGATCGATTGATCTCTGAACACCCTGACTATCAATTTACAGAAAACTATACAGGTAAGCTGTTGGATATTTCGAAACTAATTTGACTGGGTATTGTTGGTGCCTATGGCAGCAACTCAAATTAGTTTTAAAATATTCAATAGCATGTTCCTTAAATAGCGCAAACATACAATTCGTACAACGTGTCGGACTATTAAGCGTTAAAAACGGGCTTAATCGAATCATTCATGACGTCGTGATTATGACGTCAGCATACACGTCGCATAGTTGATTATGCCGTCATATGATTGAGTGAGGAAATGGATTCATGAATTATCTTTAACTACTTTCGTTTTACCTTCCTTCTCTGATTTAGTAGAAGACTATAATTTTTATTTGCAATGTCCTTATTACCACATTCTTAGTGATTTTCTTAGGATTAGAACGCTTATTTATGACATTGGGGGTAATGCATGTGACTAAAAACTGTGAAGGAACCGCAGAGTCCGCTCAACAAAATGAGGCAACGAAAACTACAGTACAGTACTTTTTGTCACATCTGCAGGTATGTCAGTGACAGCATACAGAAATGTCTAATGCTGGGAATGACACCCGGAAAGCAAAGCAAAGGTCGACCTGAAACACTGGTGGCGTGATGATGTAACCCAAGAGACAGCTAGTTCGACAACTGGAAGATCGTATATACTGGAGGAGGCTTGGCACGAACTCACCAGGGTTCGACTCATGACTTGTTGGACTATAAGAGATAGAGAATACCTGCGCTTGAGTTTTAATTATATGACATTGCGTTTTGCTTAGGGTCCAGTCTTTCTTGATTATTATTCAGTCATTAATATCAGTTTTTGCATCTGGTTTCTACTATTTATTCTTTTATAATTGTCCTATGACAGAACATAGAGATCTCGTTATTACTCTGTTGACGTAAAATTTATAAGATACTGTCTCTATATTCCAGATGTCTGATCGTGAAGCTTAGTCGAGAGGTTACGTACCTAGCAGTGAATGAGGGGCGACACAGTAATGCTCTGACTAGATTGTCATTTGATTTTATAACGAATAGTTACGAGACAAAATAGAGGGCTTTGTAACGGGAAGCTTCGGCAATACCTCTCCGTATCGAGGCAGGGATAGTGAGGGAAATGAAGGTCGAGTCTGTTAGTCCGTGGTCTCAGGAACGACAGTTCCTCTGCTGATTCAGGGCATCATTGATCTACGAATAAACAGCTTCCAATAATTGAGGACATCGATAGAGAGTTATCCGTTGTAAATGCCGAAATATAACATGTGATTCACTGTGGCTGTGGCGTGTGATCTACGGTGCCCCCCGTCTCCCCTGACATGGCTAGAATGCTATTCTGTAAGCTATATCAGCCAACCACCCCTTGGTCATGTTAGTTATATTAGCGTTTTTTACGAATCACATGCCATTTTTAGGCTTCAGTAACCAAATTCAATTAGCAAATGAACGATGGTATAACAGAAAAACACAATCGATTGCGGGTCCATTATCATGGGAATGGATGGGGCACATTGAGTGACTGTGGGATTTGGCGTGATCAGGTTCTTTCGCTGAAAGACCACTGCAAAAGCTGCAACTATACTACTAATCATTGTAGCCCAGATGATAAGGGTGTTTATACTGTTTTATAATTTGGAAGAGATTTCAGTTTCATTAAATGAAGATGGGCTAAACTGATTATGGTCCAAGAAGATAACTGTTGCAAAAGGTAATGGCAAATGGTAACGCCAGTGACACAAACATACTAACCTTGGCCGTTTGATTCCATTCTTGAGGTTGTGTTCACTGTATCACCAAACAAACAATAACGTGGCATCTTGTGACCAACCACACCTGGACAAACACAGAGTTGACACGATTAATAGTCTAAACCAGCGATATTTAATGTGTCAAAATTATACGTTAACACTAACTTGAAATTTCAGTGTTTCAGTGTGACAGTGTCACAATTTCAAGACAACTACTATACATGAATGGTGTTGAATATTATGAAAATAATTTGCTACAGCTTCCAGTTAAATTAGTTTCGAGAATATTCAACAGAAATGTCTATACATCAGAAAGAATGTGTCGTTTCTGGTGTGCAGGCTCAGTGTTATAATGTTAAACTCGTTAATGTCAGCATCAACTTTCAATTAAATACATTTTGGCAGTATTAAACATGTTTCATGATGGCACTTTATAAACTAGATTCAGAGGTGTTATGATTCTGGGGTCCTAGGAGTGATGTGTGTGTAAGTACCATATGCTGTCCATATAGAATACATTATAGATATCACAAATAATATAGACATTGACGTGGTATAAAAACTCGAACAAAAGTATGCCTAGCATGTTGGACATCATATTTAATCCAAATGATCTATCAATAGGCCTACCCATTTCAGAGCAATCGCACATATAAGCTGGTGCGTATTTTGAAACAAATTCAACAGAAATCTGTTGTAGGCAGAAGTAGTTCTCAGTCAAATTAGTATGAAAATACGAAACAATAATTATTAAATTGTAAAGAATTTCCGTGTTTTGGCCTTTTGGGTTTCAAATGGTTAAGCAACAACAGTCACATTAACTAACAAACCCGCGGCACAGGGTCCGGTGTGAATTCCTATTCTTAGCTGTAGGCACTTGGTCTGGCGATGACGTATGGTAAACGTGTGTACAGACCGAAGAAGATCAAGCGCCATGTTAGCGATCTCGCCACTGTGACGTTTATCATTACGGATAGGTAAGCCACTGACAACCATGTATGCGTCACCAATCGTTTCCACCTATGGATTAAAATACACCTAATTTGTCGGCTTGAGTGGTTAAAGTACCTAAATGCTATCAATAATCTACCACAGAGTGAGGGGTGGTTTGGGGGGGGGGGGGGAGGTGGCGGGGGTGGGGGGGGGGCGCTTCGATGATTAAATTATCATTGATAATTAAAAAGAAGTAGAATACGATTGGTGGCGAGTGTCTGACAAAGTGAACAAGAGCGATCACAGATTACATACCATCGGTTCCCGTTTTGGTCACATTGTAAGTCTGGACGCACGCACGCATGCATGGACGCACGCACGCACGCACACACACGCACGCACGCACGCACGCACGCACGCACGCACGCTCGCACGAACGCACGCACGCACGCACGCACGCACGCACGCACGCACGCACGCACACACACACACACACGGAGACAGACAGACAGAGATATGGCAGTACTCTTTTCCCCCTTAGACCTTCGAGACGACAAATGGAGATTACCAGAACAATAATACAATACGTTATCAGCATTCATTCTGACATGACATCATCTGCTGAAGAGAGGAAGCCATTTCTAGCTATACGCCCCGACCACCCCCACCTCACCCCCAAAATCCCTACTATCTTTCCAGCCAAGTCTGGTTGAAATTGCCTAAGCAGTTAATGATGATTAGCGTTTTAAGTGATTTCCCGCCATTTCCCACAAAATTCAAGATGACCGTCGAAAAGCAAAATTGACCAATCAAAATTCTGTTTAGATGTTGTGAAGCATTCCAGTCTAGGGTTCTTCCAGCTGAGTTTGCTTGACATTGACCAAGTGCTTAATGAGGAGTATACCGTTTACTGATTTTCCAAATTTTTAGATAATCCAAGATGGTCGCCGGAAAAATTGACCAATCGATATTCTGTATACATGTTCTGAAACCTACCACCTACCCATCCTTTCAGCCAAGTCTGGTTGATATTTCCCAATCAGCTAATGAGGAGTAGAATTTTAAATGGTTTCCTGCCATTTTTTGGAAACTTCAAAATGGCCACCCAAAAAAATTGACTAATCAAAATTATGTATAATACAAGTTCTGGAACATACCACTCTAGGGTCATTCTAGCCGAGTGTGCTTGAAATCGCCCAAGTGGTTAATGAGAAGTATGATTTTAAATGATTTCTGGAAAACTTTGTGAAAATCCAAGATGGCCAACAGAAAAATGGACAAATCAACATCCTCAATAGATGTTCTGGACCCTACCACCATACGATCATTCCAGCCAAATTTGGTTGAAATTGGTCAACGCATAAAGGAGGAGATGCGATTTGATGGATGAACGGACGACAGATGGACAAAAGATCTGACCTTAAGCTCACTTAATCCTTTGGGCCAGGTGAGGTAACAACTTCTGTCAATGTTTTTAGAGTGTCACCATTTTGATGGCCAATACACTTTATGGTTTTCTCACCTTATAAACATCATGTCGCGAGAGAATGTTGTCAAAATTGTTATACAGGTCATTTAGGAGGTCCACAACCTCCATGGGCGAGCTTTCTGAGCACAGTGAGGTGAATCCGACAATGTCCGAGAAAAATACGGTTACAGATTCATATATTTCTGGTATGACCTCCTGACCTCGCTTAAGCATGTCTGCTACAGAACTGAGAAATAAGCATGACAATGACAACAGAGGTTAAGGTAGTGAAAGGTAACTGTTCTGTGAGGTAAGTGAGTGAGCGGGCGGGTGGGCGGGAAGGTGGATTAGTGAGTGATGTAGGGATGGGAGAGGAATGTATGTGGCAGGAAAGAGGGAGGGAAGAGGGAGGGAGTTAGGGTGGACGGGCGGATTCGTGGGCGGGCTCACGTGGGTAGGATTTTGGTGTGGGCGGTCCAGCGAATGAGGGCGACTGTGAATAAGTGCTTATAAGTCGCTGGGTAATTGACTGAGTAAGCTATAACGTACACAACCGTAAAATACAACTACATCATGAAGTCCTACTTGATGTTATGTTTAATTTGACTATATACGCGCCTTAATATAACTAATTTGCTATGTAAGTAGGTTTTGTACCCAAATGATGGTTGGTGCTTAAAGCGAGTGGTAGTATGACCACCGTTTTAGCACAACAACAGATAACCACTTAACATGTTTGGCTAGAGTGTATGTTTAAACTCACGCTGGCAGCATCCTGTACAATAGCATATCGGTCTTCTTCTTCTCTTCCACCAACTGTTCTGTTCGCTGCTCCACCAACTCCTCCAAATTGTTGGCATATTTCTCAAGCATCTTCAACATGTTGTCCACGATGTCGCGTTTACTGCCGAGAAATGAATGGCACACTATAAGTTATATATGTATTTGCCAGCTATTGACGATTGCATGACTTGAGCAATAATCTTTATTTTCGACGTGCAACTAGTATACGTCTGTCTACCTGCCCGCCCGCTGGCCTGTCCGTCCGTCCGTATGTTCGTCTGTCTGATTATCAGAGATAGATAAGATCCTGAAAGATATGTTACAATGGTCGACTGAAGCGATGCATTCAATGGCAGAGATATCAAATTTCAGACAAAAGATCTGCCGCCTGTCGTTTAGAAATAAACAACGGACCAAAACCATTAGCCTGCCACGAGCCATTCCAAAAACACCCAGACAAACTGCCCAAGAACGCTGTAATAGAAGGCACCCATCAGGATCTACCGCCATCATGATTGCTTTACTTATTACCTTTATTAGCGTCTAAGTAAAGGATTTGGGCATGTTCCCAGAAAAGAATTGCCGCGATCCATATTTGCTAGACATAAAACAAAACCCCCATCTAAAATAATCTGTCATTTTTACGGGATGGGCGAAACAAAGGATTGGAAAACTCTTTTTCATCATTTATTATTCATAAATGGCCACTCAAAATATTGTTTGTCGCTCGCTCATCCATTTCATATATATTTTATGCACATCAGCTGAATAATAGTGTCCCCTAAGGTCAACATGTCACCAATTTTGGCTATTGCTTAACATCTGAGAAATGCACATTACTGTAACTGGCAACGGAATATTTTGGTGTTATTAGCTTAAGAAGTTAATAATAGACATATTTCGACAAATCTAAAGAGTTGAAAAATCTAAAGAATCGTTGTTGATTTATTTCACGAGATGTTGTTACTGCAATAGCTCAAAATGCAATTATGGGGACGTAAAAATTGAAATGGACGTAACATTGCATCTAAATAATGTTGCATAATAGATCGCCACTCAAAATGTTTCGTTGAGTGCCCTCTGAAATTTGCTGGCGGTATGTTATATGACAATAAGTTGAAAAATCAGGTCACTAGAGGCCAGAATGTAGCCAGCTTTCGCTGCTGTTTGCAATTGGACAACTGTGCATTGCAGTGACTGACACCGTGCTGATAAAGCCTTAGCACATGACAATGCATGATAAACGCCAGCTGGCAAATCTACATGGCCAATTTTCATTTAATTAATTTCATGGGATGTTGTTAGTATGAGGGATAACAGAATATATCCATTATTGAAAGTAATTGGAAAGTGGAATATCTGGGAACTGAACAGTTAACTGATCATAATATCGCATCTAAATATCATAGATTAATACATGGCCACTGAGAACGATTTTTCTAGTGTGCTATGCAATTTTATGAATGCTATGTGCAAATCAGTTGAGTAATAAGGTCCGTTAATGTCAAATGGTCACATATTTTGGCCGATGCTTAAAATTTTGGAATTGTGCATCACTGCGACTGTCAACGTGCCACTAACGGAATATTTTGGTGCTAATACCCGGAGAATGAATGATATACGACATCTGACAAATCGAAAGTGCGAATGTTTATTTATTTCCATTCAATCATGTTATTATGACTGCTGAGACAATGCTGGTTCTGAAAGTAACGGTAAAATGCAATCATGTGCACCTGAACATAAAGCGAACATATTATCGCACCTATATAACCTAAAGCAATAATTGAGCACTCAAAATCTTTGTTTTACTACCTTCTACATACTAGACAATAAATCTTCTGGCTGTATTCGACCATAACATCACTCAATGAGTCAAAGTCACTATAAGGCATGTCAGAGGCTTATGGCCCACGTTCATTGTTGCTACCATCGTCAATGGAACTACCCTGTCACTTTCGTTCTCTTGATCATCTGAGAGTATTGGACAGTATCTCATCCTTACATCGCATGGCGCCAATCCAACCACTACTCTCATTTGATTCCTCTTCCAAATAGCTACCTGATACTTCAATCCTCGTTGTGTATCAGTGATGGCAAGGCCTTGTTGGAGTTAATGTTGCTATGTTAACAGTTTCTTCTGTTGGAGCTTCCCTCTGATTCGCACCACCTCTCTTCCCCATTTATATGCAGAAATGAAATGCAACATAGTTTGTTATGGGACTCGTCTTGAACATTCCGCAGATGCAAACCTCAAACAGAAGAAAGGGATTCTTTGAGATCATGAGCGAGAGAGAAGTTCAATGAGTCGCCAGCAATAAGACGAGCCTCATGTCAGTAATCAACTGTCCAAAAAGGATGTGCCACTGTAAATAGGAGCTTAAGCATGTAAAAAAGGATAAATTAACATCAACTCTTTGGATTTCTCACCTTTTAAGCTAATAACACCAACATATTTCTTTCTAAGCGCTTTGTAGGTTACAATAATGCACAGTTATTTTAAGCTAAAATTCGTGACCTTTTGACCTCTGATTACATAATTATCCAACCGATTTGCATAACACACATCTGAAATTGCAGATGACACTAGAGTACTCATTTTGAGTGGCCATGTATTACTCAACATTATTAAAATGTGAATATTACGTTCATTTCAGTTTTCAGATCCCCATAATTGTATTCGTCAGCTATTTTCAATTTGAGGCGTGCCCCGTTAAGATAACTCAACATGGTTCGCACTTCTCTCGCTAGGAGGCGCGTGGTTCAGTTTGATCACTAGGTCCAGGCCTTACAGACGACGACCTAGTCCATTTGGTGTAGGACCCCCATTTGGCGGAACACCAAACTCTAGTTAGCTTGGTAAGTGACGAGGTGAGAATCTCTCTTTAGTGACCACTTTTGGTGACTGTTTATAACATATTTGTCACCGTAGGCCTACCTCGAACATACCTTGATTTGTTCATTACACGTAGACGGTGTTTGACATCAGAGGCTGAAGGCCTGATGGCAGGGTTCTCACCCCAGCAATCCTCGACCAGAGACACCAGAGACGGTTCTATTGATTTATCATTTCGAATGGTAGGACGGCAAAGCTGATTAGCAATGTTACCTTTCTTAACCAGATCAACAATCACTACAAGACAAAATATATATGTGTACATCGTTTGTATGCATCGTTTGTATTTGTTTGATGACAGCAGAGCAGGACTAAGCCTATTTGGGGCACTACTACTACTACTACTACTACTACTACTACTACTACTACTACTACTACTACTACTACTACTACTACTACCACCACCACCACCACCACCACCACCACCACCACCACCACTACTACTACTACTACTACTACTACTACTACTACTACTACAACATCATCATATACTAAATGTGCTACGTATGTGTCCAAATACTTGAAACTAATTTGACAAAAAGCTGGTGACGCCTTAGGCAGCACCAGCTTCCAGCTAATTTTTTTCAAAATATTCAACCGCTTACGTATTAAATGATCGTAAAAGTGAGATATTGGCATGATACGTGTTCAAATGGGTAAACTGTGATAATTGCTTTTGATTTTGGGGCCCTATTTTTCGTGGCCCCAGTGCTTTAGCTCCGTTAACCCTTTCCTTAATCCGTCTGTGAATGACAAAAGTGTCACAAAAGCCGTCATATGAACATACTGTTTATTACGGATGCTACATATTCAAACGTATCCTATGTGGTGTTCTGAATTTAGCAATTGCTTTACTTATTGCAGATTTATTCGCTGGCATTTGTCTTACCATCAGGCCCCATACTGTCAGTCGCATATGGTTGAGCTCGGTACAGTGTCTCATAGAAAATGATGCCTAGGCTGTACACATCTCCCGTCTGGGCATGCGCGCTACTTTTCGCCAGGTTCGAGTCTCGTAGCAGCTCTGGTGCTGTCCATAACAAACCTGCGTAAGAAATTGTCCATTTTATTTAAGTCTGGATGAACCAAGTTGTCTTAACCCTTACACTGACGAATCCCTGAAAAAAATTATATTCTTTACGATAAAAACATTCTATTGTATTTTGAAATTAATTTGACTGGACGTCGTTGCTGTCTACGGTAAAAGGGTTAACAGTAAAATGAGAGGTTTATTCCATCATCGACCATGTTCTAGGTAGGTGGGTATGGGACGCGTCTCATGTTTATCATGACTGAATACTGCCTGGAAGCGCGATAATCTATATATGCTGGAAATTGGTATTGCTATCATTCGCAATTTCACAGCCATTTTCACAGCAATCAGTAGGCACTACACCGCCACCGTTGATGGCCTTATAATATGCTGTAGGCTATACTTTCTACGTCATATCAGAATGGAATGACCCATTTCTATCAATGCCACGCCCATTTTAGCTAAGTGTCACCCACTTTTTACGAGTGTTGGAATTGGCTTAAAACCAGTAAATCTGAATTTACAGAATCAAAATTTAAAGGTAATTTTACACGTATGCTGTTTAATATTTTGAAACTAATTTGACTTTATTGCCAGCAAAGCAACAGTTCCCAGGGAAATTAGTTTCAAAATATTCAACATAATGTTTATTGTTTATTAAATTGTAGATTCATTAAAGACATACACTTCGTGCAGAAGTGATGGACTTTCATGACGGAAGAACACGCCATTACGAGTGACAAGAGCTAACTAGTGACGAAATGGGGGAATCCAGTTGTAGCTATTCCCCGCCCATCTCTAACTAAGCTCCCTTTAACTAATATTCTAGCTGTGACAGAAATGGCATCAATTGATCCATATCACGTCACGTGAGTAAAACAATGGTGGATAGGTTAATTACTTATAAGATCGTATCCCACCGTTTGTGATTTGGAAATTAAATTTATTGACAACAGAAACCCATTCTTTAAAACAGTTATTTACAGCGCACCTTATTGAAGAGCCATTATTTTATGACTTTGAGATTATTTCTTACAAAACATTCTTCAATAATTAAAGAGGTCAGATATCATTAGTGACTATGTTTGATGTTTGTTTAGAAACTAATGCATGACCTTTATTTGAAGCACCCCAATTGAAGATAACATTGCAATAAGCTAATGAACGAATTATCATGTAGGTCTAATATTGAAATAATAAGTGGCTATTTACATATCTGGACATCTAGTGAAATAGCATCAACAATTGTACCAGTACAAATGACCTAATTTTCAACTAACTATCTGCATATATAGGCCTATGTTACTGTTAATCTATACATGATGCAAAAGAATGCAATGCCGAAACCACAAAGCGCCATTCAAAAAGTGGTTTGAATACTGGTGAAAATAACGGCGCTATTTTTAAAGCTATATGTGTCACCTTTCGATTGCTCGTACGATGAGATCGATTTGTGAGCGCACATCATACTGGTCATCCCGAAATTAGATAACTTCACTGTCCATCTGTTGTCCACTAAACAGTTACTGCTCTTCAGGTTACCATGGGACCCGAGTGGTGAGTCGTGGATATACTGCAAACCCTGATGTGACATAAAATAACACCCTTGCTGAGATATCAGCATATTGGCATGCATTTTGAATCTATTCAGGTCTAATATTCACACAGACATTATGTCCTTATACTTATTATTAGTCTAAATACTATTATATATGTTATTAACCTGTTTCAGGCGCATTGGATTATCAGGCAAGTACGACAATGAACGCGTGTGAGCAGCTATTCAATGTGCGAAAGAGTCCAAATTGAATATCTAGACAGATGGAGATCTGCATACAAAATGCTGAGTGCCCTGTCTTCCTAACATAAAATGATCAACACTAACGCTTAGCCTATCCGAAGCTATCCGCCCCGCATAAAGCATACAGTCAATATGAAAAAGTACATTTGGCAACATGGGCGTGGGAACATATAAGTGGTGAGTCAGTGGACTTATGTGTTTCGCATTTCTGGAACACCGAATATGTATCTTCTTAAACATGCGCTGCTTTAATAATAATAATAATAATAATAATAATAATAATAATAATAATAATAATAATAATAATAATAATTATTATTATTATTATTATTATTATTATTATTATTATTATTGTGCATGGGTATGGGCATGTGAAAAATCATGCATTATGTGTTAAAAATGAAGAATACTGTACCGATATATTAATCGTTAATTGCAACAATGTTTTTAAAACGAACATCAGTTATTGCATGAAAGAGAGTATAACACAGTAATCTGAAATTTCATTGAAGTATGGGCAATTTCAACAAACAGTTATCATGGATTAAACAGCGCTAGTACTTTCATCATCTGCAGCCTATCACATATATTACGACAATGTCTCAGTATTGAACACTCACGCTGGCCATGTCTTGTATGAAAGACATTTTGAACATCCAGTCCAATGCTATATCATCATTCTCCAAGATGTCCTAATATAATAATAATAATAATAATAATAATAATAATAATAATAATAATAATAATAATAATAATAATAATAAACGGTCAAAATGTGATACAGTGTTTACAGTGTAAGAATTATGATGCTGAATATTCTAAAAGTAGAACTAGATCTAGATGGCAGCAACAGGTTCGTGTCGAACCTTTTCCAAAATATTAAACAGCTCACCTGTATGGTTGCCGTGGAATTGTGATACTTGGACTCTAGGATTCAAAGGATTAAAATATAAATATATATCTTGCATTGCGTACTAAGCCGAATGCACGTTTTAGATATTATATCAGTCCAACAAACCTGTATGAATAATAAGTATTAGTGTTTGTCACCCTACCTGCATGCTTCCCTTTGGACAGTACTTGTAGAGAACACAGTTGAATTTGCCATTCAGTGACACGCCGACAAAAACATTGACATTTTCATGTGCTAGATCACGCATCTGAATGGAAAAACATACATGTACAATGGAGGGGTCCAGTTTTAGCTATGCTCCGCCCATCTCTAACTAAGCTTCACCGACACCTCACTCGCGTTAGACAGGTGGAAAATTCAGGAAAAGCATTTAGAAAAAGCTCAATTTAAAAAAAAGAATTTTGTTACAAGCTGGTAACAAATGGTTATAGAATACTTCGAGGGTACTGAATCCGAACTTGCTTGTTACCAAAATATCTTCTGAAGGTAAAATGCTCAAAATCGTTAGCTAAAACATGACGTCATAATCCACAAAATGTGATAATTAATTCACACCTATGTATTGCTGCTCACCTTTAAAATGGTATCACAGTTCCCAAAATGAGAATAATCAGGATATAATATTGGCCTAATCTTGGTGAGGAGTGAGAACTAATAGGAATTCATGTAATGAGTGGGTTTGGGTAGGGTGGGCGTATTTATTGGTTTATGTGCGCTTTGACCAGCAATGTCCATAGAGAGCCATATTCGCTTAATGTATTAAAAATCCTGTTACTTCACTCTAATTACACACGCCGCCAAATGCCGGTGTGCATATTGCAGTTGGTGTCGCCTATTTGTCTGTTTATCCGCACGATATGTTCGAAATCAAAGAAGGTAGACTCACCAAATTTGGCATATCTATTTAAAATCTAGATTCTAGGTAAAATGGTCAAATATCTAGGTCATGGGGTGTATATGGTACAGAGGACAGTAGACATTCAGCACATGCACAAATACACACCAAGAGCACATGATTAACCGCACGATTCATAAACTGACATGGACCACATGCGCACAAGGACACTTGATAAATACAGCACACTCCAAGACAGAAATAGATATACACGCACGCCCATAGTGGAGCACACAGAGGACACCAAGCATACACGCACAGGACAGTCACATCACATGCATGAAGAAATGAACTAGCCACACTCACAGATAAACACACAAGTGAACTCACATGCATCGACAATGACACACGCGCGCACGCACGTACGCACGCACGGATTATATACACACTAGGCTTATACGAAAGAGGATTATCTAATATATTGTGTCCACGATTTTAATGTTGTACTTAATCTAGTAATATTTACTGCATATACTGAATGTGTTGTAACGGATGACGTGAGACTGTTTGTCACCAAGGCTAGTGACTATGGACTGACGCCACATGTTTCTAATATAACATGGGACGGCAGTCAGTTGGGTACGGTCACTTGTAGTTTTGGATAGTTAGTCCCACTCCACGACGTGAATATCAAACTGTGGATTGTGGCCAACTGTGCAAACGAACCACGGTGACATTGTCCCAGCGTAAGTTATATATTAATAAAGTATTATGTAACTATAAAGACGCGAATGTTATCTTACCAGTCAGATGAAAGATCCTGGTGTATAGACAACCTAAACGGTATGAAAGTCTCCTGTAATCTGTACCATAGTTACCATACTCTAAAGCGGGACATGTTATCAACTATGATTATATATGCCAGATCGACACAGCATTAGCTGAAAACACTAAGAGCACAAAGAAAATGAAGACCGACGTAATTATCTCTCCTAGAATCATACATGGAAGGTTTGTACACTTCACTGCCGACAACATTGATGTCAGAAATTAAACACTTGATGGCAAGAATATCATTCATGCTACTTAAGAGGCTGCATGCGCCCAAAAACCTGAAACCTAGTAAACGACGTCAGCTGGATGTTCAGTTTGTTATGAAAACACCATTCCCACTACCATAATTAAGGAGAGAGCTGAACCCAAGTACCAATATCTGGGCCTGGTTTGGCTCACCAAGCCTCAATGTGAGCATGTGCACGTAAAGTGTACCAGACCAATTGATCTGACGTTCATCATAAAAAGGCAGAATTCTGCCATAAAACCTCGATGGGAAGTATTCAACGAATCTCTGAGTTTGAATGATTACGAAATAACATCAGTAAGACAATTGGCTTTATACAAGATCAGGTACACGAACTGATTACTTTGAGCAGAGTGGTTCAGCTTTGTATGCCCACATCATCATGTGTGGATCAGCAGTATACTGTCACACAGTAGACCAGGTGCTCTACTGCAAACCTGATGGAATTAAACTGTTATGTGCCTGAATACAGACAGAGTGTTTTTACCTCGGCTGGGGGGGGGGGGGGGTTCTTAATATTTCCATAAATTTACTGAGTATCATCGATGATCATCTGAAGGGTTATGGTCTAGTATAAGCTTGGTTAGAGGCTAAGGTTTTCTTGGACCACTCTCCACAGAGAAAGCCATGATGGACAAATCTTAGAACAAAGACATGCGCACTCATAAAGTGGCATACCATGTTATGTGGCGAGTATTGTTATCAAAGTCTCTCTCGAGCATACCGAGGAGTATGTCATAGAGCTTCACACACAGATCATGTCTATGAAAATGATGTCTGGTGGTGACGAATATGGGAACCGTGTTCAAACTGACTACTTCGAAAAGGTAATTACCCTCTTCATCAAGGAAACCCTATATGACAATGCTAATATTCACTACTGGTAGAATTACATGGGAATGATGACTATCCTACTGATGCTCACGTGAGCTCAACGGGTAGGCCAATGGGACCTGACCGTACACTCATTAACATGAATTGTTCCATTCTTCACGCGGTATGATGATCATAACTATTCGCGATGGGGACACAAATACATTGCTGAAATGCACCAGCTACGATCGCGGATCATTTATCTTTTTAAATAAGGTGATTTTGTTGTCAAACACTCAACATGAAAGTTCAACCAAGTTGATCATGACAAGGCATAGGTCTGAATCTGAAGGCACTCGAAGGAGGTCGTGGCATAATAGTTATCACTGGATCCTCTATCGCATTAGCAAGATGAAGTCTCTCGCACAATTTGAGATCCCAGATATCTTATCATGCAATGGTAATGCTTGAGTTTAGTCTTGTACATAAATGAAGCGACCACGTGTGGATAGACAGAAGACAACATAGTGGAACATAACCTGCTCGCGATCTCAAGTCCTCTTAGCCAAAAATGGCATTCAATACTTTATGCAAATCATAGTCATGCATGACTTAGTCACAGATCAAATCCGAGAATCTCTTCTGAAAGCAGAAACCGTAGAATATTAGCAGTTGAAAACATTTATCAACCAGAGCATACTCAAAGAGGCAGCAGTTAAAACCTGTCTATGGTCCGCTCAGAAAAAATAAAGTTCCAATATTTAGCACCCTATATGATGTCCCGAAAGATGCCAAAGACAAAGCCAACCATATTGTCATGAAGGTTGATCGATACATCCTATGGCACCTGATTACCATATCTGCAGCTGGTAGAGAAGTTAACCTAGCCCACTGTCTGCAACATGAGCTGATGCCAGTACCAATTTCACTTGCCGAAGAAAACGGATTCCTAAAGCCAGGTTCCAACGTCATTCTCGCAGACTGTTTAACAGCTGGCATTGACTGTCCACCATCAGCAGCCGCTCTGCGTGGTACCTCTTGCCTCGTCATAGATGGTCGAGCACTAGCAATTGCAATGATTAAATTGCTGGAATGCAAGATGTTTGGAGACTTGACTAATAATTTCATCGTTGGAATTAAATCTGTTGCTAGGTATAAATATAAGACTGTGGACATTATGTTGGATAGATGCCAAGTCGAATCGATCAACTCTTCAACACGTCAAAGAATGGCCAACACAACTCGTCCAATCCGGCACAGTATTGAAACCAGTACCACTACCAGTTTATTGGGCAAACTTCACTGCTCAATCAGAGAACAAGACAGAACCGGCCAGGTTTCTGTCCAAGGAACTGACTAAACATGCTCCCGTTGAGAAGACTGTGCTGTGCTTACCAGTGTGAGGTTAGAAGTAGCAATCTGTCCCTGTGGACATGCTGAAAGCCACGCTCAATGAATCAGATATATGTCTATAGTTATCCATGCAATACACAGTAATAACACCGAGAAACGGAAATTTAAAACTATAAGCTGCTAGACTTCAACCAGGCTGGGCACAGAATCTCATTTTATTCCATGCGCAGACGGGGTGTGGTACCATATCGTTTATAGCTGCTCACATGCCAAAAACAATATGCACGGCATACAACGTGTTAAATGATGTGGAAACCGTCAACCAAGCTCGCTGTATATTTTTTTTCAAACAGAAGAAACCAGAATCATTCCCGCCAAAGCGTAATGCCCTGAAATAACACATAATGTGAACACACTGCCATAGTTTGGAAACATAAATTGTCCAAAACCAAATGTTCTCTGCCTGAGAGGAATGGATGCACTCTTAGCAATGTGGATCAAACATATTTCAATTTTGACAATACGATTATGGAACACCATGAACATACACATGTTATACATCATGAACACTTACGAATACGCACAGCCCATCATATATGTTATTATGCTTAATGTAATCGGATTGTAATATACTACAATGTTATATACGGAATTAACTGGTCTGTGTGTGCCGTGGCACGCATGTGGGAGCAGACTTGTGTCGCTAGCGAATGACGTCATAGGATTATGGCAAGCATATATATGAGTAGTTGATAGTTGATATTCGGTGGTCAGTACGACCAGGTGTGTGTTCGAAGTCTATTCGTCAAAGATGGTTTGTTGCTCGTTGAATTGGCGATCCAGACTGCGAGCGGCGACCAAACTTTGGAAGAATAGAGTTCAAACGCAGACGTTTGGAAATAAAGCATCGTTAATGATTACAGAACAACTTATGTTTGTTATTTACATGGCCAGAAACAGGATCCCGATGTACCGCCATATGGTTCACGGTACTAGACAAATCTAGGCAAAGCTACAGAGAGCTATCCTACAGATTGTGATTTTCAAGATGGGTATCTGGCAGACATATTAGATTTCAAACCAATGCCAATGTTGAAAGGCATTGTGCCCATATCACACACAATAGATTTGATTTTCAAAGTTTTTTCCTAATTCAATACAATCTAACTAGTGCTGTTACATAGAAAATAATCTTCAATGTGACTAATTTAGATTTTGTATCCGTCCATGGTAGGTACATTTTTTGCTGGAACTAGTCTAAATTGTAATGATATCCTGCATATCACTAGATTTTAGTATGAAATGTGTTTAAATTGAATAGCCAGATTATGGCTATATCTAATGTTGGAAAATAGTCTAAATATAATAACCTACAATTTTATTGTTAGAGAATCTTGTAATGTTACTAAGACAGAGCAAAGTGAAAGATGCTGTCTGTTGAACTTGCAGATTGTTACAGCAAATTGGGAATGTAATGTGCAAGATTAACAACTAGATTGTGTAATATATATCTATAGCTAATCGACTTAGTTCAGTAGTTGATGCAGTCGTGCAAAAAGCTGCACACAGTTTTCAGCAACAGCAACAGCGCCCAGTCAAATTAGTTCAAAATATTTAACAGAATGTTTATTAAATAGCAAAGACATACAATTAGTTCAACTTGATAGACTACTTGATGTTCCTGACGGACCTAGATACGTCATTCACTATGCAATTTAATTGTGACGCCAGCCTACATGTGAGGCAATTGATTATGACGGCGTATACGTGAGTGACAGATTGGATTAATAATTTACATGGTACGTATTTGTGGCACTTTGCCAAGTGTCAAGGTACAAATCTATTTACGTAGTACGATTTGACATTTTAATCAGAACAATGATATTACTAGTTATGGTGCAATAAAGGATGGGGTGGAAGCGATTAATTATGCCTGAATTAGGTTAAATTGCCTATTATTATTATTATTATTATTATTTATAGCGGAAATACAGGCTTGACATTATGTCGGCATTTTAATATTGTGTTGCAAACGAGTGTTGCTCCCACATAAGTTAACACGTTTGTACATAGCTCCACATTAGTTCAAACATATTTGCAATATTGAAATAACGCACTTCAAGGCATCCGCTTCATTCTGAGATATATTGCCTCTTGATGACGCCTATTAAGGATACGAAAATTGACATATTGTTTTGGTAGGAACGTGGTCACTGGTCAAATATTATTTTTCAAGGCATCATAATGGCCATGTCGTTTCATGGGACGAGAATCATGTGTCAGATGCCTAACACCTGAGGGCCAATCATTGCTTCTGGTGATTTCAATGTAACGTTAACTCACAAATATTATGTTCCGTGTCCTAAATGGATTGAATGAGAAAGTAATCTGCCTGCTTCTGTAATAGTTTTGACTGTTTTGTACTGACTCATAATATTTTAGTAGATGTGTAATTAATGGACCTTCCCAGTTTATCCATCAATCATATGACAAGTTTCATAATCAACTACGCGACGTGCAGGATGACGACGTAATCAAGTACGTCCTGAATGACATAAATAAGTTCGTCACGAACGCTTAACTGATGACGGACTAAGAGTTGTTGTACAAATTGTATGTCGTTACTATTTAATAAACATGCTGTAGGCCATAGGCAGCAACAGCACTCAGTCAAATTAGCTTCAAAATATTCAACAGCTTACCCGTATAGTTTTCTGGAAATTGATATTTAGAGAGTGCAAGGATCGATAGATCCAAACACAGGCAAAGCATGGGTGGAGCTTATCTAAGGATGGGCGGAGAATAGCTAAAACTGGATTCCACCAGTGCGCATGAAGTGCACATTCTTTGAATTTAGGATCTGTTGACCAATATTTGACACGGCATGCTGCTATATCTGAAATCTTTTGATAAACTATTCGCATCAATTTTGACACGAAATTGAACAACAAAATGTTATGGAATCACCTGCTACCTCATAAAACTTACCTAAGCAATATGTTAGATGGTCAGCGATTGGCTGAATATCTTGTGATTGGCAGCTTAGGAACATGCCCCGTAGCGTCTGAATCGAAACTATATAGTGAACTATGATTGGCCAAATCTGTCATATGTGATTTGGGAAAGGATAATTTACGACCGACTACCACTCACGTGATGGCAGGTTATTGGGGGTGGGTTTTGAGGTGGAGGGAAATTTCGGGGGAAAGATGCATGCTGACTAGCTTGTCTATCTTTCCCCGCCAATTTGCGCTAATAAAATAGGATGACACTGTTTGGGAAGACAAGTATCGACGTTGGTGCTCAACACGAATGAGCAATCGAAAATATAATCTCGTTATAATTTAATCTGTTTACTTAGTTGGATTGTTAAGTTTAACAGATAATTCAAGATGTTAAAATAATCAACAGAGTGTTTATTATATTGTAAATTCGCTGACGACATACATGTCGTACACTTCGTGTCGGACATTTCGATTTTCGTGACAAAGCGATGCGTTATTTGATTGTATGTATGATTACTGTATTCTGCGGCTGTATTAGTAGAAGCATCCTACAGCTGCAATCAGGCCTTCTTCGCGTTTGCCCACTGTGTCTTGTCCTCAGCCGAATTCCTTAGCTTCCTCGAGTCCATTCTTGACTTGAGTGTACCGAGTCCTGCTTTCTTGAGGTCACCTCGTCGCACGCTTAGCAGATTTATGCAATGACGTCCTCTCCTAGCTTTGTATTTGCTGGCTCCGAGTAGGGCGAATTCCAAGGCTCCCTGCGTTGGTGTCTCTTCTGGCATCCTTAGCACATGGCCAAACATGGACCATCTGGGCAAGTTTTACAGACAGCGGCGACGTATTACACATCTTGTATAGTGAATTTTTGGAAATTATGCTGTCTGGCCATCGGTGTCCAGTGATGGTGCGTGGGTGTTTGCGGTGGCAGGCATCGAGTTTGTCTAGAGCTGCCTTTGAGCTGCCCAGCCTGTTACAGTTATACAGCATCAAGGCTACACAGGTTGCATTGTATAAACGTAGCCTCTTTATCAAGGGCATCTTTGATCTACGAATTCATAGCTTCTAGAAGGACTGGAAAGCTATGTTCCCCATGACGCAGCGTGCAGAAATGTCAGCAGTACTGCAAAGCAGTGAGCCCAGGATTGTACTTTTCCTCCATGGTTCGCCGCCACGAAGTGGGTCGTAATTTTCTATAGTTTCATGCTTTGTTGATAGGTATATGTGGGTGAGATGTTTTGGATTCATTCATAGAGATTCTCAATTTTTAGTTTGCTTGCAGCTATTGGGAGAGGTTCGTCAAGGGGTTTCCTTTCCTCGTCTATGAAGTCCACATCGTCGGCATATTCCATGTCTAGTGGCATGCCCAGTAATGACACTGGTGGGTTTAGTATGGTGGAACTTTCCCGCACAGATTTCAATGCGGCAGCACGGTAGCAGGTGAAAAACACCTGCGACAGACCATCTCCCTGTGGGGAGCCGATTGATGTATCAAACTCTACAGACTTCACTGATTTGACTCGTACTCTCAGCTTGGTGTCTGCAAGCAGTAGCCTCACTAGTCGTAGCTCATCTTCATTGCAACTGGCCTGGCGTAGTACATCTAGGATTTTTGAGCGTTTAATTGTGTTGAAGGCTCGTGACATGTCAATGCTCATTTTGTGGAAGTCCCAGTGTTTGGACATAACTACCAACACAAGCATGCGTTGAGCCCATAAAATGTTTGCGCAGCTGCGTCCACATCTGAAGCCACTTTGACATGATCCGGTGAAGTAATCGATCTTGTCTCGGATGCGGCATAGAGTAACATTGGATAGGATTTTCCGTATGCTGTTGAGGAGAACAATGGGCCGCAGATTGGCTGGGGGCCCTGGTGGCTTCTTGGGCTTGGGTAGTGCGATAAGTGTGCATTGGACTACAGCGTCGATGGAAAGGTGGTGCATAAAAGCTGAATTGATTAGGTGTGTGATCGGTTTTGAGATAATGTCACTTGCATATTTGAATATTTCATTGCTCATGCCATCAGGTCCAGATGCATGTCCATTTTCAGGGCTTTAAGTGCCTTCTCAACTTCTGCTGTTTTAATTGGTGTTAGTAATGGCCTGGGGTCTCCTAAGAACTGGTGCAAGGGCTCATCATGGTTGTCAGTGAGCTGTTCCTTGAACCATTCTCGGATCGCACCCACTTTTTCCTGGTCAATCCCGATAAAGTGTCCTTCAGAGTTGTGTACGGTGAGTGGTGGTGTGTAGTCAGTAAATCTCAGGGCTCGGGCTGCCCGAAACATTTTGTGACAGTCGTCCATGGCAGTGATTTCATCTTCTAGGGAGTCTGTCTGTTGAATAGCAAGATCTTTTAAGCATTCGCTAATGTGGCGCAGAATAATATTGTGCTCCTGGTCTAGTTTGGTGTGGTCTTCACTTTGGCCACTTTGATAGATGCGCAGCCGTAACACTTTCTGCTCTGCTGACAGTTTTACTACTCGAGGGTCGTCAGTATACCTAGCTTGGTTGTTTTTAAGAACACCTATTGTGCTGGTAGCGGATGATTGCATAACTTTCAGTATTTTGGTTAGGGCTTCGGTTGGATCGGAGCTGACATCGCTGTTAGCTATCTGCTCCCCGAGGGCTTTTTTGTATGACATTTGAGTGTTAGTGTCGCTGATGAGCTCGGGTAGGTTGTATGTGACTCTACCCTCTTGCCTGGTATGGTGCTTATATATTAGTTAGAGATCGTTCATCTGAAGGCGTGTAATGACTAGCTTATGGTCAGAATTGAGGTATGTGCCTCCATACGAACTAGCGTTCCGGAGTAAGTGTTTTGCTTCTGTCTTGCATAGTATGAAGTCTATTTGGTTGGAGACAGCTGTTGTAGCCTTAGAACCTTTTGGGGCAGTAATGTGTCCAGTCCATGTTGTCCGGTGACGGCATTGGTGTTTGAAAGCCGCATTTGTGACAAATAGGCCATTGGAACTAAGGAATGCCAAGTGCATCTCCATTGCTGTTGCGTGTGCCCTCTCCATAGGTGCATAAGCCAAGTCCTGAATATTCCTCTGCAATTCCGAGTTTACCCAGCTTGGAGTTGAAATCTCCACACACGAACTTTTGCCATCTAGCTTGGATTGTAATGGCTGAGGTCAGTTCTGCATAGAATGAATCTAATATTGCTGGATTCTCTTTGGCTTTTTCGGTAGTTGGGTCGTATGCGTTAACAATACGACATTTAGTGGTGGTGTGTTTTCGTGCAGGTATAGCCTGGTCGATGAATGCAACGCGATCACTGACGTATTCAAAACTAATGACATGATTCAAGACCCATTGGTCCGATTACGAAGCCTAAGTCCCGGTATGTGGCCTGATTTTGCTCCATGAGCACTAGCTTATGGCCTGTCTGTAGTTGCTGCTCTGAGTGTTTAGCTACTTTAGTCTCTTGAATGCATGCAATATCGATGTTATATAGTCTTCACAGTCTGCACCTATGGTTACCTCTTTGATGTTGTGCCCAGACCACGTACATTCCACGTAGCTATGGTAAGCTCCTGGGAAGATTGCGTCATCCGAGGATGTCGAGCACAGTTTCTTGTTTGAAGACGTGTAGACATAATCAGAGTTGCCTCTGTATGCAGATGTCAACCCGCAATCCTTGATGACTTAGTTGGTACTTACGGAGGAGACCGGCGTGAAGGTGTCATCTTTCTCTCCCTATTTGATTGTCGCATCAGCTAATATGTGACAGATCGGAACCCTCCATTATATCCTAGCATAAATACTGTCATTCTCTTATTCAAGGTAGGACGCACGCTCTGATTCGCATCTTTTTTAATCTGGTCGCTGTTGCATCGACCTTTTGACCATAAATTTATCACTAATCTTCAGGATTCCACGGGAAACCTATTACCAAAGTGTGATTACTGTCTATGCAAAACGTTTGAAGCGACAGCTTGGAATAAGCTTTTGTGACTTGTGGACTAACTAACTGGCCAACCCACCAACCTACCATCGACCAACCAACCAACCAACCAATTAACCAACCAACGAATGAACAAAGGAATGCTCAAATCACTGAACCAATGAATGAACCAATATATGAACCAACAAACCAACCAAACAAAAATAAAGATTATCTTACTGACTTACAGCTTTCATTTGCAAATGATCCTGTCGTGTAAAGACCACAGCTTCCAATGATGCTTGTCTGACGGATACCACCGCCCCCTTGAATACCGCTACGGAAGAGAAGAGTTGCGCATCGGCATTAAATCCAGAGCAACGTCTTCCTGCGCTGAAAGCTGAGCCTGATAATACTTGACTGCCATAGTAAGGCCCAGCTTCCGACATCACGGTCATCTGCATTTAAATGTAAGTGTATATAAATCGTAACTATTCCTGTATATGTGCATCGCCCGATTGCACGATCCTCGCCCTCCCACTACGTTCCCGTATTGAGTACCGTGCTTGCACGCATTTGACGTTTGTGCTAAGTTCACGAAGCTTCAAACATATTAATGAACTGGGGTCAGTCAACTTGCACCAATGAGATTGCTCGATAAGAAATCAGGAAGTAGCACATGCGTAAACCAAACTAGCGGTTTTTGTTACCGAAAACCAATCTACACATTTTCTGTTCCTCAGATAACTTGTTTAGAGCAAAACTATTGCAAACTTTTGCAATGTCTCTTTCCAGATCAACAGCCGTTGTAAATTAGGTCACCAGACGACCTCTCGCCTGTCGCTTGAAGTAGCCAGAAATCTGATTGGCTACCTCCAAACAACTATCGTAATGTTACTTCACAGGTCTGTACGTACGGCCACGAACGGCGTAGCTATGTGAGTGGGCGTATGTTAGCATACTGTGTCATTGAAACAATGGAGGGACACGTTTCTTGTTATACAGGTACCCTGCCAATTTCTAGCTAATTTCCTCCGCTTGTCGAGAAAATTGGAATTGATTTATATGCTGTGAACTCTGAATTTCCAGAATAGCAATTTCAAAGGTAATTATACAGGTAAATTGTTGAAATTCTGAAACTTATTTGACTGGATGCTGTTCATGCTTATGGCAGCAACAGATTCCAGTCAAATTAGTTTCAAAATATTCAACAGAATTAGTATTAAATTGTAAATTCATTAAAGACAGAATTCGTACACTAGTGATAGAACTCGATTTTGGTATACAGAGAAATACCTGTGACGACGACGACGACGACGACGACGACACGACACAGACGACGGCAAAGTATTTAATTATGACGTCAGATACTGAAGTGACAGATCTGATCCATCCATTAACAATAATAAACACATAGTTTTGTTCTAGGAGATAGCAAATATTACAAGCCATCTCGTTACTTCTTGCGATTCAGCGTTTATTCTTACGACACTAGAAATGATGACATCATTAATGCTTTCATGCCAAAGCCGGCCAAAACCGGCCTCTGCAGAGGTCCTGAGTAATGCCCATATGCAGGCCAAGAGAAGACTATTTTTGAAAATTTACCGCTGAAATCACTGGCTCGATAATCGAGCCAGTCATTCCAGTCATAATTTTCCAAAAATAGTATTTTCTTGACTTGCAAATGGACATTCAATGAGCAAATATTTATATTTTGTTGACCAAATTTAGCCATAAAGCGCTAGAATGTTGAGAGTGGTTCCCTTTGACATGTATGCAAGAAATCGAGACAACTAGATCTTTCACCATACAATAATATCATATACAATAATATTACAATAATATCAGCCCATTTTAGTTGAGGTATGTCAGTTACCTTTAGGCTATTCACTTAAGATGTCTATGCCAGCAACAGCGCCCAGTCAAATCTGTTTAATGTTTATATTAAATAGTAAATCCATCATCAAAGACATACAATTCGTACACTTGGCGGCTTCCAGCTTCATGGCGGACTATTATGTCAATTATGATTGCAACGTCAGCTGTCATGTGACGTAATTGATTATGACGTCATATTCTTGTGCGACATATCGGATTCAGCCATTGGCTTGCTAAGTGATGACGTATTTCCAGGTCCATCACTTAACTCTTTAACCCTTTGAAACTGAATGTCTCAATTTCAAGACACTATGAAATTCCAAGCATCAGTTCCAAGTCAAATCAATTTCAAAATATTCAACATAATATTCCTTAGGTCTACATCATTAAGACCGTGTCGTTTCTGTCCTGTAAGTGTTAAAGCGGTAATACGCAGTTGTTAAATAATAAAAAAATAATTTTGGTCAACAAGAAATGATGCATACATTTCGGAAATAATAAAAACAAAATACTACATCACCGGGTCCAATACATGTCTATGACGTCATACTTTTAAAACAAGCTCCTACCACGTACTGTACCTGGCTGTGGAAACTAGTGAACATCATTTTGCTTTTCGAAAAGTGTATGTCATTGTAGTCAATCTTCCATAGCATCAGCTGCAGCTCTTTCTCTAACTTCGCACGCCTGACAATCAACAAAACAGACCCGGTGTGAAACAAGGAATCACAACTAAAACTAGTATAAAGAACGGATGAATCCACTTTAAGCTATGCCACACCCATCTCTAACTAAGCTCCGCCCACGCTTGTTGGGATCGATAGAACCCTGAATTACCAGAATCCCATTATCGAGGTAACTATACAGGTAAGCTGTTGAATATTTTGAAACTAATTTAACTATTTGCCATAGGCAGCAACAGCTTCCGGTAAAATTAGTTTCAAAATATTCAACAGACTGATTACTAAGTAGTAGAGGCATAAAATTCGTACATATGACGGTCTTTTAAATGTTCATAACGGACTTGGCTACCTCATCCATTACGTATTTCGATTATGACACCAGCCTACATGTAACATAATTGATTATGACGTCATATACATGAGTGACCGATTTGATTCACCCATTGTCCTCAATCAGAACGATATGTTAACCAACACGAATTCCGCGGAATTAAATGTCTCGTCTCGTCTGTCTCCTGTTTGTCACAGTGGCATTGGCCTTTAACCTAGTGCCCTCTATGTTATCACGCAGCTTCCTTACATCAAAGGTAACCATGTATTCAGGTTTAGTTCCAACAGGATTAACCAATCCTTAAATGTAAATGATTTGCTGATTGGACCTTGACCTTGGATCCAGTGATGTCACTAGCAGCACGCAACTTCCTTATTTTATAGGGGACCGACCATGTGTCCAAGATGAGCTCCGGTAATATTGAGTAATTCTGAAAAATAAATGTATATAATTTGCTAAACGGAAAAACTTAAAGTTGAAAAAGCAGAGGTAAAATAGCAAGGTCAGAATGGCCTTGACCTCCATGCCATCATCTTGTATCCTCTAGGTATATGCAACCATGTACCCAAGTACATGTCTTCCATTATGGTTAAGCTATTCGAAATATAACATGATCAGATTTGCTAAGGCTAAAACCCTCACATTGAAAAATAACAAAGTTTTGTAGAGGTCAGAATGACCTTGGCCTTCGTCGTTGTAACTTCAGTCTCAACATGCTGTCTCCCAACATTACAAGTAGCAATGCATCCAAGTTTAGTTCAAATAAGATTAATCAATCCTGAAAGATAAGCAAAAAACTTACCATTGAAAAAACAGCGTTTAGTATCAAGGTCACAGTGACATTGCCATTTGACCTTGTGACCTCAGTATCACCATGGTGTTTTCTAACAGCATAGGCAACCACATAGCCAAGTTTAGTTGCAATAGGATTAACTGATCCTGAAATATAAGCTGAGAAGTTTTGCTAAATGCAAAAACTTAACATTGTTGTGGCCGTCGAACATAACGCTTATGTCTCGCTTTCCGCTTCACAGGCGAGACAAAAAAACCCTCTAAAGTAACAGGCGTGGATTTAAGTGGGCTGACCTTTTGCTTAGAGACATCTTTGCAGCAGTTGCTCATTTTGGCCTTCAATAAGATATATCAGGCGCAAGAATTTCTTAAAGGCGTCAGAAATATTCCTCTGAATATTCTGCAACTAAGAAAGCAACAGCTTCCAGTCAAATTATTTCCCCGTGAAAGCTTTCCTGTATGATTCTTGTGAAATTGAGGAACTGGCTCGTACGTCAATGTTCAATGTTAAATACAATTTTTGGAAAGCAAAATAAATATTAATTTTGCCACGAATAGGGCATGAAATAGTTTCTTTGCCCTTCAAATTCCAAAGTTCCCTGTAGTCGTGAGAGTCATGTACCCTCTGAATAATGGAACCGGGCCACTGATTCTAGGAACACCCACTCCCAAGAGCCACGCCCATATGTAATTTCTGGATCCGTCCCTGATTTAACTAATATAACTCATAACGCCGAGTCAATATTCATATAGATATTTCCCACAGGAAAGCTCTATAAGGCGGAAACCTCTCCTAGCTGGAAACCTATCCAAAGCGGAAGCCTCTCACAACCTGATAAATTACTCAGAACCGTTGTTAGGTGGGGGTGACGGGTGGTAGGTGGCATTCAAGATTTAAGAATTATTATGACAATGTTGCTACTGAAAGCCACCCTCGCAAATCTCCCTAATGCATATTAGGTGGCGAGTTCGAGTTCTTGACACTATCATGCATATATTATTAGAGGCGCATGGAGTTCAGCGCACTATACATGCACTATCTATATTCTGAACCAGAACCAGGACCGTCCCGTAGCAGACGGACTGTTCTAAGAAAAGCTTTAAAGAAACACCATCTCGTATGACACCAGCAGTCCGTCTCATGGCAACTGACATGCATTAAAAGATCGCTTGCCATTAGTAATCAGCCTTTAACCATCTGCCTATTGAGTTTTTGCAGACGACATATTCCAAGGGTTATACCTCTGGACCGGCTAAATATTCTGAAAACAATTTGACTGAATGTTTCTGGTGGCTAAACTACCAACAATGTTCAGTCATATTGTTTTCAAAATATTCAGCAAGTCAAGAGGTTTTTTGATTTACAATTAATGAGTGCGATGTTTGACTCACCTGTGCAGGAAGAACATAGCGATGCCAGAGCAGGTAATCAGGATACCTCCCAGAATCCCACAGATCAGGATAATATTCTGCACTGAAATAGAACAAACTAGCGACAATCAGTGCCAGCGCATAATAATTATCATTTCTTTTTAAAGATACATTATAACATACATTGTCTTTGGTATTATTTAATTCACCTTTTCAGAGTGTCCATCCATCATCTGACCTCATATGACGTCATAATCAGCTGAGCGCGTGTATGATGACGTCACAATCATTACGTCACACAGGGGTCCATATAGACCGTCATCAAATCTCAGAGTCCGACACGTTGTATAAATTGTATGTCTTTGTAATTCTTTGCTATTTAATAAACATGCTGTTGAATATTTTGAAACTAATTTGACTGGGCGCTGTTTCTGCCTTGGGTGGAGCTTAGCTAGAGATGGGCGTGGCATAGCTAAAACCGGAACCGGCGTCATTATTTCAGACTGTGTTGTCTTCGCAGGTGCGCAGTTGTTGGTATAAAACCATTCTCGCAATGCTAATGCTAGTCATTCTTCTGCTGGCTTCCAAGGTGAGTGCATAGTAAGTGCCTAGCATAGTTCAATACCAGTTGTATGTTTGCTATGATGCAAGTGACAACAAATATATTTACTAGATTGATCGGTCGAGGACGCGTCATAGCAAATCCCCACATTCAACGCTTTGAAAATTTGACACACTCCACAACCCACCCCGGGAGCGGAGCCAAATGTAAATGTCCTTTTGCACTCAGCAATCATATGGGTAACTCACATACGAAATTTGGTTGAATTTCGTGCAATAGTGTTAGAGGAGTTGCATTACAATCAATTCCATGACCTTTTGACCACATCCCCACCCCTGGGGGCTAAGCCAAATGTAAATGTGCTCATACTCTCCACATTGATATTGTAGCTCACCTGGTAGTGTCGGGCCGTTCCAGTGTATCATGTCGACTCGCCGTGCCGCAAGTGCACGACGAATGATGACGCTGGTTAGCATCCAGTCTCGGGGTGACGGACCTTGTACGAGACTGCCCTGCGGGTAACAAAAACCGGCTCCTAAGGCCGGTGGAACTCAATCGTTCCAGTGGGGCCGTGCGACCATCGTCGCGAACATTAAATACAACAGTCTCATCCCAAGAATTTGTGTCACCAGTATGCCTGTCCATAGCAATTTCGTGATCTATGGACTTACAAGATTTGATTTTGGTGACCTAAAAATATAAGTCTATACAATGATTTTACCTAAACAATTATAAATATGCTAGATAAAACTAAGATAAGAGCATACGAAAACACGAGACATAGAGACAGGTAGATGAACTTTTAAACATGGGGCTCTCGGAGGTACCACACAGACTCGTAGGTCCGCAGAGGTATCCCCGCTATGGAGGCTCCCATACACGAGACTTAACTAATTAACTTAATATAAGTTATTATACCTCTAAGCTGAATGGAAGAAGGTTATCTCGGACGAACAGTTATGTGCCTCACGCGGGCACTACTCCTAGTGCTAGTTTGGGTGAGGAGTATTATCCTCGCATGGACCGTCATCGCTGAATCCTTGCGAGAGGCAAGTGCCTCGTGCGGGCCTCCGTCTCGGGAAGGTGTCGCCACTGCTTAAAGCGGGAGAAGAGTGGTAGGCAAAAATGGGCCCATTCTAATATTTCAACCAAAAATGCTTAAGAAAGAAAAGACCATACCTAGTGAGATTATGACTATAGGGTTGTGTGCTGTTTTACTTGAAGATGGGACGGGTGATTCCCGATGGATTCCCTCGTCACCGTCTTATGTGGTTCTTAGTATGCTGAGTTAGTAGTTGCCGCTTTATTTATGCGGGTCTTCTGCTTTGCTTAATTAGCTTTTAGTTGTTTTTGAACAAGAACTATTTTTGGCTGCAAATGGCTGGTATCTACCTAGCTATTAGACACCGCGGTCACTGAGAACAGATGCCCTAAGACATCCATACTGAAGACAGCGCTCATACATGTTACTTAGTAAGATCTCCGAACTGGATAAGAATCTGGACATCCCGCTCCATAACCACATAAAACGTTACAAGACATAGGTTACTTTTCACGAAAGCGTTATTAGACCATTGTTCTATCGTTATGGTGAAGGTGAGAGAGACGAATACCCACCATAAATGTCCTTCCCGCAAGGGCATGGCAGATCCAAATATCATGCCCAGACATTCTTATGGAATTTGGTTGGAATACATATCTCGCCCGTCACCGGTCCTATGGAACTAACCGTTTAACCTGCCATTAGGTTTATATACAAGTTGACCTGCTTTGCACTGCCGTGCGAGAAGTTTGTTCAGCAAATAAAATAATAATTAATATGTTTTCGCAGTGCTTTCCTACATTGGCAAAAGTGCTAACTACTAAATATCCGAAGATACAAGGGAAATGTATGTGACACCACACCCTGACCATCACCGCTCGGAAACCCCAATAGTTTCCCAGAGTCGGATCAGCCCATGGTGCGGATAGGGACATCCAAACAATTAAGAAGCCACAAGGCTGAGTGGAGCATGAAGAGAGACAAAATCTTAGAGTTATGAGTCTTACCGGAGTGTGGGGCTAGATTATCGCACTGCCGGGAGAGAAGAATATACTACAGACTTCTTAACGAAGAACGTGTCTCTAATCATTTTGAACCTATCCTATCAAGCTGAATAGAAAAGGTTTCGTCGGTAGCATGCCGGGCTAAACAGAGTTATAGCACGGACAGCGAACTCAGTGAAAAATTGTTGGTGGCGGGAGAAGGGGAGGCGTATATAAGTGTTGCTGTATAGTGTTTCCTACGTGCACTGCAGTCCTATATTTTCTACAACTAAGCAAAACATATGAACTGATGGCCACTGGCCATATACACACAAAATCTAACCAGAACAATCAATACGGTATTAAATGATCAAAGTTATGTATCTTAGTACAGGTTAACGAACCTACTATAGTGCGGTTAGCAACACATTGCGGAAAATGAGAATAACTATAAACAAATACAGAAATTATAACTAGCGGTCTTAAGACCGTTGCGGTACCTTTTAGTCATCGGGACCGTTCTCACGGATACAATATAATTAAAGAAGTACATATAGAGAAATAATTAAACTGTGAAGTATAGTTACTTGACTACTTGGTAGTCATTCTTAAGTTAGGCCACCGTGTTACTGAAATTGATACGTCATTCCGTAGTTGCATTCTCAGGAAGCTGGAAAGTTCCCGCAGGTTGGTTCCCGCTAGCTGGTTTCCGCAAACAAGATTTCCGCAAGAACACTCATGGCGGGAGGACATCGTTCAGCACTATAAGCCTAATAGGATGTTTAACGAGCAGTCAGCAAAAGATACGATAGTACTACTGTAGTGAAGAAAGTTCCCATACACCGATGGCACGGATGGAAGTTGTCAACAACCCGATCACAAGCGGGGGGGTTGTCAGATGCGAATGAAGATAAAAAACAAAGCTTAACGGTGCTGGATACGTCAGCCAGCTCTGAAGATGCACCGGGCAGAGTTTACTTGCTGCGGTCGAAAGTTAGAAGAACCTACACAATATTAGTGCGGTGACGGTTGAAATACGACTTTTAGGCGTGGCCGGAAGATCCGGTGAGTCATCCATCAAAGAACATCCTGCCTCTACCTCTGTAGAATCACATATTCAGGCCGTAAAGGCCTCACCGCAAATTCGTGTTCCGAAGTAGATATTGATATTCGTGAACAATAATCAGAAACTTCCAAATTACTCCCGTAAGTAAGGATATACAAAATTGTTTTAGTGCGGTGGTTTGGGCAACTGCCAGCTACTGGAGAAAAACCCGACACATAGCGAAGTAATACGCATATTGTCTGTTGCGCTGATAGTAGCTGGTACAGCTTCAACCAGTTCGGCCCCTGGCCGAGGATGCTCCCGATCTATGGATCGCGTCTCCTTTTATGCTCCTCGTGACGTCACAGGCGCAGGCTCCAACCAATCATCGTTCGAACAACAGCCAATCGGCGCGTAGCTAATAAGTTAGAAGTTCTGCGTCCACGTGGCTATAACGTCACAGCAATATTTTGAAGATAATCAAGAAGGATTTTCCGTGGATAACTCAGCCATTTCTTAACCGAATTTGAAATGGTTTACAGATTTAAAAAGCTCGTTGAATTCTGGTCTTGATTAATGCCAGACTCAACGGGAACAGGCAATCAATAAAGATTACAGGGTACCATCTCGGTACACTAAAAGCACCATCCTATCTTGGTCGTAAATTACGTGCTTCATCAAAAATAGCATCTAAGCGCGCGCATGCGCATTATGTGCTTTAACGAACTTAGTCGTTTTCGCAGCGCAATCTCTCTCATAGGCCTATATACGCTTATGGTTCTACCCAGGGGGGGGGGGGGGGCGTGTTCAGGGAACGAATCCAGGACGGGTGGCGCGTACCCAGCTTAGCTCGTACGGCCGGTACACAACCGGTCGATCCGAACTACACCATGGGTAGCTCACATACCAACTTTGTTTGAATTCCGTCCAATGGTTCCGGAGGAGATGCGTTAAATCAATTTCTGCAGGTTAAAATCTTACCTTTTGCCCCCTCTCCCGCCCCTGGGGACAGAGCCAAATCTAAATGGCCTCTTGCACTCCGCAATCATATGGGTAACTCAGATATCAAATTTGGTTGAGGTCCGTCTAATGATTTCAAAGGAGTCGCATTACAATCAATTTCATGACCTTTTGACCCCATCCCCTGGGACGGAGCCAAATATAAATGTGCTTATCCACTCCACATTGATATGGGTAACTGACATGCTAAATTTAGTTGAATTCCGTACAACAGTGTCAGAGGAGTTGCATTACAATCCATTTTTTTGACATTTTGCCCCCAACCCACCCACCCCCACCTACCCCTGGGGGTGGGGCCAAATGTAAATGTGCTCATGTACTCCACATTGATATGGGTAACTCACAGACCAAATTTGGTTGCATTCTGTCCAACGGTTTCGGAGGAGAGGCATTATAATACATTTTCGCAGGTTAAAATTTGACCTTTTGACCACTCCCCCCACCCATCCACCCAGCCCCACCTCCCACGGGAGGCGGAGGGGGGTCTGGATTCCCTCTTGCACTCTGTAATCATATGGGTAACTCAAATATCAAATTTGGTTAAGTTCTGTCTAACGATTTTAGAGGAGTTGCGTTACAACTGAGTTGACCATTTGACCCCTGCCACGACACCCTGTGGGCGGAGCCAAATCTAAATATCGTCTTGCAATGCGGAATCATATGAGTAACCGACACATCCAATTTGATTTAATTCCACCCAATGGTTTGGGAGGAGATAGCGTGACGGACGGATGGACGGACAGACGGACGGACAGACAGACAGACGGACAGGCGGACGGAGGCGATTACGATATCCCCGACGTTTTTTTTAAATGTGGTGATAATAACAAGTTTACTAGCTTTCCGTCAAATTGTCAAAATAATCAGCTGATAATACATTTGCCACTAGGTAATGACAGCTTTCAATCAACCAGAATCTTACTGGAGTTGTCTATGCAGTTCTCGTTGAAGAATCCACATGGTGGAGTGTCAGTTGGTACTGTGTTACCGGGAGTTCCCCATTCTATCGTACGTAGTATGTTCACTTTCTGTGGAAAATGTAAAAAAATCGATTATACTGAAATTAATGTACATCATCTACTACTACTACTACTACTACTACTACTACTACTACTACTACTACTACTACTACTACTACTACTACTACTACTACTACTACCACTACTACTACTACTACTACTACTACTACTCAACTTCATTGAGATAATGACGTCTCAGGTTAAGGTCATTATGACCCTGTTAATATTTTGCTTTTGATAGAGTTTTTAATGTAGCTCCACATATTTGCTTATGTGTTGGTATTGCTTCGTCGTATCGGGACTAATCTTACCCTATTTGAACCAACCTTGGACACATGTTTTTCTATATCAAGGGGATGTAGGACAATGACATGACACTCACAAGAGGCTCAAGGTTATGTGCGGCACACCTTGAACACTGACTTGCATACCCGTTTCCTCTAATCCAAGTTTGGTTGAAATATGCAAAGCGGTTAATGGGAAATTGTATTTTAAACATTTTCATGAACATTTTTGGAAATTCAATATAGCCATCGAAAACATTTACAAATCACAATGAAGTTATGAACTCTACCAACTTAGGGGCATTACATATTTAAGCGATTACATGGCTATTTTCGAAATATCCATGATGGCCACCGGAAAATTGAGTAATCATAGTTTGTATAGAACTTCCAAACCCAACTAGTATATGCTCAATCCAGCCAAGCGTGCTTGAAATCAACATGTCGGTTAATGATGAGTAGCACTTTAAGCAATACTTTGAGGACATTCTGAAAATTCAAGATGGCTGCCGGAAAAGTTGACCAATAACATTTTTTATCATATAAACAAGCCTTCTAGCCCGTTCCATATTTTCGATATGAGCACATGCGCCATATTCAACGGAGTATTTTCATTGGCTGTTGGGTGCGCAACCCATTTAAATCGACCAATTAAAACATCGATTGATGTGAGCGTGACGCATAGGGATTACTACGCGGTACTGTTTTACTACGATTTGTTTACTACGATTTGTCATTCATGAAACGTCATCGCAAAATGTCATCGTTTGACAGTTTATCAGTCGGCAGCGAAGTAACGATTGATGGCCGTGCCTCAGCGGAGGTCTTAGAAGAAAGGTGTAGTTTACGGGTGACATCGCCAGTTTTTGTGTTTGTCACTATATTTTGCTGCGCATTCAGTATCTGTTATCAAGTAGCGGTGCGTCACAGAGGCGGTATCGATTTCACGAAAATCAACAATGAGAAATCAGATAAAAGTCACATCAGCAACTATTGGCAAATATTTCAATATTACAGTTTATATGATAAATAAAATCTCAAACTCGGTCACTTTTCATATCACTATTATGCACCTCGTTGAAAATGATCAATTTTGCACTCTCTAAAGCTCGTGCAAATTGATAATTTTCAACTCGGTCCATAATAGTGATATGAAAAGTGACCTCGTTCCAGATTCTCTATGTATAGAAGTCCTAAATCCTATAAGGCTTGAGTCATCGTAGCGAAGGTTCTTTGGAATTAACTCAGCGGTTAATCAGGAGCCGTCTGTTAGCGATTTCTTGGACATTTTCGAAACATCCAATGTCACCGAAAAAACTGACCAATCAAAGGTCTGCATATGCATTCTTAATTGTGTCTAAGGCTCGTGACATGCCAATGCGTTTGATAATAGTGATATTAAATGGGACCTCGTTCCAGATCGATCCTCTGTATCATATAAATCGAATTGCTTGTTAGAACACAACAACAATTCACCTTTCCAGTTTATCCATCCATCACATGACGTCATAATTAACTAAGTGGCGTGTACACTGGCGTCATAATAATACGTTATGCATGATTCGAAATAGTCCGTCTTTAACGCTTAATAGTCCAACAGGTTGTACGAATTGTGTGTCTTTGCTATTTAATAAACATGCTGTTGAATATTTTGAAATTAATTTGACTGGCCGCAGTAACAGAGAGATGTCTCTAAACAGTTCAGAAATTCGCAATAATGATTATCGTTGGTCATTTTGCGATGGAAAAGTGTCCAGAGACGAGATAAGATATCTCGCCCAGGTTATAATTATTTATATTATAGTGGTGACGTGTTTAATAAGTCTGAGCATTCAAAATGAGGATAAAGGGGTTGGGATCACATTAGCTTCTGCGTGTTTGGGGGGTATATAATACCTGCATATTTTTCTGGAAATTGATAGTCAAGGAGTTCAGAGATCGATTGATCCTAACACGAGCGTGGTGTGGGTGGAGCTTAGATAGAGATGGGCGGGGCATAGCTAAAACTGGGAAGGACCATTCCATGCAAGCCATGCATATACATTAGTAATTACCGCCAAGATATTCAAGGCTGTATACTCACATCCCATTCGGGTAAGTATGTAGACGAAGAAAATCAATTACATCGATAATATCTGTGAGATTTCATTATTTCTGTGCGCACCTTTCAAGCATGAACTGAGTAGGACTACGCGGGTATACCTTGGATGATGTACTGGTTAGCTGGACCTCCATAAGTACGCTGAACTGATCACGACCGTCCTCCATGTCCCACACCCAGTAGTCCGGGTCGCGGTCACCGTTTGCGTCCACCTTCACTGTGCCCGTCACACCTGTTTTGTTATAGCAAACATATATGCAGTCAAACTGATCACATAATGTGAGGCATTCTGTAGTCAACATGCCCAAATGTAATGGTGAATGAAGTAGATCAATACGTTACTATTAGATTTCGACATACATGCGGCTGTATGTTAATAAAGGGGCGCACGCGTGTGTCTGTCTGTCAGTCTCTGTCTCTGTCTGTCTGTCTGTCCGTCCGTCCGTCCGTCCGTCCGTCCGTCCGTCCGTCTGTCTGTCTGTCTGTCTGTCTGTCTGTCTGTCTGTCTGTCTGTCTGTCTGTCTGTCTGTCTGTCTGTCTGTCTGTCTGTCTGTCTTTTTCCGTGTGTGCTGCTGGGCGCGTGTGCATGCGTGCGTGCGTGCATGTGTGCGCGCGTGCGTGTATGTTAGGGTAAATGTGCATACATGTATCTGCTCTTTCTTATAAAAGAACGCGCGCGTGCGTGTTTTCTTACCACTAAATGTTTTATCTTTGGCCTTCTCGTACATGTACGTTCCGTTTCTATGATTCTCTCCTTCCTGCAATGTTTCATTTAGACATAGGAGATACAGATAGACAACATCGTGTAGAAACGGGGAGTACAGCGACCCCTGCAGGCGAAACAAAATGTCGCGTATAATCCCAGTCAGATACTGATATCATTTACATTTGTGCAAAGCATCGCATATGATCGCCGACTCTCTGTGGCAAATCGGGAAAGTCTAACCTTGCTCAGCTTCCAAGATTTAGAGCAGGCTAAAATAAGTAATCACCAAGAATGTGTTGAACAGCTCCAGGGGAGTGACTCGAGTGATGCCCTCTGCCTGTGCCCCAACCCACCAGAATCCATCGGACACCAAGGTGCCACGCAGCCATTCCCCCCCCCCCCCCCCGGCGGTGATCGTCGTCATACATAAGAACGATACTGAGAACAACCCAGTTGTTTTGCTCCCGATGTATACTGGATTGCATTAAAATACCACTTACCCTTCGACCACTCTCTAATGTGCCGTTATAGAACCACGGTGCTTCTGTCATTTTCTGTGGAATGAGGTCACGGAATGCTTGGACAGCTGGTCCCGCCATCTCAGCCACTGTAATCTGAAAGAGAAATTAGACTGACCACCTGAACGCGAAACACAAAATCATTTACGCTTTAGCCCCTCTCATCTCACCTTAACGCGTTAATAGTCTGGCCTGCCAAAAAAGATATCTACAGTGATCTTAGGCCAAGAGTTCTAAGACTATTTTAAAACAAATTGTACCACTGAAATTCAAAGAGATTCTTCTCTTCGTCTGGAAATGGACATATTCTCTTCGTCTGGAAATGGACATATTCTCTTCGTCTGGAAATGGACATATTCTCTTGCCCATTAACCCTGTAATGTTCAAGCCGTCCGAAACGCCATCTATTTGCAAGAAACAGAAATCAATTTGTGTAAATTTCAGTTGTAAACTTACTAAAATAGTCTTCTCTAGACCTGCACACATTAAAATTTTCTTGACAATCTTTACCGTTAATTGATATTATTAGTATTTCGAACTCTTTGAGACACTGTTGAAACAAGAAATGTTAATAAATGCTATTGGGAAATAGAAACCATAGTGCCAGATGGGAATGAACGTAACATATGTAAATCGATTAAAGACGTGTGCATAGTCATAGCGGAGAGATTCATTTCTATCCATGGCCATTGCTAGCTAAGCTCTGCACAGTTTGTAAGCGAGTTGGAATTCATCTATTTCTTTTGAACACTGAATTCCCAGAATCCCAATCAAATTTCAACGTAATTATTCATGGAAGATGCTGAGTATTTTCTGACTAATTCGGATTGGAGCTGTTTCAACTAAGCCGAATTAGTTTTTTTAAATGTTCAACATACTGTTTATTAAATTGTAAATTCAGCAATGAGTCAATGACATCAAATTACAGCAGCAGCAGCAGCCATCTCCTCCTTGATCACCTGATTAGGGCCCCACAACAATTTAGCCCCGATCCCGAAATAGGCTTAATCTTTCTCTGTTGTTATTAGTATATTTCCTGAGCCCTCACCTGAAATACTGATTTGTATGCTGGCTTGACGTACGTTACGTTGCTGCGTCGCTGGCCAAGCCAGGGAGTACGGACGTTACGTGGTGGGAGATGCTCGGGTGTAAAGAGTACATATCTGCCATTCGTCATGTCCTTAGCATGTGCTCGCAGGAGAATGCGATGGCGGTCAACAGTGTTCTCTGTGCACAGGATCACGACTGTAAGATAAAGAACACACACTGTCAAAATAGATAATAGCGATGATGGTGCTGTACCGACAGCGGCGGATGCTGATGATGGCCGTTGTGATGGTGGTGGTGGTGGTGGTGGTGAGGTAGTGGTGATGGAGGCGGTAGTGGTGGTGGTGGTGGTGGTGGTGGTGGTGGTGGTGGTGGTGGTGGTGGCGGTGGTGGTGTTGGTCGGCTTGGTGGTGGTGGTGGTGGTGGTGGTGGTGGTGGTGGTGGTGGTGGTGGTCGGGGTGGTGGTAATGCGGAAGTTGATGATGAAGATAATGATGTTGATATTGGCACGGCAGCTATGGAGCCAACGACCGTGGATGATGACGATGATGATGATGATGATGATGATGATGATGATGATGATGAATGTTGCTTGCTTACTTCTACCGCGCTGTTGTATTCGCTCGAGTAGATCGTCTATGTCATCGTCTGCTAAGCTGTCCTCGATTTGTATCCAATCAGCGATCGTTATATTTGCGGTACGGAATTGATCCTGGGCAGAACGCGAAGAATAGTCGCAGAACACCTTCTTCTGGTCTGTTTTCCGACGGGAGACAATCACCACGCGTGACCAGTTGAAATATCGGAATATCTCGACAAAAGCTTTTCCCATTTTGTTGAATGGCGGTCCGAGACGTACTAAAGTTTTGTATACTGACTTATCTGCAAGAACTGGATCGGAAGAGGCTTGTGAGAACATTGGCAAGTTCCAGAATGTGGCAAGTAGACCCGAGGTCTTTGTGGCTGTAATATCAATATTTTAGTTTGCCATTAGATTCTCATAGTAAAGCTACATATACAGTTGAGATTAATTCTTAAATTATAGCCCTTCAATTATATTATGGAAAATAAGCCATATGGCCATTACTATAAATGCCAATTGGCCAAATCAGAAGCCCCTAATACTAGGGTCCTTTTTTTGAACGTTTAGCAACCCCATTATGAGCGTCAGAAAGTGTTCGTGACTAAAGCCATCTGTTTTCCGAATACATTGACAAGCTAATTCATATATATCCCTTGTTTCGTTAACCCCTCTTGTGTCAACCGCGCCTCAAAGCGCTCAAACTGCTACTTATATTATATTAATTAACCATTTAATTATCAAGATTTGTCAAGAAATGAAATTGTTGCTCAATGAAGGCAATCCGCTTGCAGGCGAAAAGAAATAATCAATGGAATTTACTGAAATAAATCTTTCTGTTTTCCTGCAAATTGAGATTGTATTGGACAGCTTGGCCATTAAAAGGTTTAGAAAATTTCAATTTTTTGCATAATCAGCATCCATTTGCAGGCCAAGAGAACATTATTTTCTGAAAATGTATCACTGGAATGACTTGCTCGGTAACCGCGCCAGTCATTCCAGTGGTAAATTTTCAAAAATAATCTTCTTTTGGCCTGCAAATAGACATTCCTGACTGAAGATGATGGCGTGGTCTGTTTCAGCATCAAATGCTTAAGTTGACATATAATAGGATAAAGATGAAATGCAAAGCATTTAAATGCAAAAGTACATAAAAGGCGGTGCATGTAGCAATGAGTTTTGTAATGTGTGGTGAGGGGTGGGGGGGGGGGGCACTTTGCGTCTTCGCCCTGCACCTATTAACTGTTCTTTTAGCTAATTGAGGTAGGACCACGTAGAGAGAAGTAATGTACTAATATTTAGAAAACGTTGTTTACTTATTTCCCGTGGTAGGAACCATTCTATACGAGTTGAGGAATTACCCATCGTGTAGCGTAACTTCCGTCACTGAATGAATCCGAATTTATCGATCAATTTAACTAATATATATTGTAACTAAACATCATCAGATTATTTAGCTTAATGAATAAATGAACACAGCTGAATTCAAAATAGGAAAAACTCAAATTAATTTTGTGAGTTATGGTGACAGTAAGTGTGAGTGACAGTGAGTGATGGTGCCAGCGAGTGATGGTGCCAGTGAGTGATGGTACCAGTGAGTTATGGTGGCAGTGACGACAGGTGACGGTGAGTAATGTGGACAGTAGTGGTGAATGATGTTTAGCGATTCTGCCTGTAACCGTGAGCGGACCAGTGGGTGGCGTGGCAAACTCGTAGGCGAGTGGTGGGAAGTGGGGATAGTTGTGTTGGGGTGTGTGTGGTGTGTGGGGTTACTAGCGGGCGGGTGAGGGCATGTGGCTGACTGGCTGATTGATTGATCGATCGATCGATCGATCGATCGATTGATTGATTGGCCGATATCTCGACCGATCGATCGAGTGCGAGCGAGCGAGTGTGTGATGGGAGAGTAGGATGATGGGCGGGTCGGTGGGTGGCTGGGCTGGCAGGTGTCCCGGAGGCGGAGCTGACGGGTGGGCGGGCCGTCGAGTGAGCGAGTGAGTGGGGAGAAAGGAGGGGGAGAGAGAGAGAGAGAGAGAGAGAGTGAACGATGAAATGAGGGATGTGAGGGATGTGGCGGTGTGATGGTGAAAGGGGATCGAGCAGGCTAGCTGACGAGCGAGTAAATGGATGGACGTGGATGAATGGGTTAGTTGGTGTCACCCAGTTGCTGGGTTTTAGGGTATTACTCAGGGGGTTTGTGTCATTCAGTAGATGGGCATGTGATTGGTTTAGAGTGTGAGTGTCATGTTACTTGAGTGTGAGAGTGGGTGCCACGAACTAGTAATGTGAGCGAGTGGGTTGGTTGGAGCATGAATAAGTGAGTGTGTAACAGTGACGATGAGTGACTGCTCACGTGTGATGTTATGAAAGAAATTCGGCTATATAAGTACCAAAGTTAGGTCCGAGTGACGAAGAAACCACATTTTACGGTATGTAAAGATTTCCCCATAAATCCCAATATTATTAATAGTTCAGGAAATCAAGATCAGTTTTTTCATTGACCCTCAAACTAATTGCAACAAAATTTCTTTTGGCACAAAGAGGTTCCAATATATTAAAATTCCCAACAAGCAACTGTGGTGGAACTGTATCTAATTTGCATAAATCTAATATGGCCGCCATGTATAGGAAATGTGTCATATATCTGCTTTCGTGTAATATAGTGGGGCTGGTTAAGCTCTCAAAATGTGGTTTCTCATGACCAGGAATAAATTAGAATACATAATTAGTTGATGGGATGGCGAGGTCATGTGCATGACTACAACATGGTCGTCACATTATGTACGCATGCACATCCTAATTCAGTCAGAAATTTGTTTATTAAAATATATGGGAATAATCATGGCTTACAAAAATCTCAGTACGATATCTTCTCATATGAATGCTGGAGTGATCAGAGGACTCGGCATCATCATCGGTTACATCTAGAAGTTCAGAATTCGTAAATCCGATTTATTTGACATTCCCGTCAAACAGAACTACAGTTCAACTGTTCAAGCAATGCCGTCTCATGTCCACCTGTTTCGTACTACTGTCCTTCTTCCAACCGCATGAAGAAGTTCAGATGGTACATGTCGCTAGCCAATCTCTATCGGAAGCAATTTACCATCCACAACATGCCATCGCCAGTCAGCTGAATTTGTAATGCCGCTCGGGCCCCTTGACGTCGGAGGGTTATGAGATTGTGCCACGTCAGTATTTTAGGTATGGCATTTATGCGTGTAGCTTTAAGTTACGCAAGGGCCAGAAAAAATAAGACAAAAACATGTTTTATGTAACTTTTGGGAGCCCTAGAAATGTAGGGGCCTTGTGCAAATCACAGCGCAGATGCACGTGTTACTCGAGACTTAGTGCGTACTGGCCAACGTCGCATTGCGCTAGCAATATATATTGCATGGCGCGTATCTGAGCTGACTACGATAACTTTTAGGATGTACAAACTTCGCTAAGGACAACCATAAAGACATCAACTGCCTGTACTAGGCCTATTGCGGAAACCTATAGCGTATACTGTTGGAATCGACTTTATTCCGGATTCTGGAACTACCTTTAGATTTTTCTTGCCGTGTCACATACCTGCTGAGATATCCCGGAAATAAGAATCTCCCAATTCAGCGCAGATGCTGAAGCAGCCAGGCGGGTGGCGCGCCAGGCGATAGCTCACTCAGTCGCGATAATATACCGGTAGGCTCGCAAAAGCCAGCAGCTGGTGAACTGTAGTCCCGAAGGACGGCCATGGGACATCAACAGCGGCGTCGACTAAAATTCCTTTACCTTTATGCATTTGCTGTCTTGTGTACAATCTCAAGAGCTATGCAACTTCAAGTTTTCGAACCACCCATCGAAATTCCGGGCAAGACGTCTAGAACAACAGACCGTTTTCCCATCACTTTCGCTTAATCTTTCGGAAACCCCGAGTAGGCAACGACTGATCCAAAAAGTCTTTTATAAACATCTATATGTATACAGGGAGGATATCTAGAAAAGATCTCGCTGACTTCTTTTTCTTCTCTTCTTTTTCTCTCGCGGATTTGGCGTTTCTCTAAACAGCTAGATATAAGCCAGTCAATACGTTAAAGAGAGAGCGAGAGAGAGAGAGAGAGAGAGAGAGAGAGAGAGAGAGAGAGAGAGAGAGAGAGAGAGAGAGAGAGAGAGGGAGGGAGGGAGGGAGAGACACCCAAAACCAAAAAGCCCTATAAATTGGAATACCTGGCACACACATCGCTCCGTAGGATCCTTTCAATATAACAGTTAGGTTACTCTTTCTTTTACAAGGACAACATACTATACTATTGTATATGCTTTCTGAAGTATATCCGCGCGCAAGCCAGTGCAGTATTATAAACCACTTTGCATTTCATTGGATATTGAAATTGTTCCCACTTACTATTGATTGTTGAAGAAACCACTCAAAGGAAATCAGCCCTTCCTCCGAGATAAGCCGTTACTCAACAAAGAACACCTTGTCACCTCGAGAGAAACCTCGTCACCATGCAAAAACAACAACTGAGTAACTGCTACGATGACCTCTCGTCGAGGAGACGATTCAGATTCAATGATCGAGTTCAACACAAGGAAAGGGCCCGGCTCCGTTTATATGCGGCGTTACCACGTACGTCTATAGATGCTGCTTCCAGTTAGCAAAACATTGTAGGGGGCGAACAGGCGCACACCTGTGGGACGTAAGAGACCAGTTGCTTTCCCTCAACCCCACCTCCACACAACCACCATCCCATCCACCCCATACAATACCACCAGCCCACCCCATCACGTCCCCAAACCCCGAGATCGGACAACACCGGTCTTCCCGTGCACAACAGCCCCGGTAGCAACTGCAACGACAGCAGCGACGCCGACGTCCGACGCTGCAGTCATCGTCACGTCGCCACCGCCGATGATTCGACAACCCCAAGTTCCAGCAGCGACCCGTTCAAGCCAGCCAACAACAACTGAGCGACTACTACGATGACGTCTTGTCAAGGAGACTATTCAGATTCAATGATCGAGTTCAACACAAGGAAAGGACCGGGCTCCGTCCATACACGGCCTTACCCACATACATCTATAGATGCCGCTTCCAGTTTGTAAAATATTGTAGGGAGCGAACAGGCGCACACCTACATGTGGGACGCAAGAGACCGGCGACGACAGAGCCCGCTTTCCAGCACAACGCCCAGCCTCCCGCTACGTGTTCACTTCCACATACGAGATCCAACAAAGGCTTTTTAACAGAAGAAATTGAGCATAGTGACTATTGGAACTACATTATACTTTAACTGCCTCAACTGGAAGCTGTTACTACCAGCCTACCAGTATTGTACGCTTGCCATGCCATTGAGATCCTTGCACCCCAGCGTTGAAATGATTATTTCACCATGGAATACGAGTACACACTGCCATAGCACGGCGTGGTATCTAGGCCACATACAATATTGATTACTTAACGATCTGTCGATAAAACAATATGTAAAAGGATTTATTTAATTATTTTCATGAACCCGACTAGGCTATAAGTCTACAAGATATCGTCTCATTTCTCTATGGAGCAATTATCGGTGGATCAAATCAGCAGAATGTGAAAGATATTAGGGTTATTTTACTGTCAATAATAGATGCTTCTAGGCCGGTATGCTCACCAGTATTACATTACATTCGGAGAGAAGAAAATACTACAGTCAAACCTGCCTAGAATGACACCTACTTTTGGGACCGATTGGCGGTGGTTCTATAAGACTAGTAGTCAATAGTACGTAATCCGCATAAAAAGCTGGTTACTATGAAAAGTGTGTTGCGCTAGATGATCTCATCTCTTAACTGACCGGTTTCTGATAACCGATACTCTGATAACACAGGCCACTGACACGGTACTATACCGGCTAGCGTACAATATGTACATTGGTCATTAATTTTGAAAGAGTGTAGAAGTAAACCTACAACAGCTAGTATGATGACAGTCTTTCAAAGACGATATATTGTTACATAGATCTGATTAAGAGGCTCGGATAATTCTTAAATTCAACTGTTTTATTTTAGGGGTGTAATCCCTGTCCTAATGAAGCTATTAAGGCCATATTGACGTGAAATGTGTCCTTATTTCTATGTTTCACTCATTCCATTAGCATATCGATTCTGATAATTTCAGTTATCTTGAAATGTGGATTCTGGGACTCCAGGGGTCAAAGTATATAAATCGATCCCAACACGCGGAAAAGTGTGCGGGTTTTAGCTATAGAAATGGGCCTTTCTAGGTTTATCTATGCCCCGCCCATCTGTATCTAAGCTCCACCCACATCGCGCTCTTGTTTGGATCGATCGATCTCTGAACTCCCTGACTATTACTTTCCAGAAAACTATGCTTGTAAGCTGTCGAATATTTTGAAACTAATTCGACTGGGCGCTGTTGCTGCCTATGGCAGCAACAGCGCCCAGTCAAATTAGTTTCAAATTTTCAACAGCATGTTAATTTAATAGCAAAGACATACAATAAGCACAATGTATCGGAATATTATGCGCTAAATAGGACTATATCGAGTTTTTCGTGACGTCATGATTATGACACCATCCTACACGTCGCGTAGCTGATTATGACGTCATATGACGGAGGGATAGAGTTGGAAAGTTCCATTATATCCCTAACATAACTAGAAATGGATCCCATTATTTGATTGTCAGTGGTTGCTGTGTGACTTACACGCTGAGCATGGAGGCCCAATAAACACATCAACGTCATCCACTTGCTGTAGCATCATAGCCGCGCCGGTACCGCCCAGAGCCTGGCATTTATCATCGCGCCATATCAATCTGAAAAATGTAAGCAAACAATGTCCTATAGACTCATACATCCATTTCTCATTCGTCCTTCAAATCATGGCTGCGCGTTCATTTTATCCGAGGCCTGTGACTCTGCCCTATCTCAATTTGCGTAGGGCAGAGTCAGAGACCTCGGACTTTATCTCAAAGACGGTGTTGTTATAAGCGGTTGTTGTTCGCAACAGCTTGCATCAGCAGCAGGTTGAAACCCCTCACCCACCCCACACCAGCCCCGCCCACCACCCCCACACCCGCCAAGTATGACGGATTTCATCGTGAAATTTATTCTACATTCAATGACGTCACAAATTTCCGAAATCTTAAAATACCACGGTCTTAGAACGGATCATCTGCATTCTGAGTGTTAATTCTGTTAATTATTTTGTTTGTTAATTATCCATATTTATATTTAAAGTGATCGATTATTCCAGTAATCAGTCGGATGCTGAAATGAATATAGATCACATGGTACCATTTAGGAAACAGACTCCCATATATGCATATTTAAACACACTTTGGCTTATAGATCTGTAATTTTTATATACGGAACTGAAGAATCCAGTTTATTGATCAATCATATGACGTCATAATCAACAACATGTAGGCTAATATCATAATCAAGTACGCCATGAATGAATCGATTTAGTCCGTCTTAACTTTTTGCCTGCTGAATTTCTGCAGACTACATTTTCCATGGGATTTAACTCTGGACCTGCTGAATACGTTCAAAACAATTTGACTGAAAGTTTTGGTGGCTATGCCACCAACAACTATCAGTCAAATTGTTTTCAAAATATTCAGTATAAGTACAGATTTATTAGCCGTTAAAATTATGGCTTGGTGGCTTGCAGCTGTCAGCCAGTTGAACGATTAATGGTCCGTCAGGTTGTACGCAATCCCCATTAGGGAGGGAATGGTAATTCGGGTCAGTTATCATGTAAAAATATAATTACCCCTACAATAACACCCCCCCCCCCCCCCACACACACACACACACTACAACCCCCCTCACCACCCCCTAAAGCTGTATCGTGATCCAACATCAATAATGAAGGAGTAACGATTAAAAAAATTTAATGGCTGGAAAGCCTTCTAATACGGTAACTGACATCGAGTGAATCGAAAGTCAGGCTCTGTCATGGTGTCGACAGTTAGCCCTAGAATACCCCCTCAAGTTTTCTCGAGATGCGTCCATTAATAACGGGGAAGTACCGTAAAAGCAATTGTGGTCCACGGAACAAGAAAACAATATTTTGAAAACCACCAGTTGTTAAATTGCTTGGCCGCTCACGGCTACGCCTATATTCGGGTTGTGTCTAGAATTGCGTATAGGCGGGGCCATTTTGCTCAAAGGATTGCGGTCTCCAACAGCTAACTAGAGAGCTAGAGCGCGCCTCTATTTTTAGTTGGCACCATAGATTTAGGATATATATTGGCTAGATCGCTCATACGCATACGCTTACTATGGGGTGGGGGGGGGGGATGGGATAGATGTTTCGACAGCTGAATCTTCACTGACTGACTGACTGACATCTGACGCAGACGATCAGATATGTATATAGCCTTCAAAAGTCAGTAAATTCTTTTTTTGTTAGTTAATTGGAATAGAAATTCTGCTTAAATAGCATGCAAAATACGGAACTACAAAACTACATTAAAAATAAATAGGGGAAATACGGTAATATGGAGAGGCGATAAGAATGACAGAAATGCCTTAAAACCTAACGCATATCGCTGAAATTCCAAACATTTATGTACATATGATAACTATATGATAACTTCTATTCATTTTGGAAACTGCTGCCGTAAACCGTTGCTGCACACATGTAGACAACTTTCAGCATTATTGTTTACATAATCTACACAAATCTGTCTTGTACTGACCGTGAAACAACTAGGTCTAGCCTTTGAAAGCAGAACGATAATAATAATAATAATAAGTACATTTATAAAGCGCTGAATCCATGACAATGCGTGCTCTAAGCGCTAGTGCGTAATAGCTATATCTACTGAGAATATGCTCGTTTGAAAAGGGTGGTTTTCAGTTGTGATTTGAAAATATCTAATGATGCTGAGTTTTTTTAGACTAAGTGCTAGATTGTTCCACTCGGTGGGAGCTGCATAAGCGAAAGTTTTGTGGCCATATGTAGTAGAATTTACTTTTGGGACGTTTAGCAGCATCTGATTGACAGATCCGAGTGATCGACCAGGCGAATAGGGTTGTACTAGTTCAGTTAAGTATGCAGGGGCAGTACCGGAAACACATTGGTAAGTCAAGCATAAAATTTTGAAAGTGATTCTCTGCTCGATCGGGAGCCAATGCAAATTCTGTAAGACAGGGGTTATGTGATCATACTTTCGGCGGAGTGATATGATTCTAGCAGCGGTATTTTGTACAATCTGTAGCTTATGAATAAGTTGTTTTGGTGCACCAATAAGCAAGCTGTTACAATAATCAAGTCTTGACGATATTAACGCCAGTATAAGCATGATTGTAGCCTCCTTCGTAATATACCGTCTGATGCAACCAATATTACGTAGCTGGTACGAGCACACTTTGCAGAGATGATTAACATGCTTTTCCATGGTCAGTTCATTATCAAGCATTGGTTAAAGTGAGGTTTTTTTTATCTCCCAGTTTCCGTGAAACCTGACACCATTTGATATAAAAGACCTCAAAAATAAATTAACGCGTTTTCAAAACAAGGTAGTATTTCTGTTTTTCTTTGCAAATATAGTCACTTATTTACATGTATGAGCTGTACTGTAAAACCGCCGACTCGATGGTATAGAACATCTAAAGAATAAATTAACATGTTTGCAAAACAAGACAGAATTTCTGTAAGTATATTAACTTATTTATGAGCTGTATAACGTAGACTAAGCAGTCGAATTAGCTTGTAATAAGTAAGCACATATTTTAGCAACACTACCCACCCCCACCCACCCACCCACCCCGCCACCCACCCCCTCCCCAGTAGGGTGACGTCACTGTCAAAATACGTAATGACTGGCGTAGCTATGCCCAACAGAAACATTTAAAAGTCCTTCAGTTGTACGAATTGAAGAGCTTTACTATTTAATAAGCAGCAGCACCCAGTCAAATTGGTTCCAAAATATTCAGCAGTTCACCCCCATAATTACCGTGAAATGGGGATTCTGGGAAGTCATGGTTGTCATCATGACGTCATGAATAACTTAAACAAGTACGTCACGGACACATAATGGACCTTTCCAGTTTAAGCTAATCCCCGCCCACATCTAGCTAAGCTCAACCCACACCTCGCTCGTGTTGGGATCGATCGATCCCTGAAATACCTGACTATCAATTTCCAGAAAAGTATACAGGTAAGCTGTTAAATATTTTGAAACTAATTTGACTGGGTGCTGTTGCTACCGTAAGGGTGCTGTTGCTGCCTACGGCAGCAGCAGCACCCAGTCAAATTAGTTTCAAAATATTAAACAGCATGTTTATTAAATAGCACACATACAATTCTTACAACGTGTTGGACGATTAAGAGTTAGAGATGGGCCAAATTGATCTCATTTATGACGTAATGATTATGATGTCAGCATGCACGTCACTTAGTTGGCTATGATGTCATATGACGTCATGTAATCGAAGGATCAATTAGTTCCCAGGTAGGTGACGTCACAGTCAAAATACGTAATGACTGGCGTAGCTATGCCCAACAGGAACATTGAAAAGTCCTTCAGATGTACCAATTGACGAGCTTTACTATTTAACAAGCAGCAGCACTCAGTCAAATTAGTTCCAAAATATTCAACAGCCCGCATAGTTACCGTGAAAATGGGATTCTGGGAAGTCATGGTTCAAAGTATGTATATAAATCACGATGACTACGACGAATGTGCGTGTAGGCCTATCGTCTCTTTTCGTTGCCGCTCAGAGCTACGCATTTACATGGTTGTGTCTAGAATGGGCCTTTCCATATTATCCATCCATCACATGACGTCGTAATCAACGACGTGACGTGTAGAATGACATCATAATCAATGACGTCATTATGACGTCGTCATGAATGACTTAGACAAGTACGTCACGAACGCATAATGGACCTTTCCAGCTTCAGCTAGTCCCCGCCCACCTCTAGATAAGCTCCATCCACACCTTGCTCGTGTTGAGATCGATCGATCCCTAAAATACCTGACTATCAATTTCCAGAAAACTATACAGGTAAGCTGTTAAATATTTTGAAACTGATTTTACTGGGTACTGTTGCTGCCATAAGGGTGCTGTTGCTGCTTACGGCAGCAACAGCGCCCAGTAAAATTAGTTTCAAAATATTAAACAGCATGTTTCTTAAATAGCAGACATACAATTCATACAGCGTGTTGGACGATTAAGAGAAAGACGAGCGAAATAGAATCAACTTAATAGACTTAATGATTATGATGTCAGCATGCACGTCACTTAGTTGGCTATGATGTCATATGGCGTCATATAATCGAAGGATACAATTAGAAAGGTCAATTGAAGACGGACTATGAGTTGTTGTAAGAATTGCATGTCTACTATTTAATACATAATCTGTTGAATAATTTGAAACTAATTTGACTGGGCGCTGTTGATGCCAATAGAGAGCAACAGCACCCAGTCAAATTAGTTACAAAATATTGTATAGTACCTGTATAGATTTCAGGAAATTGATAGTCAGGGCATTCGCGGGGATCAATGGATCCCAACACTGCGAAGTGCGGGTAGAGCTTAGCTAGAGGTGAGCGGGGCATAGCTAAGACTGGAAAGGTCCATTGCCGGCGCTGCCATTTTTCACTAGGGATTGTGGTCCATTCACGTTCTCGCCAGATCTCCTAACACTAACGAGAGCGACGTCTCTATTTAGATTGGAATCGTAGATTTAGGATATATTGTCTAGATTTCTCGTGCGCATTAAACGCATACCCTCACTATTGGGGCTAGTTGCACTAGCTGATGACCTGGGCTAATTTCTGACTGTACATTTGCATCAGAAATAAAATAGTATTGTGATCTGTCCCACTGTACCAACGTACATCTCTTAATCTCCACCTCAACACTCGTCTCGATCAAACTGGCCAAAATGGCTTCTGTAGTAATCTTGAGAAACTACCATTTACAGCTAACAGGTAGACATTTTTGAAAATTTACCACCGGAATGACTGGCTCGATAACTGAGCCTATCATTCCAATGGTAAAGTGCCAAAAACAACGGTCCCTTGGTCTGCAAATGGACATACGAATTTTATGTCTACGATTTAATGCCCGGGATTTAATCAATCAATCAATCAATCAATCAATCAATCAATCAATCAATCAATCAATCAATCAATCAATCAATCAATCAATCAATCAATCAATCAATCAATCAATCAATCAACTACTGCCAGTGTCACGATGGAGACGGATGAGGGCATAGAATACACCATACAGTGTGCATTCAAAAGATAGTCTCATATGAATTCGCCAGTGTATCAGTATATCCGATTCTTGTCTTGGTGCGGTGGTCCAGCGAAATTGCAGGATAACGGTTCGATCTCCGACCGGGGAAATGATGATCAACTAAGTAAACTAACAGGCGCACTTGCACCGCGTAGGCGAGGTTAGCACATAAATTGAAGTCATCGCGTTGCCAGTCCGTTAAAAAAATAAGCGAGCAAACAATCTTTATTGACAGATCCAACATGTGGACATACAGACAATATTCAACATTCTGTTGAACATGTTGATACTAATTTGACTGGGCATTGTACGAATTGTATGGCCTTACTATTTAATCAGCATTCTGTTGAAAATTTGAAACTAATTTTCCTGGGCGTTTTATGTTTTTTGCTATTATCAATTGTGTCCTATAAAAGCTTCATAGGCGTCAGAGTCAAAATGCTTAGTGAATGACGTCTCTAGCTCCATCGTGAATATAGAAAAGTCCGTTACGTGTACAAATTTATGTCTACTTTTTAATCACCATTCTGTTGAATATTTTGAAATTAATTTGACCAGGCACTTTGGCCATAGGCAGCAAAAGCACCCAGTCAAATTAGTTTCAGGATATTCAACACCTTACCCCGTATAACTACTTTGAAACTGGGATTCTGGGAAGTCGTGAATCAAAGTATATAAATTGATTCCAACACACCGAAAGAGCAAACAGAGCTTAGCTAGAAATGGACCCCACCTTTCAAATTGTCACTTAGTAATGTGTGGTCCAGCCACTTGTAATAAGCGACCACATATTTTAGCAAGAGCATTCAGATAGTTAGCTTTGCCCTGCCAGACGCATGTAGACCCAATCACAATGGACACATTCTCTTATGGACAGAAGGTATAAGTTATCCAACCTGTCACTCAAGTGTTGACGTCATAATCAATTATGTCACATGTAGGCTGACGTCACAGTCAAAATACGTAATGAATGACGTAGCTATGGCTATTAGGAACGTTGAAAAGTCTGTAAGCTGTGCGAATTGTATGTCTTTACTAATCAATAAAAATTCTGTTGAATATTTTGAAACAAATTTAACTGTGCTGCTGCTATAAGCACCGACAGCATCCAGTCAAATTAGTTTTAAAATATTCAACAGCTCACCTCTATAGTTACCGTGAAAATGGGATTGTGGGAAGTCACGGTTGAACGTATGTAAATCACAATGATGACGGCTATGAACATAGGCCTATCATCATCTCTTATTGTATTTTAACCGCCTCATGGCATAGCTGGTTAAACCGGTCCCTACGGAGATCTTGAGCAATGCCAAATTGCATGCCATGAGGGGATAGTTCTCGATAATTTACCACTGGAATGACTCTCGAGACAATCATTCCAGATTCCAGTGGCAAATCTGCAAAAACAGGCTTCTCCTGGCCTGCAAATGGACATTCAATATCTAAATATTTTAACATTCTTCACCAAATTTAGACAGTAAATGTTTAATATACTACGACGACAATATCAGGTACTGTGTCTGTTTCATTTCCCTTATGTATTATAGTATAAGACACTTGGCTGAACATTCGAGATAGTGTATAAATTTCTATTGTTATGTCTCGTACGGCGTAGGGGCAAAGATTTCGCTGACGCATTTTACTAGTCACTATATGTGCGGTAAATTTCAACAGTAAAACATCAATATGTGTACTTGTACTTCATGTACTGGGATAGGTGCAGTTTCCTATATGTGGTGAAATAACGCCTATGTGGGGTTATATCGCCACTCATGCAAGTCTGAGCGTAATGATCTAATATACATTTCCACTTTATCCATCCATCATATGACGTCATAATTAACTACATGACGTGTGTAATGACATAATAATGAATGACGTAGCTAAGCAGGTCACGAACGCGTGATTGAAGAAGGCATATGCGTTGTTGTACGAATTGTATGTTTTTACTATTTAATAAAGATTCTGTTGAATATTTTGGAACTAATTGGACTCGGCGCTGTTGCTGCCATAGGCAGCAACATCACCCAGTCAAATTAGTTTCAAAATATTTAACAGCTTATCTGTATAGTTTTCTGGAAATTAATAGTCAGGGAGTTCAGGGATCGATCGATCCCATTACGAGCAAGGTGTGGGTGGAGCTTAGCTAGAGGTGGGCGTGGCATGGCTAAAACTGGAAAGGTTCATTAGCCATGCTATCTTGAATCATCGCCACTTGAGTTTTAAAAAAGCATCGAAAGAGCGGAATTCAACATTAGAAATTTTGCAACAAAAACAATTTAAAACTTTAAAATGACCTTTAATTATAGCTTCACTGCGATGATATATCTACGTGTCATGCGATGCTGTGTGAACAAAGTTATATACGTTTGGCTATCACAAGTACGGTGTTCAATCATTGCATGTCCACAGATCAGTCATTACAAAGCACACGTGTTACATACAAAGAATCTGCCATATTTGGAATAACCTCAATAGTACCAGATGCATTGGAGACATTGCACCCGACCATCTCGAGTGTAAGTGGAATATGAAGTATCACAGTGTTCTGGTGTTCACATATGTCATTCTCCTCCACATTCTCTTCCACATTATCTTCGACATCAAACGCAGCACTGTTGTAAGAGCCGCTAGAAGCCTAGGACCTGATGTTATTGGTTAGACTTCATCCACGCAAGAAAAAGGGTCCTGCTAAGTTCTCACCAGAATTTGCTATCTTCTTGACCCTATATGGTCCCGCTGTTGTCGTCGTCGTCGTCGTCGTCGTCGTCGTCGTCGTCGTCGTTGTTGTAGTTTTTGTCGTCGTCGTCGTCGTCGTCGTTGTAGTTTTTGTCGTCCTCGTCGTCGCTGTCGTTGTCGTTGTTGTTGTTGTTGTTGCTGTTGTTGTTGTTATTGTTGTTGTTGTTGTTGTTGTTGTTGTTGTTGTTGTTGTTGTTGTTGTTGTTGTTGTTGTTTTCTTTTGCTCGCAAAAGTTTTATTTGACAATGTATACAAAGATCTACACACAGTCGCAAATCATTACCAAGAAATGTCATATATGTTGTCTTAATTTTCACACTCATGACGATTAAGGAATCATCACAGATTAATCCTGTTTCACGTGCAAAATCAAAGACCATTTACTGGAGTTTGAAACCTTGCTGACAGCTCAGATATGTGCTTCAGAATCTTTAACATTACTACCTACTCCTGTGTATCAAGATATTTTCAAACATCGGGTATGGATTTGCTAAAGGCGCATCAGATGGTAAATTCAAACAATGATATGATAGAAAATATGAGAAGATTTTCATGCGGCGAGAGAAGCAGCTATCAAATTTGCTAATTGGTCAAACGATATTTTCAAGAAAAAACCGTTAATGTGGAAGTGGAAGCCCGTTTGCCAGACGAGCGGCGAAGTAAGAAAAGGCAGAAAATGAAAGCGTGAACGACAATCCGTTCTCTAAATATTTAATTGAGATATATACAATGCCATTTTGGTCACCATACATAATAGCCTGTCATCAAGATTCCAGTAAACCTGTCCCCTTTATTCTGATTTGGCCTGTCTATAGATCTACGTAGCTCTAATGAAATTCCATCTTATGGGCTACCTGATGTAGTAATGACAAAGTTATTTGAACCAATGCAAAGGATTGACGAGACGGTAACTAAGTTTTGAGAATTTACAATCTGAGACATTTGACTAGAACCTTAAATACGCTTAGACGCAATGTTCCCAAATCGTATGCTACGTTTGATGAACTCTAATAACGATGGTGCCTGTAGAAGTGATGTCTTGGATAAGGATATAGTGGCTCCTGAGTGGCGTAGGGATGTTGGCCGCACTAAAATTAGAAACAGTTATGCTTATAGCCACCCAAAAGATATATTATCTGAACTTGATAATGAAAAGATTATTAAGTTACAGAAAAATTGCTTTGTTGGGAAAGAATATGGTAGCGTGAGGTAAGTGAAAAATCCGTATTAATCATATTAGTTAATGCTGGTCGTCAGACTACATATCTTTTGGAAGATACTGTGTGGTGGTGTGATGCTTCTGTAAGTAAGCTGGTCTTAAAGAAGCACCATCTTGCGGCCAAAGAAGACATTCCATAATGCAACTGATTTGTATTAAGAGACCATCTGTTTTTAAAACGCAACTTCTTGCAGCCCCCCCCCCCCCCCGAAGACATTGGTTATGGCAACTAGCTTGAATTAAGAGACTTTCTGTTTTAAAGAAGCGCCATCTTGCGGCCTCCAGAAGACATTCGTATTCGTTATGGCATCTGGCTTGTATTAAGAGACCACATTTCTTTTCAACTATGCAATGTTCTCCACGTTTCACATTCGTAGTAGAATATGAATAGGCAGCCGCCTTTTCATTTGGAAAATGAACAGAAACATTCCCGTACATCAAGACAAAAATAACCATTTCATGATGATAAGCTTTTGAATGGCTCAAATCTTGTGCTAAATATATTTTCTAACAGAGAATAATGTCATGTAAACGTTTTTAGAAGGAAAATTGGTGAAATAGAATAGTTTTACTGCCAAAAGAATTAAGGTCTATATTTATCTCCAGAAATGCAACAAATTTAAATCGGATCAAAACGTATGAAACATGATGTGGATCCAGATCTCATCTACTGGTTGGAGGGCCGTGCTGGATCTCAGACCAACCTACAATGGGCATTTCCACTTTTAGTTATGCCCCACCCATCTCTCTCTCAGCCCCACCAACCTCACGCTCGTGTTTGGATCGATCGATCTCTGTACTCCCTGACAATCAATTTCCAGAAAACTATACAGGTAAGCTATTAACTATTTTGGAACTAATTTGACATGGAAACAGCGTCTAGTCAAATTAGTTTCAAAATAGTCAACAGTATGTTTATTAAATAGTATGTATGTATGTATGTATATGATATTGTCAAACGCACTGGCTCAGAATTTTCAAAATTGAAAAATTGAAAAAATTCTTGTTTATTTTATTCCTTGAGATTGTCATTTTGTTTTAGAGACGCCATATGACCTAATTGTCACACAATGATAAATCACTGAGTGGTATTTTGAAAACCTATTTCAGTTTGGCTTTGACTAAGATGTCACGTAGATTCGAATTTAAATGTAATTACTGGGCGCTTGTTGAAAGGTTGTCTGAGATTGTCCTGTAAGCTGTGATATTCTTCTTTTAGGATTTTGGCAATTTCAACATTTTTCCAATTGTATGTGAGAGTAAATGGGATAATCTGTATATATGAGTACTGTATTCTGCGGCCGTAATAGTAGAAACATCCTACAGCTGCAATCAGTCCTTCTTCGCTTTTGCCCACTGCGTCTTGTCCTCAGCCGAAATCCTTAGCTTCCTCAGGTCCATTCTTGAGTGTACCGAATCCTGCTTTCTTGAGGTCACCTCATAGCACACTTAGTAGATTTATGCAATGACGTCCTCTCATGGCTTTGTATTTGCTGGCTCAGAGTAGGGAGAATTCCAAGGCTGTCTGTGCTGGTGTCTCTTCCGGCATCTTAAGTAGCACATGACCAAACATGGAACATCTTTGCTGGGCGACTTTTAGAGACAGCGGCGACGTTTTACACATCTTGTATAGTGCATCATTGGAAATTATGCTGTCTGGCCATCAGTGTCCAGTGATGGTGCGTAGGCGTTTTCGGTGGCAGGCATCGAGTTTGTCTAGATCTGCCTTTGGCGCTTCCCAGCTGCTACAGTTATGCGGCATCAAGGATGCGCAGGTTGCATTATATAAACGTAGCTTTATAATCGGGGGCATCTTTGATCTACGAATCCATATCTTCCAGAAGGACTGGACAGCTATGTTCCCCATGATGCAGTGTGCTGCAATGTCAGCAGTACTGCAAAGCAATGGGCCCAGGATTTTACTTTTCCTCCATGGTTCGCCGCCACGAAGTGGATCGTCATTTTCTTTAGTTTTACGCTTTGTAAATAGGTATATGTCGGTAAGCTTTGTTTTGGATTCATTCATAAAGAGATTCCCAATTTCTAGTTTGCTTGCAGCTATTGGGAGCAGTTCGTCAAGGTGTTTCTTTTCCTCGTCTATGAAGTCCAGATCATATTCTATCTCTAGCGGGATACCCAGTATTGACACTGGAGTGTGGGTGGGAGGGGTGGTGGGGGGGGGGGTTGGTCCTGTGCAACTTTCCCACACGGATTTCAATGCAGCAGCAAGGTAACAGGTGAAAGGCACCGGAGATATACCATATTCCTGTGGGGAACCGATTGATATCTCAAACGCTACTGACTTCACAGACTTGACTTGTACTCTCAGCTTGGTGTCTGCAGTCAGTAGCCTCACTAGTCGTAGCTCATCTTCATTGCAAATGGCCTGGCCTAGTACATCCGTAGGATCTTTGAGCATTTAATTGTGTCGAAGGCTCGTGACATGTCAATGCCCACTTTGTGGAATTTCTGGTGTTGACATGACTACTGACACACGCATGCGTTGAGCCCATAGAATGTATACGCAGCTGCATCCACATTTGAATAAGCTGTTGAGGAGCACAATGGGCCGCAGTTTGGCTCGGGTGGGGGCGTCTTGGGCTTGGTTAGTGCGATAAGAGTGACTTAGCCTACGACGTCGATGAAAAGGTGGTGCATACAAGCTGAATTGACTAGGTGCGTGATCGGTTATGAGATAATTTCACCTGCTTATTTGAATAGTTCATTGCTCGTGCCATCATCTCCAGATGCACGTCCATTTTTCAAGGCTTTAACTGCCTTCTCAACTTCTTCTGTTTTAATTGGTGTTAGTAATGGCCTGGGGTCTCCTGCGAATGGGTGCAAGGGTTCATCATCGTGGTCAGTGAACTGTTCCTTGAACTATTCTCGAATCGCATCGGGTTTGCCCTGGTCAGCCCCGATAAAGTGTTCTTCAGAGTTGGGTACAGTTAGTGGTGCTGTGTAGTCAATAACTCTCAGGGCTCGGGCTGCCCGAAACATTTTGTGACAGTCATCCGTGGCAGTGATTTCATCTGCTACGGAGTCTGCTTCTTGAATAGCAAGATCTATTAAGCATTCGCTAATGTGGCGCAGAATGTTATTGTGCTCCCGACGTAGTTTGGTGTGGTCTTCACTTTGGCCACTTTGATAGATGTGCAGCCGCAACGCTTTCTGCTCTGCTGGCAGTTTTACTACTAGATCGGCAGTATACCTAGTTCGGTTGTTTTTAAGAACAGCTATGGTGCTTGTAGCTGATGATTCCATAGATCTCAATAGTTTGGTTAGGGCTTCGCTTGGATTGGAGCTGAGGTCGATGTTAGCTATCTGCTCCCCGAGGGCCTTTTTGTATGACATTTGAGTGTGAGTGTCGCTGATGAGCTTGGGTAGGTTGTCGGTGACTCTACTTTCTTGCCTGGTACCGCGTTTATACATTAGGTAGAGCTCATTCATCTGAAGGTGTGTAAAGACTGGCTTATGGTCAGAATAGGAACGAGCATTCCGAAGTAGGGTTTGGTTTCTGTCTTGCATAGAATGAAGCCTATTTGGTTGAAGACAGTTGTTGTACTCTTTGAACCTTTTTGGGCTTTGCGATCAGCAATGTGTTCGGTCCATGTTGTCCGGTGATGGCATGGGTGTTTAAAAGCCGTAATTGTGGCAAATAGGCCATTGGTACTAAGGAATTCCACCAGTGCATCCCCATTGATGTTGTGTGCACCCTCACCATACTATGCCATGCATGAGCCAAGCCCTGTACCTTTGTCCGCAATTTCGAGTTTGGCCAGCTTGGAGTTGACATCTCCACACACGGCCAGTTGCCATCTAGCTGGGATTGTAATGGCGGAGCTCGGTTCTGCATAGAAGGAATCTAATAGTGCTGGCTTCTTTTTGACCTTTTCGGCAGTTGGGCCATATGCGTTGACAATGCGACACTTAGTGGTGGTGTGCTTTCGCGTAGGTATAGCCAGGTCGATGAATGCAACGCGATCACTGGCGTATCCAAAACTAATGACATGGTCCAAGACCTTTGGTCCGACTACGAAGCCTAAATCCCGGTATGTGGCCTGTTTTTGTTCCATGAGTACTACCTTATGGCCTGTGTGTAATTGCTGCTCTGAGTGTTTAGCTACTTTAGTCTCTTGAATGCATGTAATATCGATGTTATAGTGTTCACAGTCGACACCTAAGGTTTGCCTCTTTGATGTTGCACTCAGACCACGCACATTCCACGTAGCTATGGTAAGCGCCTGGGAAGATCGCGTCGTCCGAAGATGTCGAGCACACTTTCTTGTTTGAAGAAGGTTAGACATAATCAGAGTTGCCTCTCTATGTGGATGCTAGCCCGCAATCCTTGATGACTTAGTTTCCCAACAACGTTGGTACTTACGGAGAAGATCGGCGTGGAGGTGTCATCTTTCTCCCCTATTATTAAATTGTAGAGACATACAATTCGTACAATGTGTCAGACTATTAAGAGTTAAAGACGGGCCAAATAGATTCATTTATAACGTAATAATTATGACCTCATCCTACACGCCACTTAGCTGATAATGACGTCATATGACGTCAGATTGATATATGGTTACTCTGGAAAGGTGAATTAAGGCCGCTCCACCAAAGATGCCAGGGACGTTTACCAGTCCCAGTCCGTCCCTATCTGCCACACCCTTCTACAGACGATCAGGAGTGAATTGAAAATCGAGTTCAGTAATGATGCCGTGGATTACCCATAGAATAGGCCTATCACTCTCAAGTATTATCGTGAGTCAGTTCATAAAAAAAGAGTGGCGATTTTACAAGTTATATGTCGGGCTGGTGGGGGCCCTGTTAAAATCCACCAGGATGTTGAATTTAAAATTTGGCTCCCCAATGCTGTCGATAGTTACTCCTCAATATTTCCAAGTTTTATCAAAGGTTTTAAGGGCGCCGAACCATTGTAGACACCAACAGGGCATGGAGTCGAAAATCGATAACCTTTTCGATGTCAGACCTTTTCACTAGACAGGGCCCTTGCGTGGCCCTGGTCAAAATGGGGGCAAAGGGCTCGATATCGATTTCGGGGGTTCCCCCGAAAATGGTGGATGTCTAGATGCTCTCGGAGAGCCTCTCATGTATTTCCGGAGGTAATTATGAACCTTTAGCTGGCTATGGAACTATCTGATTTTTATTTAGCAATTTTCTCTTAGAGTAATGAATATTTAAAAAAAAGTACGCTTCACAAATCTCAAGGAGGGCAATGGACCTTTCCAGTTTTAGCTATGCCCCACCCATCTCTAGATAAGCGCCACCCACACCTCGCTCGTGTTGGGATCGATCGATCTCTGAACTGCTTGACCAGCAATTTACAAAAAACTATACAGGCAAGCTATTGAATATTTTGAAACTAATTTGACTGAACGCTGCTGCTGCCTATGGCAACAGCAGCATCCTGTCAAATTAATTTCAAAATATTCTCAGTATGTTTATTAAATAGTAGATACCTACAATTCGTACAACACGTCGGACTATTAAGAGTTAAAGACGGGCCAAATAGAATCATTTATGACGTAATGATTATGATGTCATCCTACACGCCTCTTAGCTGATTATGACGTCGGTTTATGATCGATACCATGGAAAGGTGAATTGCACCCTCGCCCCCACCCACCCCTCCCACTTGCAGGCTACAGCCCTGCCAGAATATACGTGTGCAATTTCAGCGAGATTAGATGAAAACGGTATAAGGAATAGTAAAAAGAAACAAAATACCCAGACCAACAACAACAACAACAACAACAACAACAACAACAACAACAACAACAACAAGGACATGAGTAAGCTTTAGAGATCCGTTCCAGATCTCAACACCTGTCTTAGCCTTTGAGTTCAATAAGACGGCCTCATCTAGTAAGTGCAATGATCTGACAGGCCGGGAATTAGTCCCTACCTACGTATGCGTGCGTGTATGCATGGGTGGGCGAGCGAGTACATGATTCGGGAAATGACATCAACACGACAAAGCACGACTATGCAGATCAGTGAAAAATAGGCCCATGGTCATAGTATTTGCCTTTTGGATGCAAATGATGGTGGTTCCTTTAATTCCTTAGACCACATATTTAACCCTTTGAATCATGGGTGTATTTCGGTGTCTGTCACGTCCACCATGAGTTTATAGCAGAAAATACAAAAACTTGGACCGTAGCATTTCATTTCCCCCTGAGATTTCAAAGGCCGGTAATTCGGTTTTAGTGAGTAAGTAGGAATAGTATAACCCAGAAAATTGACTTGCACGTACATAGTACATAACAGACCTATATGCTTAGGCTATGTGACATGCACGTGTTTATGTACATTAGGCTGACATCACATAGACACTGTGTCTATGTGATGTCAGCCTAATGTACATAAACATGTGCACGCACACTATACGCGAGGAATTATCTCAGATTGAAGCCATAAATAATTGGAACTGCCAGGATTGCCATTTAATGATGCTTAGTTTGAATTGTGCTTGAACTGATGACGGCAAATCTGTGTTGTGTAGGCCTACAGTACCCTCATAATCATCATAATTAGGTAGCAAGTTAATGGCAGAGGCCTGGAAACAATAAGAATATAACGTCGTAAATTACTTGGATTATGAGCCTAAATATGCATTTAACTATCTCATTAATGGCCATGACTTGGTTTTGGAATTCTTCGTGTCTGATGCATTATTCTACTCTAATGACCGACAATTGACGTTCTTGCACTTCCGAAATCTAAAAGCAGCGGACCACTGATTCATGAAACTATTTTTTGCTAATGAGACGTTCAAAGAGGGATCACTCTTCAACGTGCACGCACGCACGAACGCACGCACGCATAGTCAGGTGTTAATGTCAAGGGGAGCAAGCACTACTAAAATTCTCCATAGAGACTATGATAGACGTATAGGAAATACGCCATGGGTGGGGTGGGGGGTATTAGGGTGTCCTCCCCATGGAAAACTTTGAAATCTGTGTGTTCTCAGATGACATCTGCATTCCCAGAGGTAAATATAGACCATCACTTGGCTAGCAGCAAGGTTAAAATATTCTATCTTACACAGGATTTAGGTGTCACTTTTGGGATGATGGGGTTAGGGGCAGGGGGTGTGCGATCCCCTCCCCATACCTTCCCTCTAGCTACCAAACAGGGCTCCCCTGGACCCTATCCCCATGGTTATCCTACTGCGCCCCTCTATTAGTTAATGATATTATCTGGACTGTCTCCTTATTCTCATACAATGCCATTCACACATTGAGGCATTCTCTAGCAAGATTTTAAAGTGAAATCATCTGCTGACTTATACCTGGATCCGAATAATTTAAATGGCGATTATTGTATTTCAATGGAGCGATCCGCCACTCGAGTATCTGTCGTCATAATTAAATACGTCTCTAGCTAAATGAACCAGTGCGCAGTTCAATGCTATGCTCGATAATAGTTAAACTAATAACACAATAGTGAACTAGAGGAGGCCATTTCTAGCTTCTCCATGCCCATTTCTAGCTATTCCATGCCAATTTCTAGCTATTCCATGCCCATTTCTAGCTATTCCATGCCCATTTCTACTTATTCCATGCCCATTTCTAGCTATTCCAAGCACATTTCTATCTATTCCATGCCGATTTCTAGCTATTCCAAACCAATTTCTAGCTATTCCAAGCCCATTTCTATCTATTCCATGCCAATTTCTATGCCCTCATTGCTGTTTTATTGGCGAAAGCAATAATGTGATGATGGGCAACATATCAGTAAATATCAAGATCAAATGCAAAACGACTAATGCCGCTTGTCTTTCACTATTCCAGTGTTCTGGTAAACGGTTACTATTTAGTTTCGAAACTCTCTCAGTGCCGGACAATGAACTGAAACAGCTGCATCACTCATGTAGATATTTTGCGCAAAATACAGTCACTCCCAACCTTTGGGAGAGGGTTTATCTAAGTTGGAAGAACTTATACCCGATCCCATTGTACATTTTTGTGCAATAAAATGTGCTTAGATCAAAATCAATCCAAACCAGAGTCTGGATGGCCGCATGCCATCTACTCCATGGAGCCTTACCACTTGAAGCAGCAATTCACAAACGCCAACTCAGTCTTCTCCATTCAACCTTAACTTGCGGCAACAAAATAGCTCTTCAAATACCTCTAAGACAGTACTTCCTCAAAACCTCCCACGATACCTTCCTCGTCAGGATCTCGCATCTGCTAGACATCTATTCTCTACTGGAGGTCCACACCATGCCATACATTACTCCACCAAAACCAAGATCGAAGAAAAAGACAGGTATGTGAGACCAAAGCCACTCTACTCTACCTGGACAAAGCAGGCTTTCAAGTTGGAGCTATTCACTCAGTTTGGGAATCTGTACAATCAGCAACAGCAGAAGTAAAAAGAGCAATTACAAAAGCCCGATTGTTAACAGACACATATATGCTACAACCACTGAAAGCAAGATTCTCCAACTATATTGTCTCAGCAACACGTCGTGCTCGCGAAGTAGAAGAGGTATCAGTAGCTCACTTCATCCTTACATGTTCACCAACAAACGCCATTAGACAGCAACACCGTACATCAATCTCAGAATTCATTTCCGAAGAACTATGTCCAACATATTCAAGCAAAGTCATTACTCAGCTTATTATAGATTGTCGAAAACTGTAAAACACTGATATATTTTACCAGTTGAAAACCATTCCCTGCTGACCATTGAAAGTCTAAGCCACGCTATAGTACACGCCCTCAATAGCAAGAGACTTCAATACATCTCATAACAGAAAAGTAACATCGAACTATCAACCGTCTAGAGAACTATTATTAGATTAGCCTAACAGAACACCAACCTAAAGTATAGAACCAGAGATCACTCCATATTAAATTCTACTAAAACATTGGAGTTGACACATCATCACTATACACGTACATACCGTATTAATAAGCCGGCAATATAATACAAAGTGGAACTATATCTAATGTTTACTCGTGCATTGATTTGTAGACTCAACATTAGTAATATAACTACGTGGGAAATTAGTATTATTTTCTTCACGGTGCTCATACCACAGTAGGAATCTCAGTACGAAACAAGAAGAGGTTGGCTTGATTTGCAAAACCGTTGTGCCGCACATGCTTGGAATTCCAATCCAAAGAACCGGGTTCGATCCAGCGCTCAGGCATGTGATCAAGGTGTAAAAAAAACTTGCGCCATTCCATACGTCATTCACATGACACGTCCTTCGGAGGGGACGTAACGCCGTCGGTTCCGTCTCGCGTGGTGTCTGTGCCATAGGGGACGTGTGGTGTCTGTGCCAATGAACTCACACTGAGTGTCAAGCCCTGTGTCGGGAGCTCAGTTGTGAATACGCTCTGATAGTGTAAATAGATGTCAGAGGTCAGTCCTGCCATCAGTGCCTCCATCACGCAATAACTGACGCTTACAGTAGTTGAAGTACAGGTGATGTGACATAGCCAGATTGGACTCCACTGTGCGCATAGCTGGCATCATGATCAAATCACTCCAACATTGGAGGTTCGCCTGAAGGGTCTCTCCGAGAGGCGGTAAATACAATAAGAAAGACAGAAAGAAAGGAGAAGAAGAAGAAGAAGAAGAAGAAGAAGAGGAGGAAGAAGAAGAAGAAGAAGAATTCCACAAACTTCCGTCTTGGTCCCACAAAATCAAAAAATCCGGGAATGAGAATAACGGGCCTAGTGTCTGCGCATTCTCTGATAAATGTTTTCCTTTTTATAGTGTGATGGAATTTTCTAACACGGCCATACACCCTACTTAGAGGTACATAGAGGATCTTAAACGAATGTTCATTTCATAACGAAATTAACACACGTGATTAGTTCTCACTCGGAATGAGCGAGGCCTAGCCCATATCTTGTTCCAACTGATCTTACCAAACTTGTATGGATAATTTAATATTAAATTATGACTCGTCGTTTAGCATTTAAACCATTATTTCTAATTGTCACATCGACTCCGGTCGTTTTCGATCTTTTTATCGCCATTGCGCTTCGCTACTGGAAGTACTGACCAATGGATGAGTCCGATCTGCTACTCAATTATATGACATCATTAATAATTTCATTACTTGTAGGCTGACGTCACAGTCAAAATGCATAATGAATGACGTATCGATCTATGCCCTCCATTAACATTGAATAGGCCGTCAAGTGCGCGAATTTCACGGCTTTACTACTTATTAAACATTATGTTGAATGTTTTAAAGCTAATTTGACTGCGCGATATTGCTGCCATATGCAGTAACAGCACCTTGTCAAATTAGTTTCAACATTTTCAACATCTTACCTGTATAGTTACCTGGAAATTGGGGCTCTGGGAGATCAGGATTCAAACTGTATAAATCGATTCGAACACGCGCAAAGCATGGGCGGAGCTTAGCTAGAGATAGGCGGACGGGACATATCGCTAGAAATGTAACACTGTATTATGTTTGGAAATAATTAGTTTTTCCAATATTCTCCAAAATATAGCAACACAACATTTTAAAACGTATTTGAGATTTTAAATTACGGATAATTGATCCCTTAAATTGACCGAGCTTTTCATTAAAATTTATCAGTGGGTTTAAAATACCGTGCTGTCAGCATTGCTATGTCATCTCGGCTACGCAATAACGGATGTAGTAATACTGTAACGCGTCAATATCGAATTTGCTCCATTGGCCAACGGCGCAGGGACCAATATCAAACGGGCCAACGGGCGTTCCGATATCAAATTTGATATTGGTCCCCTACGCCGTTTGCCAACATGCGCGCCGATTTCAAATTCAGTAAGGGGTCCCCTGCGTCGTTGGCCAACGGGCGCGCCAATATCAAATTCGATATTGGTCCCTGCGCCATTGGCCAACGGCGCAAATTCGATATTGGCGCGTTACATTACTACGTGCGCGGATCTCTAGCAGAAGCGCGTGAAACTACCACGCTATACTACACCATTTGGATATATAGAGGATCTGGAAAGAGATCCAATTTATTAATATCACTATTATCAAGCGTGTCGAAAATTTTCACATTGCACGAGTTTTACCGAGAGCTATGTGATAATTTTCGCCGAGGTTGATGATAGTGATATTAAATGGGACCGAGATTGAGATTCTATTTATCTCGGTACCGTAGCATATATTGTACACAATTTAAATCAGCAATATATCGTATCCAGTCCTGTTTACATTTTCACCGTCGCCACCGCTAGGAAGCATTTACGAGTCTGAGATTATGTGCGTTATCTCTAACCAAATGGAAATATTTCTGGCGCGTTATCTAACCAATGAAAATGTTTCGTTGAATATTTCGCATGCGTTTATATCTAGAAATATGGAACGGCCTGGGCCCTTGTTAAAATGATTAAAATGATTACGTTATGGTTTAAAGAATGCTATGCAATGAAATATAATCTTGCTTATGTAATAAAATGCACGTTCTCACAGTGGCTGTTACCTGATGGTGTCATTAGCAGCAATAAGTCCCTCAAGCTGAGCGCGCTCTACAGCCATGGATGCGGCGGCAGCATTATCTGTCCAACCCACGCGGACATGCTTGTATGGACTAAGCATACCTATCCGGAACTCACGTGGCGCGCATAGTTGCAAACTGCATATCAGTATTGCCACAATAAGTAAACTGCTAGCGCCCTCCATCTTTGAAACAATACCGGATTTCTCTGTGATAAGCATCTGTGAAATGAAGGCATTAGTTAGCATTGTAATGATTCTTATACATGATTGGATTCGTATATGCTAAAGGCATGTTTGACTGGTAGTATGAGATAGCAAGTCAAGTTCAAATAATTTTGTGTTCACTTGCATCGCAGAAATCTAATGGAACTATTCCGTCCACTAATCAAAACACGCACATACAGCGAACTAATATGTGGACAGACATACAGAAAGGCAGTCAGTCAGTCAGTCAGTCAGTCAGTCAGTCAGTCAGTCAGTCAGTCAGTCAGTCAGTCAGTCAGTCAGTCAGTCAATCAGTCAGTCAGTCAGTCAGTCAGTCAGTCAGTCAGTCGTTCAGGCAGGCAGGCAGGCAGGCAGGCAGAGAGATAGACAGACAGAGAAGATAAATAGAGAAGATAAATAAAGAAGATATATAGAGAAGACAGATAAGCAGGCAAATAGTGAAGACAGATAGGCAGCCAGATAGTGAAGATAGATAACTAGACAGATTGAGAAGACAGATAGAGAGACAGATAAAGAAGATAGACAGACAGACAGATTGAGAAGATAGATAGCCAGACAGATTGAGAAGACAGATAGATAGACAGACAGATAAAGAAGATGGATAAGCAGACTGATAGAAAAGACAGACAGGCAGACAGATAAAGAAGATAGATAGACAGACAGATAGAGAAGACAGACAGGCAGACAGATAGAGAAGACAGATAGGCAGACAGACAGACAGGCGGACAGGCTGACAGGCTGACAGGCAGACATACAGACAGACATACTTCCGTGTCTGTATATTGATAGCGATGCAAATAAACTTTACCTGTGTGTTCTGTAACTTGCTTGAGTTATGCGCCTGTGGATAATCGTTAGTCTGACCGAATAAATAAACTGTAGATTTTATCAATACCAGATGGCAGTGATCGCTAATTTCTGCATCGCATCGCCTTCAGATTATGTCGGTTACATCCATGTGATAATGACTACGATGTCATTATTGGCTGGACAGTATTATTTATGCTAGGACCAATTTCTTCCCTCATATTGAATGTGACTGGCTTTAGGAGTCGTTATTTACAACGTATAATTAGCGGTAATATATACATCATTCGATTCCAAGAGTTCTAAATGAAATGGATTATTAATCAACATGTCACGACACACAAACTGTAAACCTACATGCCCCATTACCATTTTTCACTGAAGACATCCATTTAGCTCAATTTCATGGCAACAATACATGTCAGAAAGCTGTTGAATATTGTGAAACTATATCAACAGCTTCCAGTCAAATTAATTTCAAAAATAGTCAATAGAATAGGTTGTTGTTGTGCTATAAAACCGTTAAACAAGTTGTTATAAACAAAGGTAGTTATGACATGGCTAAGCAAGTTGTTATAAACAAACTTATTTAGCACGTGCTGAGTTAGCCATTATTGTAAAGCGCGGATACTTTCACTATTCTTGACTGATGCAAAGCTAATAAACAGTACAAAGCTCGGTTATCCACTAATATTTCCTTTTATTAACGTTTCCTCCTGTGCTCTTGTTTTCACCCCTAATGGCTCTCTATAAACACTGCGCAATGTTAACCATGTGCTAATCATGGATTAATGAAGATTGTGTTGGATATTCCCCGAGCATACTAGCGACGGAGAGCTGTGGTGCCACAGCCAGGTTCCTTATGAAGGAGTATATGTCCGCAGCCTGCCACTGTACGAAAGGACACTGCCAGAAGTGATACAGCGGCATCCAGGTTCCATGGCTCCAGTTTATTCATCAATCGTATTACGTCATAATCAACTACGTCACATGTAGGCTGACGTCATGAACAATTACGCCAAGAATGACACGACTTAGTCCGCACTATTTTGAAATTAATTTTACTGGGCACTGTTGCTGCCACTGCGTCATGTAGGCTGACGTAATAATCAATTACGCCATGAATGACGTAATTAAGCCCGTCATAAATGCTTACTAGTTTAATTAGTTTCAAAATGTTCAACAGCTTATCTGTATAGTTTTCTAGAAATTGAGATTCGGGGAGTACAGGGATCGATCGATCCCAACACTGGATGGCGCTTAGCTAGAGATGGGCGGGGTAGAGCTAAAACTGTAGTCATCCGTTCTCGCTATGCCCCGCTCATGTATAGCTATATGCATGTTGGAATGGATTTATATACGTTGACACCTGGCTTCCAACCATAATCCCATTTCAAGGTAAATGTACAGGCAAACTGTTGAATATTTTGAAACTAATCTGACTGGATGCTGTGGCTGCCTATGCATAGTACAGATTGTGGATGGATAACCAGGATATAACTGCCTGACTCCTGCGAGCCACCGCACAATAATTTCAATGGGCAATAACATTGGGCCTGCTGAGTATTTTGAAAATAATTCGACTGAATGTGGTTGGTGGGTTAGTCTCTCTCTCTCTCTCCTCCTCCTCTCCCTACTCTCCCTCTTCCGTCCCCCACCCCCTCCACACACGGACACGGGCAATCTAGATGGACGGCTATGTGGACATCTGGACGATGGTACAGACGGCAGGAAGGACAAAAGGTCGAACGGACGGCAAGTCATAGAAGTTTAATTTGTTGAAGGCCGACCATAGTATAGACTGATATGAATACAGATGTATAACCTTCCTCCATTTGTGTCAAAGCAAGGATAGCTATAAAGTCAGTTGAAGAAAGGCTGGTGTACATTGAGAAAACATCATTGCTGAGCTCGGCTGCTGCCTTACAAAGCAACGCTACAGAAATATTGGTACCAAATGAACAGCAGAATAGAATGCAATTCATGAATTCGACATGTTAGTGGCCTATGGGTTAATACAGTAGCTTATCAGCGTTGTAACGAGATGAATGGAATGATACTCACAGACACATTTGTGCGCCTCGTGGTGTTTCTCTTTTGTGGAGGCCATGTTTCTGATCAATATGTGGCAGCAGTCATACCCGTAATGGTGTCTAGGTGATACAAAAAAAATATTTTTCGAAAGGAAATATAAATATGTCAGACCATTTAAATAAAGTATTTGGATGTAGTTACATGTATATCCCTACCCATTTGATGGCAACGATAATATTACACAAACACAATGAGTGGGAATAGCTAATTATACTAGCGACATTAGCGTGATGATATATAAGGTAACAAACGTAGTCAGTGAGCTATAGTTTCCGTGGAAATCGATACACCGTGAATGGTGAGAAGCAACTACTAACTAATGCTAAGATAAACCTAAGACGAGCATCAATCTCTAAACAAAAATATGTTTTAATTTCTTGTTTTGAGTCCATGATATGATGGTGTTTTAAAGCCCAGTGGTCTCTGAATCACGTGTGTTAACCCTTTAATGACTAAATATGTTCAGAAAATTAAAATAATTACTTATTAAATGTCCATTTGCAGGCCAAGAGAAGACTATTTTTTTGAAAATTTATCACTGGAATGACTGGCTCGGTTATCGAGCCAGGCATTCCAGTGGTAAATTTTCAAAAAATAGTCATCTCTTGGTCTGTAAATGGACATTTCTCAAGACCTCTGCAGAGGCCGGTCTTGGCCGGTTTCGTCCTGAAAGGGTTAAACAACCATCAACCTGCGGCACCAGAGTTCATTTCCGTCAGCCACATATCACGTCTAGGGGTCCCATCTGTGACTCATGTAGTTGACGTCATCATCAACTTGAATATGTCACATCTCAGCTGACGTCACAATAATATCTACGTATTTCATTTACGAAAAAGCGAAAAATCTGTCACAAAATTGTGCGAATTGAATGTCTGTGATGAATTTACAATCACTCTTTTGAAAGTTTTGAAACTAATGTTACTGGGAGCTGTTGCCGCAATAGGCAGCAAAAGCTCCCCAGTCAAATTAGTTTCAATATATTCAACAACTTACTTATACAGTTACCTTGACATTGAGATTCTGGGAATTCAGGTTTTAACATTTTAAATCGATATTTGATATTTTTATTTGATGGACTTTGAAACCGAAATTGGTTTTATGTATATTTTTGGGCATTCTGATTTTAAATTTGCCATTTTTGAAATTGTCTGATAACCGGTTTGTCGGCCATCGTGGATCTTTTCCCCGCCAAAAACATCCATACTAAAGCAATTGGAAATTTAAAATGTCTTCTTTTCGAGAACTGGGCCGATTCCAAGTACATTTGACAGGAAGCATACTTATGGCATAGGGATACAAGTTTAGCCACAGTCCATCTCGGATTTTGGCTGACTTTTAGAAACGTCTTTAAAAATCTTCTCCGAAACCGCTTGGGGGATCGATGCAAAACTCATTTTATGTCTAGCGCAAGAACTTGATTTGCCAAATGGTTTAGCGGCCATCTTGGATGACCTAGTTTTCGTGAAAACGACTTCTCCAGAACTGTAGAATGGATCATGCCGAAACTTGGCAGATATGATTACGGCCAAAATGCCATTAAAATGTGTCCATGAAAGGTTGATATGTAATAAAACCCATGTCCGCCTTGAATCAATCAAAATGTTGTGTTTTGGTGGACATTTCTGAGAAACCCTTTAAAAGACAACTTATTAACCACTGGGCCAATTTCAATAAAACTTGGGAAAACCTTCTTCACAGAAATTTGTTTGAATCTTGCAAAGACTACTTATTAACTACTGGGCCAATTTTAATAAAACTTAGCTAAACCTTCTTCACAGTAAATTGATTGGTAAATTTTCTAGTTGTCATCTCGTTTTGTTCGTTTGTGCCAGTGGCCAATAATTCCAGGTGAGCGATACAGGCCTCTTGTTTTGTTTGAAGTCGAGATTCATTGCTTCATGGTTGCTTTACAACAACATTTCTTGTCAGAGATTATGACCATACCAAAATCAATAAATATCCAAGAGTTTATAATTAATCAGTCATTTAGTTAATTCATGGAAACCGATTTTCACAAGGTACGCCTTTGTCCATTTAAAGTATGCATCAGAAACAAGTGCTCCACACAAACAGATAGACATAATCGACCTTTCCATTTTATCCATCCATCATATGACGTCATTTCAACTAAGTGACGTGTAGGATGACGTCATAATCAATTACAACATGAAAACACTTAATAGTCCGGCACGTTGAAAGAATATTAAGGTCTGCTATATAATAAATATTCTGTCAAATATTTTGAAACAAATTTGACTGGATGCTGTTGCTGCCATAGGCAAATTAGTTTCAAAATATTTACCAGCTTATCTGCATAGTTTTCTGGAAATTGAGTCAGGGAATTCAGGGATCAATCCCAGCACTACCGAGGTGGGGGAGCTTAGAGCTAGAGATGGGCGAGGCAGTGATACCTAAAGTGATAATCATGTTAAAGAGTTGCTTCTAAATGGAAATTCATCTTTAAGGTGTCCACCTGGTCGCTATATTAGAGTCGTCTTCGGCCAATGGATTTACAAATTTATCCCACTTGGGCCAGAATGGCGAAGTGAATATATGCCACAATGACTGTCCATTGGCTGTCTCTCGTCGGTCCATCATCCGTCTGTCTTTAACATATTCTTAATAGAAATTGCTCTTAATAAGCACTGAGCGTATTTCTACCAGATTTGGCAGGGCACCGCTTGGATCACATGGATCCACGAATGTTAAAAGGAAGCCGATTCGTCGACTTCGTCGGCGGTCATCATAGACTTGTTCCATTTTGAAACTTCATTAGAGCTCCGAATCTACTGAGCTGAATGACGTAAGCATCAGTTAGGCTAAACCAAGTTTGTTCATGAGAATCTGATTGGTTTCTTGTGCTGGCAGTTATCTGACGGCATATTTTTCACTGACGTAATCGTGCTAAAACATGGCAAATCTGGTTAAGAATAATGGCCACTCTAGTTAGTTCAATGGAAGCCGATTCTTTTAAAGCTAAGCTCGGTGGCATCAACCAACCAAAAGTGAACAGGTTTTGGATGCCGCAGAGTACGAAATTGACATTTTCAAATCCGTGATCAATCCGGGTGTCCAAAAGAAGTAGATTGGTCGATTTCGTCAGCGCTCATTTTGGAACTTGTTAATTCGCCTTTCCAGAGTACCCACCCATCATATGACGTCATAATGAACTGGGCGATGTGTACAATGACATCATAATGAATGACGTCATGAATGACGTCGATAAGTACGTCACGAACGCATATTTGAAGACGGTCTATGCGTTGTTGTACAAATTGTTTGCTTTTACTATTTAATAAATGTTCTGTTGAATAATTTGGAACTAATTTGTCTGGGCGGTGTTGCTGCCATAGGCAGCAACAGCACTCAGTGAAATTAGTTTAAAAATATTCAACAGCTTCCCTGTATAGTTTTCAGGAAATTGATAGCTAGGGCATTTGAGGATCGATCAATCCCAACACGGTCAGGTGTGGGTGGGGCTTAGCTAGTGATGGGCGGGGCATAGCTGAAAATGGGAAGGGTCCATTGTGACAACCACGCCTCAAAGCGCTCAAAATTCTACTTAAATCAATTAACCCTTAAACGTTAAAGATTTTTCAAGAAATCATATTTTTTCCAATAAAATTTACAAAAATAACTTTCTGTTGTCGTGCAAATAGACATTACTCAAGACCACTACAGGCGTTGTTTTTTGGCCGGCTTGACTATGAAAATCGTTAAGAAAATCTAAATTTTTCTTCGCTAGTGTCTATTTGTCGGCTGAGAGAAGACTATTTTACCACTGGCGTGACTGCCTAGGTTACAGAGCCTGTCATTCCAGTGGTAAAATGTCAAAGATCAATTTCTACTGGATGAAAAAATGGACATTCCCCGAGACCAGTAGATAGTGCGTGTTGGCGGTCTTGACCATTAAAGAGTTAAGTTAGGACAAGAGGGGTTAAAGGCTTCAGAAGCGGCTTGCTAGAATGACTTGAAACTAGGACAACACCCGACCGAGTGTTCTAGAGATCATTGACTTTGTGAGATGGGAACACGTTTTAAAGACATGATAAATCTGCATACCATGATGTAAACGACTCTGACCAGCGATCAGACGCCACTACGGGCAGAAACTTACAGGCACCTTAACTGCCATAGAGTACACCCTCAGTGGGGTGAAAGAACAGGGAATAATACAATGGATCTCTCCAGCTATAGCTATGCACCGCTTATCTCTATCTAAGCTCCACCCACACCTCGCTTGTGTTGTGATCGATCGAGCTCTGACCTCCCTGACTATCAATTTCCAGAAAACTATACAGGTAAGCTGTTGAATATTTTGAAATTAATTTGACTGGCTGCTGTTGTCTATGGCAGCAACAGCGCCCAGTCAGGTTAGTCTCAAAATATTCAACAGCATGTGTATTAAATTGCAAAGACATACAATTCTATTAGACTATTAAGCGTTTTAGACAGACTAAGTTGTCATGCATTCTGTAATTGATTATAACGTCATCATAAAATTCACGTAGTTGTTTATGAGGTCATATGATGGATAGACAAACTGTAAAGGTCCATTGAATTGAATGCAGGTGGAGTATTGGACCATAATGGCTGCGACAGCAGAGGTTAAGTTCTTTCGCTACTTTCGCTACTATAACGTGACGCGAGCAACGCGTTGATTTTGTAGGTAAGCATTGCAGGAGTAGTATAACGAAGACCAGCCGCTAATGGGTTTTTTACTTAGACCATTTGCAGACCTGGCAAAATGGACGATGACCGCTGATTCTTTTTTGTCGTGGATTATGCCAGTGTCGGTTTTAACACGATCGGCCAGTATGATCATGTGTGTCGGATTGTTCCTTGCCCCCCCCCCCCCTCCCGCCTACCCACACCCACCCCACCCACCCCACCCCACACCCACATGCCACCCTCGCATGATCAGATTCGTCTCTTTTTCTGAGAGGTTCGGTGAACTTCGCTTACGATTATGCGGTCTGGTACCACAAATTTCATCTAAAAGATCAAAGTATTTACACACGTTGATATTCCAATACAAATTTTATCTCGAGGTAAAACGAACTATTGCGATACCTTCAGCCTCGCCAGGCGACGATGGTGATTGCGACACTGGCAGTGACTGAGAACGCGGCGTCCAATTTGTGTTTAGGTCGGTTTATCAGTTCATATCTCATGTTTGGTTAAAGGTGTATATTCACACCAATATGCTTTAAAATAAAATTGTTAAAATTGTATGTTTTTAGAGCAAAAATTTTATCCAAAGCGGAAACGGCTATAATTGATGGATCGGCGACGCTATTGGTGGTTCACTGGCCGACTGTTAGCATAGTGCATGACTTTGTTGATAATATTTCCACATATGTTATACGTATGTTATAGCCTAAATGTCTCAAACGATGCTGACCTTTTTTTAATCTTTGACAGATAAACGGATTACAGCATCAGCGATGCCACTTTTTCGTCAAGAGAAAGAGGCAAACAGTCGACATTAAAGTATTGCTGTCTAGAATTGCCTATAGGCGCGGCCATTTTGCGCAGTGGATTGTGGTCCTGTTGACTATCTCGATCGGGCTCACGTTAGCATAGATGTCGCGAGAATGTGAACGCTGGGTCTCGCGAGATCTCTATGGATACGAGATCGAGAAAATAATTCTCGACGCGAAGACACTGCTCTATTTTTAGATTGCTGGGTTGGGGTTGATTATGTTCATGCACGTGATTCATGGTGAGTTCTCTTATCTGCCCTCTTTCGACTGGAATGGAGTTTGCCCAGCGATAACGGCTTAATTATTTTGAACAGCCAATGGAACTCAAAATAACTACGCTTCTTTTGCTGGAGGAGTACGTACAACAACATGTTCAAAACAGTTCATCCTTCCTTCTGCAGATGGAAGTACTCAAATACATGCTCGCGTGTAGTGTCTCTTCTATTTCAGCTCTATCAAACTGACCACAAATGGCTTCTGCAGTGATTCTGAGAAATGTCCATTTGCATTATTTACTCACCAGAACACTCTTTTGAAAATCTACCACTCGAATGACTGGCTGGATAACCGAGCCTATAATTCCAGTGGTAAATTAAAAAAACCCCAAACCGTCTGACTCTCTTGGACGACGAATAGGCATAGGGCATTTTCTATGATATTGGATGAACCAGATCTGTCACTCAAGTAAATGACATCATAATCATTTATCTCATATGTAAGCTGACGTCACAATCAAAATGTGTAATGAATGACCTATTTAGCTCCGTCAAGAATATTGAATAACTTGTCAAGTGTACAAATTGCATGTGTTTACTATTTAATCAGCATTCTGTTGAATATTTTGAAATAATTTGACTGGGCGCTGTACAAATTGTATGGTTTAAGTATTTAATCAACAGTCTGTTGAATATTTTGAACCTAATTTGATTGGGCGCTGTTGCTGCCATAGGCATTTTCTATGATAATAAATGAAACAAATCTTTCACTCAAGTAGATGATGTCATAATCATTTACGTCATATGTATACATGGTGACGTCACATGCAAAATATGTAATGAATGACGTATCTAGTCCCGCTGTGAATATTGAATAGCCTGTCAAGTGTACAAATTGCATGTCTTTACTGTTTAGTCAACCTTCTTTTTAATACTTTGAAACTAATTTGACTGGGCGCTGTACGAATTGTATGTCTTAAGTATTTAATCAGCAGTCTATTGAATAGTTTGAACCTAATTTAATTGGGCGCTGTTGATGCCATAGGCAGCAACATCACCCAATCAAAATAGTTTCAAAATATTCAACAGCTTACCCAGTTCTTAATAGTTCTTACCTTGAGAAATGTCTATTTGCATCTAACAAGAAATTAAGCACTGGAATGACCGACTCATAACTGAGCCTATCATTTCAGTGCTATAATTTAATAAACAATCGTCTCTGTCTACAAATGGACATATGACATTTTCTCTGATAATGGATGGATTCGATCTATCACTCAAGTATATGACATCATAATCAATTACGTCATATGCAGGCTGACGTCACAATCAAAACGCGTGGTGAATGCCGTATCGAGCAGCGTCAGGAATATTGAAGAATCCGTCAAGTATACGACTTGTATGGCTTTACTATTTAATCAACATCGTGTTGCATATTTTGAAACTAATTTGATTTGGTGTTGTTGCTGCTACAGGCAGCCAAAGCACACAATCAAATTAGTTGCAAAATATTCAACAGCTATAGTTAGCTTAAAATTGGGAATCAGGGAATTAATTATTCAACGTATAAAAATTGATTCCAACACGCTGAAAAAGAGGGTGGAGCTTAGCTAGAAATGGGCGTGGTATAGCGAGAAATGGATCACTCTATTGAAATTTTCATGAACCAATTCGAGCAACTCATCGCAACTAACCACATTTTCACATTAACACATGATCACAGTGGCCAAAATGACTTCTGCAGGCCGTGATCTTGACACATTTCCATTTGCATATAACAGGAAGCCTTTTTTGACAATTTACCGCTGAAATGACTGGGGTGATAACCGAGCATATGATTCCAGTAGTAATTTATTTTAAATCGTCTCTTCGTACACAAAAGGGCATACAACATTTTCTATGCTAATGGATGGATCTGATTTGATGTTCAAGCATATGCCATTATAATCAATTGCGTCATATGGAGGCTGACGTCACTCACACTCAAAATGCGCATAAAATTATGTATCTAGCTTCGTCATGAAGATTGAATAGTTCGTCAAGTGTATGAATTGTATGTCTTTACTAAGTAATCAACATTGTGTTGAATAATTGAAACTAATTTGACTTGGCGCTTTTGCAGCTCTTGGCAGTAAAAGCACCCAGTCAAATTAGTTTAAAAATATTCTACAGCTTACATGTAGGCCTATACCTACCTTGAAATTGGCATTCTGGGAATTCATGACTCAAAGTATATACATTGAATCCAACACGCGGAAAGAGGGCGGAGCTTAGCTAGAAATGGGCGTGGCATAGCTAGACATGCTGATTCCTATTGATATTGTCATGAGCAAATTTGAGCAGTACAAAGCTAATACCACTTGGTAATGTGTGGTGCACCAAACATGGACCACTTGTATTAAGAGACCATCCGTATTTATAGGTCACATATTTTAACAAAGCCAATCATATATTGTAGACCCTGGCCCTCCCGGACGCACATAGATCTGAATACAATATACTCGTCCTCTGACGGAGCGAGGGTAATTAATATCACTTGGTAATTAATTGTATTAAGAAACCACCCGTATTCAATGACCGACTGACTAACTGCAAGTCATTTCAAACAACCGCCCCCAAGATGTGACTTGCTTGAGCATGGTTGTGTTCTCACAAACTCCTTTAAAATGTTTAACATCGAGCTGCCAATATCTCAACTACAAGACACCTATAGGAATATCTTAAAATACTTTGAGTGGTAGCCCACCCAACCCCACCCGTACTTGTTGCTGTCATAGACATGTATTAAGTATTGCGACGACAACGACTGTGCATGTAGGCCTATCAGCTTCTCATATTGTATTTTAACCATTTCACGACGAAGCTGGCAAAACCAGTCGCTACAGTAACCTTTAGGAATGTCAATGTGCAAGTCAAGAGATAGTCTTTGAAAATTCACCATTGGATAACTGAGCCAGTCATTCCAGTGGTAAATCGTCAAAATCAGCCGTCTCTTGGCCTGAAAATGGGCATTCAATAAGCAACTATTTTTATATTCTTGACCAAATTTAAGTATTACGGGTAAAATAATTAAGAGAACGACGATGACGACTGTTTTAGGTACTGCATCTGTTTCATCTTTCCCGTATTGTATTATATAATAAGAAACTAGGCTGAACATTCGTCGCATTCGCGATAGGGTAAAATTACAATTGCTACGGTCGTGTGGTACGTCAACGCAAATTTGCTAACATCATGGACGTCTTTTACATGAGGTGTACTATGTGTGTGGTAAATTTCAACAGAAAAGCATGTATACTAATATTGTAGAGCGCGAAAAAGTAGACACAGTTCGCTAAAAATAATGGATATATGGTTATCAGTAGTAACCTTTTGTCCTTAATCCATCAGTGGGAACAAATCCATGTAGGGTTAATGCAATTCACCTTTCCAGAGTACCCAGCCATCACATGACGTCATAATGAACTGCGTGGCGTGTACAATGACATCATAATGAATGACGTCATGAATGACGTCGATAAGTACGTCACGAACGCATATTTGATGACGGTCTATGGGCTGTTGTACAAATTGTTTGCTTTTACTATTTAATAAATATTCTGTTGAATATTTTGAAACTAATTTGACTGGGCGCTGTTGCTGCCTATGGCAGCAACAGCACCCAGTCTAATTAGTTACAAAATATTCAACAGCTTCCCTGTATAGTTTTCAGGAAATTGATAGCTAGGGCATTCGGGGATCGATCAATCCAAACACGGCGAGGTGTGGGTGGAGCTTAGCTAGTGATGGGCGGGGCATAGCTAAAAATGGAAAGGTCCATTATATAGCGGCATTGATAGACTGTTGAATACAGAAATCCACCGAATGTCTAGGCCTATGCATGTATTAAGTTAGGAACGTCTGCAGCAAATTCGGCCACATAATTTCACAAATCTAGTTAGATAGGTATATGAATACGATAGTGAAGTAATGTATTGAGGCTAAACACTCTGCCATGACGTAATTTCGTAGTAGACAATTTCATACTGAAAATTTGATCAAATTTGGGATGATTCACAGTTTTTGGAGTTCTATTGTCTGTAATATGTTCAGCTCCAGAATTTCACCCAATAGACTCAAGACTTAATATTCTAGTTATATTCCGAATCGAAAGGAAATTCTAGATGATGTTATTTCGTAGTACGCAAAAATTGGCTTAAATGTTGGCTGGTTCGTGGTTTTCGGTACCATACTGTCTGTAATATGTCCGGCCCCAGAATTTCGCTCACATAGGCGTTTACTGGTTTGAATACATAAGCTATATAGCGAATTAAAAAAATTGTACCGCAATGTAATTTTGTAGTACATAATTTGATCGTGTAAATTGGTTCCAATTTTGGCAGATCTGTGGTTTTCAATACCCTACTGTCTGCAATAGGTTCGGCCCCATAATTCCACCCATATGGTTAGATAGGAATATGAATATGCTAATAAACCTTAATTTTTTTAAATTTCTACCGTGAAGTAATTTCGCAATACACAATCTAGTAGGCACATACTGTTGTCAAATGCTAATAATTTACTATATTCGGTACCAGAATATTTGTACTTGCTTTGTAATCAGTTTTCGAATATAGGGCCATTTAGAATTCAGTATGTTCTCGTACTCTACGAGATATTGCATGATTCTACCATCGGATATCTTACAATAAGGAGCAACTCTTTCAATATATCCCAGATTTTTAGCTCCGTGTACTGAAAGAAGCTGACCTATCAAATCAAGTTAATACACTAACATGTGCACCTATAGTCAACAAGATCACCATCATTATGACACGTTTTGGGGCCGGTTTAGCCTTTTGTCAATCAAAACTATTTTAAGAGATTGTCACTATTTCCAGGGAAGATATAGATTTTCATAATTGACATAAGATACGATGGATATATAAAAAAGATCACGATGTCATGGAATTTTCCCACTGGGTCTTAAGTCAGAATGTTTTATACAATATCCTTTTCGTTTTAAAGAACTGGGTCCACGTAGGTATTGGTTCTAGCATGGCTCCTAAAGTTTGTTGGGAAGGTTATCTGTCGGCACAGATAGGTGTTCTGTATTGCATCAAGAAACATACTTGGTTTGTGCATTTCACTGGCCGTGGATATTTGACCCGTTTATTTCCGGGTAATTAAAATCACCCAATAACATTTTATATATGAATCCTTTTATATTTGCGACCTCCCTAAATAGGCTATGAAGATTGGCATTACTCACATACAAAATGACAATCTGATACTTTTAATGACGCCCAAAGACACATTCAGAGCGCATGCGTGTGGCGCCTGCATTCAGACGCATCCAACCTACCAAAATAGCATTCAATTCAAGCACGTACATCATCCAACATATTGTAATGTATGCAGTCAGAATGGGCTTTTAGTGTAAATAGCTGCACTACAACCCGCAGTATCAATGCTGTAACAACAATCATAGCGACTATCATTTAGTTCTACTGTCTATAGTTTGGTCGAAGCTTTCTTAAGTTTTAGCTCAGTGATGCCAATGATATCTGGACATGTAGATTTGATGCGTATTGTATGCTCTTCGCTCTTGTTTAAGAAGTTATCAATATTTGTGTACATACATTTTGGGTTTAAAATATTCTTCACAGCATTGTTCAATATGTGTGAATGGGTCTCAAGATCTGCTTCTTGCGCCAAGTTTCTACTGACTAGGATGCCGATTTTGCTGATTTCTTTATGTTACAAGTTGTTGATACTGAATGATCAAGATTTGATCTGATACTCCCTGTTGGTGCAGTAGTGTATTTCTCTCACCTCTGACTGCTCTTCATTTTTTTCTGTTCTTCTCTCTGTTAACGTGTTTGGTCTTGAGAAAGAAAATGAATGGGACAATGAACAGACTGATGCAAAATATAGGCTGCTTTTCAAAGCCCATACATAATATTGCGCACATCATTTTAATATATTTAAAAAATATTAATTTTATGTAATTTTCCGCCTCTATTTTTGTCATGAGTGGCTTGCATGCCTTAATATAATTTAATTTTCTCAGGAAACCGTTGAGTTTATTCTCAGAATTATAATAATGTCCGGGCACGCTATTTACCTTTGATGCCTATCATCAATATGTGTACTTGTATTAATGGGTAATGAAAACAAGTTTCAGCTAATTGACTTAATAGTTGAGACACCGCGGCAGAAAGCGGAATAGCTAAGTACATTCCGACACAGACCAGTAGTGATGAGGTGAGATCCAGTCCCAGTTGTTAATACTACGACAAGACCTGAAGGTGGTCCAAAGAGGAAGCTGATCATCATTCAGCAGATGCAGATAGCTTTAGGCGATCGCATAGAAAGTGCAAGCATGGCACGATTATTTCTCATGGTACTGACGTGTGTGTGTGCTACTTCTTCACTTTTATCGCAAAATGGAACTATTATGCCCATTTACAATGGAGCCAATAGACAAAGTAGGGAGTCTTTACATCCAGGAAACGGTGAATAAACATAGGTTATTGCCAACCGTTTAGCAGCGCATGACATATCGGGATGTGATACTGTTGCTCAGTATTTAAACTTTTGGAGTCATTGACAAGGCAAGAGTAGTTACGGATTTTTAGCGAGAACATGAACTTCCTAAACTCTGAGTGCAGCGTAGCTCGACTGGGTGATGTGATACGAGAGGATACCTCATTCACAGCCGCTGTTATGGACAACTAACGCCAGCAACGATGAAAGAAGCTCGCTACCAGGTCTGAACATCGACAACTGCCAGAGCAAGTATGGTCTCTGTGCCAAAGCTAATTTTGCTTCCTCCAGCCAATCAGGCATATGAACTCAATGCCCATTTATGATTTTCTGAACCGTACACAGTTATGGAGATACATAATATTATAATATTACACACACACACACACACACACACACACACACACACACACACACACACACACACACACACACACACACACACACACACACACATACACACACACACACACACACACACACACACACACACACACACACACACACACACACACACACACACACACATTGTGGTGGGTGGGTGGTGGTGGTCTTGATGGTAGTGGCAGCGGCAGCAGCATCAGCAGCAGTACTAGCAGTAGTAGCAGTAGCAGCAGCTGTAGTAGCATTAGTAGCAGCAGTAGTAGCAGTAGTAACAGCAGTAGTAGTAGTAGTAGCAGTAGTAGAACCATAATAGAAGTAGCAGTGGTAAGGGTAGTCGTGGTCGCTGTATGGTTGTTGTGCGCATTGGATGTGGCACCAACAGCGGTGATAGCAGCATCCGTCGTAGTAATATTCATTTCATCATATGCATCCCTACTTATTTTGTATATTGTTTCATAATTATCATAATAAATAGGCAGAGAGGATTAAGTAGAGCCTTTTTGTACGACGATAAAAGTTTTTCGAATTTGTAATAATTTGGCCTGTTAGTATAATACATTGGCAATAATGCCCTTCGCTCGTATTGAAAAAGTCGCATGTACAGAGATAATGATACTCATCGCAGGTGACATTTTTACCGCATAAATTACATTTACGGTCTATTTCTGGTGCATTAACCCATCTACCAGTTTCAATAGGAACTCGATGGTTAGCAGTCCTGAACTTAGTGAGAATTTTCCGGTATCGTTGTCCTAGCTTTAAAAGATAATGTTCGAGACATAATTCTCTTTTGAACCGTCTTTTGTATCTCCGACCCCTAGATGAATTATTTATCTTGCCTGCCCATGTTTGCTTATACTGGTCGATTACTGTTTGCTTAATGTTGGCTATTATACTTTTCTCGTTTGTAATCTGTTGTGTAATCCATAGAAAACCATAGCCAGTGCTATTTAGAAGTGCCTCAATATATTTTATCCATTTATATTGTACATTATCATATTGTTTGTATATAGATTTATAAATTTGGCAAGATAATTTACTTTCTTTACCCGATACAAGTGAGGCCCAGAAGTCTATCATCCTGCACTGGATATGAATTTTTATCGGGTAGCGTCCAAGTTGACCATAGACCATAGTAGAGGGAGTTGTTCGTCTTACATTAAGGACAGATTTCAGGAATTGTAAATGTAATGTTTCTTTCTATCGATTTAAAATTTTCATATCCCCACACTTCACATCCATACATTGCAATAGGCATTATTGTTGCGTCAAACAGTTTAAGTTGACAGTCTATGGGAAGGCCAATACTGCTAATGCGCCTATACAGACTATACATTGCTTTCCTACATTGTTCTGTTAGATGTTCAATAGTTTCTCCAAATCTGTTATTTTTCGCAAAAATGATCCCTAAATATTTATAGCTATCGACGATCTCTAATTGATAACTTCCTAATTTGAAGGTCAACATTTTCAACACTTCGTGCAGTGCTGCTGAAAATAATGATTTTTGTTTTAGCAGCATCTATTTTAAAATTCCAATGGTCACAGTAGTTGTTATATTCAGTCAATGCTTTCTGTAGGTCTTTGGCTTGATTTGCAATTAAGACAGTATCATCGGCATAGAGTAAGTCTAACAGATGTAAGTTATATCATTGTCTCGGATTATAACACTTGTACAGTCTGCATTTTGTAAATATTCAGCTAAGTCATTTAGATAGAGACTGAACAATACCGGTGATAAGTTTTCTCCTTGGCGTACACCCCATTTGCAGATTAACGGACCTGATATGCTTTCATTGAGTCGTATTCGTGACTTAATATTTTCATATAGGTTTTTAATTACATTGAATGTTTTACTATTTATGTTTTGCTTAAGCAACTTAACCCACAGTGCTTCTCTCCAGATTGTGTTAAGCGCCTTTTCTAGGTCAATATAGGCGCAAAAGATTCTTTTCCTTAATTTTTTTGTTATTTCAACGAGGGAATGCAATGTAAAAATGTGCTCGGTTGTCGAATATCACTGTCTAAATCCAGCCAGATTTTCAATTAAAATATGTTCTGTATCTATGTATTTACTTATTCTATTACTAAGGATTGCTGTAAAAAGTTTACCCAGACAGCTAACTAAGGTTATGGGTCTATAGTTTCGTGCCTCCTTTATGCCACCCTTGCCTTTATAAATCGGTATAATAGTACCTTCAGTCCAAGCCTCTGGAATATACCCCGATACAAGTGTTTTATTAAACAAGAGAAGGTATATCGGTATCGCGACCGCTTTCGTTGACTTAATATATTCGTTTAGGACATCGTCGTAATCAGGTGATTTGCCATTTTTTAGGTTTCGTATTTTATCAGAAATTTCTTTCTCTAAGATTGGTCCATTTAATAAAATGTTTTCTTCCGTAGGATATTGGCCTATTTCACAATTTCGGGTAATAGTTTCCTTTTCGCTAATCTCTTTTTAATAGGCAAACAAATTTTCCATACTTACTCTACATTTCTCGGTTTTAAGGTCATTCTCCTTTATCAGCTTCCAATATGGTTAGACTCCTTGCTACTCATATCTCTGATTTTATTATGAAATGTATTGTTATGTTGAAATATAGCGAGGTTCATGGTCTTTTTGTAATTTTTACATGTTACAATCATGTCGTTTTTCGTGTTATTGCATTTATCTACACGGTGTCTATGTCTCGCTTTGTGATATTCTTTTCGGGCTATCTTGCAGCTTGCGTTTACATGCCTGCCTTTGCAAATATGCTACAGAGAATCATCACCCATTTAAATCTTGCTCAGTATGTCTGGGCCAAGGCTAACTACAGCTATGCAACCTGTGATAGTGCCAACAGATATACCGCCAAAGCCAGCTGTGAAAAATTCAAGTCATCAAGATGCTTTTGTGTATCAGCGTTATTACCTGTGTACAATGTTCTGTGGATGCGAGGGTGGAAATGAATGTTGCAATGAACGTACTAAAACAGTCGATGACGCAGATGGCAATATAACGTCTTGAATCAAGGTGTTGAGGAACGTGAAGTATTGGCTTATCCTTTTGGTTATATATAATATGGATTGGCAAACAAATTCGTGACATGTCACTTCATATCATTTTAACCACCCTATTATTTCGGTAGTGTAAACATTCAGTCTCATTTCGCAACCAATGTCCAGGAGAGGCGAACGTAGATCAACACCCGCTTTATTAAACAAGCATTCTGTAAATATTGCTTTACAATACATGTCCCCTACATGGTGATAAGAATCTTTAGAGATTGACAGTCAAAAACTCCATTAAAAATTGACAGAAGCAGCTGAAACTCGAACTTCATCTGTAACTTCTCATAACATAGCAGTAAACCAAATTTCAGTTATATATGGTGAAGGAGAAGGAAAATGTCTTGAAAGCTGATATGTTTGTGTTTCATAAGTCGAAAGGGGACACAACTCCAAAAAAATGACGCAAACGCCTGAAACTCGAACGTGGTCTGTAATTTCTCATAATAAAGTAATGTACCAATTCTCAGTTGAATATCTTGAAAGACTGCGAGAAAAGGACGGAAAACTAATATTTTTCGTATTTCATAAGACGAAAGAGGGCATAACTTCATAAAAAACTGACGAAAATGTCTGAGACTAGAACTTACTCTGTAACCCCTTATGCTAAAGCGATGCACCGATTTTTCCTTAAATATCTTGAATGAGTGCGAAAAACAGTGCGGAAAGCTGATATTTTTCATATTTCCCAAGTCGAAAGGGGGCATAACTCCATCAAAAATTTACGCGTACGCCTGAAACTCGAACTTGGTATGTAACTTCTCATAACAAAGCAATGTAGCACTTCACACGCACGCACGCACGCACGCACGCACACACACACACACACACACACACACACACACACACACACACACACACACACACACACACACACACACACACACACACACACACACACATATATATATATATATATATATATATATATATATATATATATATATATATATATATATATATATATATATATATATATATATATATATATATATATTATATATTTATACAAACATATTGCAACGACGTGCCGTAAGAGAGGTTTGCATCTTCTGAATGATGGTAAATCGATTCTAAGATGATCGTAGATGTTATATCGATTCTTAAAATGCTACAAAGTAGTAATCGATTCTAGAATGATGATATTACAAGTCAGTACAGCGCTGGCTCGCCTCACAATTTAAGGTCATATTTATATGTGCTGCTGGGCCTGATCTGCTGTTCAGAAGATTGCCAAGAAAGCCTCGGTGTCGCTCCTAAGTGATCTTAAGAGTTTGCTGCAGGAACACTCTACTCAATGACAACGCAGAATACGATACCAAGAAGAGAAATGGAATTTATTAAACTGAAACTGTACAACGTTTTCATGGTAAATTGACAGAAGCGTTAGCTTCACAAAAGTTGCGTGCGTGCGTGCGTGCGTGCGTGCGTGTGTGTGTGTGTGTGTGTGTGTGTTAGTTCCCAATGCTAGGATCTAGACTCACGCCTGGTCTTTGTGGTTTCTGATGAATTCTTGTGAATTCTTGTGACGAAAGTTTGTGCATTGGCTTGTGTCTCTGTGTTTGTGTATTGATCGTTGTCTCTCGATTTTGTCTCATGGATACCCAGATTGCGCGCCATCCGCTATTTAAAGGAAACCGCAGGTCTGTTTTCCGACCGACGAACAATGACGGAAATTGCCGAATCCAAAGCCAATTTGGATTCTGACATCATCATTAGCCAATCGAAGGGCATTGAATCTCTCGGTTGCGCAATAAAACTTGGCGGCCAATCTGGTTGGAACAAACTCAGTCTGATGGATTTTTTTTTATAGCAAACCTGTTTTAATGCATTGTCAAATTAGTCGATTGCAAGGATTTCTCGGAATCGGATATATTTTGATAATCCATCAATCAACACACAGTTTGTGGAGTGAAATAGATTACATCCTGAATCGTTTCCATTGAATATCAATGTAACAATTTCGGTACAATCATCAGTGTATAAGGGCTAGTGTCAGGCTGGGGTTACACAACACATTCCATCACGTATCAAACCTCATTCTCGCACGTAGCTCTGGTACGTACGAAATAAAACTGGACTAATATTTATCCCTGACACAAACCGGTTCTATCTGAAGGCATGGCAGCACTGGTTGCCTTTGACCTACACTCCATGAGCGCATGTCAACCCACAATCCTTCACCACTGATGATATTCGTACAACCTGACGGACTATTAAGCGTTTAAGACCGACTAAATCAAGTCATTCATGACGTAATTGATTATGACCTCAACCTACACGTCACGTAGTTGATTATGACGTCATTTGATTGACAGAGAAACTGCATTCTTCCATTGTGCCGTATGAACGAGGCTTTAGTTGGAATGTAAACTAATTTATAAAGGGACCCATTTCTAGCTATGCCCCGCCAATTTCTATAGCTAAGCTCTGCCCATGCTTTGCGCGTGTTCGGACCAATTTATATGTTTCGAATCCTGAATTCTCATCTCAATTTCAAGGTGGTTATACATGTGCCCTGCTGAATATTTTGAAACTAATTTGACTTGGTGCTGTTGCTGCCTAGTAAATAGGACGGGTATACAATTCATACACTGGACAGATTTTTCAATGTTCATGAGGGAGCTAGATACCTCACATTTTGGTATAAGCAACATTGTACCCAAGTTGTGCTCAATTAGGGTTAAACAATCCCAAAATATGGCAAGATAAGCCTAAAAACAAGATTGAAAAATAAGTTTTTTATAGATCAGAATGACATTGACCTTCGACGGTGTGATTTCACTGTCAGCATACTGCTTCCTAACATTATAGGTAACAATGTATCCAAATTTAGTTCTTATAGGGTTAAGTAATTCTGAAAGATAAGCGTAGAAGTTTTGCTAAACGCAAAAACTTAACACAGAAAAAATCCAGTTTTGAATCAAGGCCAAAGTGACCTTGCTCTTTGACCTTGTGGCCTCAGTATCACCATGGCGCTTCTTAACAGTATAGGCAACCACATAGCCAAGATTAGTTGCAATATGATTAACTGATCCTGAAATATAAGATGAAAAGTGTTGGTAATCGCAAAACTTAACATTATTGAAGTCGTCGCCGTCATCGTTACCGTCCGAAGTCACAAATATACCTCGCTTTCTGCTTTGCAGGTTAGACCAAAATCCAATATGGCGGTCAAACACGCTACATTTTGATTGGCCCACAGCGGCCATGTTTTTTAACGCATCAACATTCTTTGAAAAAACTTTAATAACCCTTAATCCGTAATCATATCTCCCAAGTTTCTGCCCGATCCCTTTAGCGATTCTGGAGAAATCGTATTCGCGAAAAGTAGGTCATCCAAGATGGCCGGCGAACAAAGTTAGCTTGGCTCTTGCCTTAGATGATATTGCATAAGTTTTGGATCGATTCCCAAAGCGGTTTCGGAGATTTTTAAAGACGTTTCTAAAAATCGGCCCAAATCCAAGATGGCCGTCAGCTAGATTGGCCGATCGGCTTCCTTTGAACAAACTTGGATCTCCATGCCATACGGATGCTTCCTGCAAAATATAATTGAAATCGCCCCAGAAGTTCTGGAGAGGAAGTCATTTAAAGAAAAACTTGACGCCCGGATGCCGGACGGACGACGGACGGTCAGCAAGGCATAATCTCATTTGGGGCATTCTGGCCAGGTGAGCTACTAATTATAGAAGGCTTATCAAAACACTTATCAATGACCACGACCTTTGACCTATTGACCCAAAGTAATTTTCATCCCTCCTATTAGCAAGTGTCCAAGTTTGGTGACAGTATGATTAACACAACGCGAGATGAACTGCTAAGCTGAGATAAAAGCAAAATGTTAAAACCCTCGAGTTTTGGCAATATCACACTGACCGTGACCTGTTGATGCCAAGGTGATTGTCTCGTGCCATATCATTATGAGGAAGTAATCGATCTTTCCGGGTTTAGCTATGCCCGCCCATCTCTAGCTAAGATCCACCACACCTCGATGTGTTGGGATCAATCGATCCCCTAACACGTAGACTATCGATTTCCAGAAAACTATACACGTTATCTGTTGAATATTTTGAAACTAATTTGACTCTGGGGTGGTGTTGCTGTGGCCTATGGCAGCAACAGCGTCCAGTCAAATTAATGTTTATTAAATGGTAAAGATAGACAACTCGTACAATGTGTCGGAACACTAAGCGTTAAAGACGGAGTATTTCGAATCATTCATGATTCGTGACTTCTTGAGTATGACGTCATCATACACGTAACTTAGTTAATTATATCGTCATATTACGTCAGCTGACGGATGTATAAATTGGATAGGCGAATTGTGTTTGAAGTTAGGCGCTTTATCACTATGCTTAAAGCTGATCCGGCATGCTAAAAGAAGCAATGTTTACCCCTGTCAGTAACGTAGTGGCTAAGTAATATGCAGGCGACAGTTCTGCACATCGCTGCGCTGTGTAGTGATGACCTATGACCTATGCTGTGTAGTGGTGACCTGTGACCTAAGCCATGTAGTGGTGACCTGTGACCTAAGCCATGCAGTGGTAACCTGTGACCTAAGCCATGTAGTGCGGTCCTGTGACCTAAGCCATGTAGTGCGGACCTGTGACCGAAGCCGTGCAGTGCAGACCTGTGACCTAAGCCATGTAGTTGTGTCCTGTGACCTAAGCCATCTAGTGGTGTCCTGTGACCTAAGCCATCTAGTGGTGTCCTGTGACCTAAGGCATGTAGTGGTGTCCTGTGACCTAAGCCGTGTAGTGGTGTCCTGTGACCTAAGCCATGTAGTGGTGACCTGTGACCTAAGCCATGTAGTGCGGAACTGTGACCGAAGCCATGTAGTGCGGAACTGTGACCGAAGCCGTGTAGTGCAGACCTGTGACCTAAGCCATGTAGTGGTGTCCTGTGACTTAAGCCATGTAGTGGTGTCCTGTGACCTAAGCCATCTAGTGGTGTCCTGTGACCTAAGGCATGTAGTGGTGTCCTGTGACCTAAGCCGTGTAGTGGTGTCCTGTGACCTAATCCATGTAGTGGTGTCCTGTGACATAAGCCATGTAGCGGTGACCCGTGCCCGATGCTGTGTAGAGGTGACCTGTGCCCGATGCTGTGTAGAGGTGACCCGTGCCCGATGCTGTGTAGTGATGACCCGTGCCCTATGCCATGTAGCGGTGACCCATGCCCTATGCCGTATAACGTTGACCCATGCCCTATGTCGTGCAGTGTTGACCCATGCCCTATGCTGTGTAGCGTTGACCCATGCCCTATGCCGTGTAGCGTTGACCCTTTCCCTATGCCATGTAGTGTTGACCCATTCCCTATGCCGTGTAGCGTTGACCCATGCCCTATGCTGTGTAGCGGTGACCGGTGACCTATGCCATGTAGCGGTGAACGGTGACCTCTGCTGTGTAGCGGTGACCCATGACCTATGCCGTGTAGTGTTTACCCGCGACCTATGCCGTGTAGCGGTGCCCTGTGACCTATGCCGTGTAGCGGTGACCTGTGACCTATGCTGTGTAGCGGTGACCCGTGACATATTCTGTGTAGCGGTGACTGGTGACCTATGCCATGTAGCAGTGGCCCATGACCTATGCCGTGTAGAAGGGACCTGTTACCTATGCCGTGTAGCTGTGACCTATGCCGTGTATCAGTAACCTGTGACGTATGCTGTGTAGCGGTGACCTGTGACCTATGCCATGTAGAGGTGACCCATGACCTATGACGTGTAGTGGTGACCCATGACCTATGCTGTGTAGCGGTGACCCGTGGCCTATGCTGTGTAGTGGTGACCCGTGGCCTATGCTGTGTAGCGGTGACCCGTGGCCTATGCTGTGTAGCGGTGACCCGTGGCCTATGCTGTGTAGCGGTGATCCGTGGCCTATGCTGTGTAGCGGTGACCCGTGGCCTATGCTGTGTAGCGGTGACCCGTGGCCTATGCTGTGTAGCGGTGACATGTGACATATGCTGTGTAGCGGTGACCTGTGACCTATGCCATGTAACGGTGACCCATGACCTATGACGTGTAGCGGTGACATGTGACTTTTGCTGTGTAGCGGTGACATGTGACTTATGCTGTGTAGCGGTGACCCGTGGCCTATGCTGTGTAGCGGTGACCCGTGGCCTATGCTGGCTGTGTAGTGGTGACATGTGACCTATGCTGTGTGACGGTGACCCGTGGCCTATGCTGTGTAGTGGTGACCTGAGACTTATGCCATGTAGTGTTGACCCATGATCTATGCCATGTAGCGGTGACCTGTGGCCTATGCTGTGTAGCGGTGACCCGTGGCCTGTGCTGTGTAGTGGTGACCCATGGCCTGTGCTGTGTAGTGGCGACATGTGACCTATGCTGTGTGGCGGTGACCTGCCAAATGCATGATCACACCGGCTGCTATACCGATAACTTTGTACCAAGGCAATCTATTTATTCAGCCTCGGAGCTGTTGCATGGGTCTGTCTTAAGCATTTCCGCATAGCCTCACCCTATTGGGACTATAGTTGGATACGGCTCCTTATATCAAGATGATGGAGCGCAATGATATTGAGGGGGGGGGGGTCATGTCAAAGTTCAAGCGAGGTCACTGACATGTGTATATTTTTTCCATTAAGGTTTTTGGTTTAGCTCAACATCGTATATCTCCGCATTGCTTCACCATTTTAGGATTAAACTCGGACACCTGCTTCCATTTATCAACAGCGTGGAACAATGATATCGGGGTCATGATCTCAAAGATCAAGCTAACCATGACCTTTGTATTAAACTTCTTACGGTTAGGTGTTTGGTTTACATCAGCATATAGCCTTATCTCGGCATGACTTCACCTTATTGGAACTAAACTTGGCCACATGGTTCCTTATATCTGGACTCACGATCGTCTCATGGCTGCCAGCCTAGTGGGACTTATCAAATCAGAATTCACTACACGAAATTCCCTGTAGTAGTACTCTTAATTGAAAAAACCCCAACCCCTTCGAATGACTATCCTCGCGCCAAACGAATCAGGTCGAATGTCTCACATTGAATAACTGAACACCGATTTAAGCAGCTCTAAATATATATCTAATGTCGTCCTTACCAAGATGGATTGTGCATTCGTGTATTTACTCGCAAAAGTGCATTAATTCATGTTTTCTGTTGCTAATGTCTGGATAAACGAGATTTTAAAAACCTAGCGAACGATACAGTACAGGTAGGAAATACCTTAAAATGTTTCGAAAATAAACATTTTAGTACAACTTTGAACACGGCTTAAGGCAGAATTGACAAATTCGATCATGTTCAAAATATTCAACAGTTAAGTTATTTAGGAGCTGTACTGTATGTTATGTTTATTTCCCTCGAATAATTAGGAGCACCATAATACGATAAGTTGCTGTATGGTTCGTTGATAACATCTAAACTACATATACTCCGGTGCTCATTCATAGGGCGCCTATTCCTAAAAGAGATTTACGTCATTATCCGGGAACGCCCTTTTTAGTCTGACCAATCAGCTGTTTGAAGGTCATACGTTCCTTATCTCCGGCACGAAACCGGAGACGTGCCTATTTGTCTACCTTATATCAAGGGTACTAAGCACAATGATTTAGAGGTCAAAGGTAAAGATCTGTATACCATTTGACGACTAACATTTACCGATTGATTTTTCTGCTTAGCTCATTCAGCCTTTATTTCAGAATTGGCCAACTAATTGGAACCAAGTATGGCCATACAGTTACCTCAACCAGTCGGAACAGCAGACATAGATTTCTTAGGTAGCGGTCATTGTGTCCGTTTGTAGATGTCCAATCTCAGTTAACCTTTTGGTTTACCTCAACATCGGACATCTCGGCATGATCCATTGGGACTAAACTTGAGACGTTCTTGCATCATGGGGATGGAGTATTATGGTATCGAGGTCATGGTAATGGGTCAAGGTCACAGTGACCTTGGTATATAACCTCTGGTTTTTCGTTTAGATAAACATAACGTCGGATGTCTCGCCCTGGATTTACCCTTAGCGGGAAAAACTGGGACAATGTAGACTTAATTTTTCTTAGCTCATTTTGCCATCATTTCAGAATTGGACAACTTATAAATAAGTATGGTCATATAGTTCGTTCAACCAGTCCGAGCAATGATTTTCAAACTTCTGAGGACAAGATTATTGTGAGGGATTCAAAATCTAGATTTCCATTTAGAAATATGAATGCCACCGAGCAACACCGAGGACCCGTTTACAGAATCAATGCCCGGACTGACGCCGAAGCTAAAATCTACACTATGGGGCTTAAGCATGGATTATTTTATCATGACAGTTCAGCTTTAACCACACATGAGATCTAGGTTCAGCTTAACGCATGTTAGTTTGTTAACAAGTTTAAAATATATCGTATATTACTCTGCAGTCATAAACCAATGAAGAGCTATCAAAAAATTTCCTCAAATCCAGACCAGTCGTCATATAGTTTCAGAGCGGTCCGCTAAACGGTCATCCGGAAACCAATTTTCAAGGTGGCCGCCGGTGGCTGGCGACCATAATGGATTTAGGATCGTCAATTTAGATAAGTTTATTCCTCAGAACTAGTCCAGTCATCCTATGAATGTTAAAATCAAACCGCTAATGAGTTCTAAGCCTATTTAAGATCGCCGCCCTTGGCTGGCAGACATCTTGGATTTCGGATCATCGCCTATTTCGATACGTCATCTCTGGACCTATACCAACCACCATATAGATCTAGATGCATCCGATAAATGGTAACCGAGTTATCATACGGCGACATTTTAAAAATGAATACCGATGGCTTGTGGCCATCCGAGTTTAGATCAGTCAATTTCGAGAAGTTTCTTCCTCGGACCTAGTCCAACGAGCCTATGAAGTTAGTGTGATCCGATAAACGGTACCGATTACGATCCACAAACTGCCACCCGCTCGCACGGCACCATATAACACCAATTTTTTACCGAGGCATACAACCTAGGTTGTATGACAGTGACCTCGACCGTTATTATTGACATCCAATGCGTCATTCCCACTCATGATAAAGAGACGGGTGTTCCATTTGACTAGATTGCGATTAAGGAAGCGTGCGATAGACAGCGAGGTCTAGCTAAACTACGTTACTGTTGAAAAATAAGTTTTCAAAGGCTACAATGATCTTTGACCTCGCAGGAGTCGGGTTCACAAAGAAGCATGTGTTGAAGTCGGGATTCAATGTGATTAACCAAACAGGAGATAAGAACTAATGTCTAGCTATAGACATACGCAAAATGTTAATGCTGAAAATAACCGTCATTTACAAATATCAATAATATTGACCTTTGAGCTCAAAGGTCATTGTCGTTCTCTCCTTATAAGCTAGTTAATGTCACAAGTTTTGGTCAAGGAGGATTATGTAGTGTCAAGAGAACCGCTACCTTTGCCATTTTGACTAACAATATACGACGCACGCCAATTAAAATGAAGTGTTCAAGGTTGGTTCAAGTATACAAAGATAAGATATGAACTGCTAAGTAGAGCTAAATGCAAAATGTTAACATTGAAAAAGCCTTTGCCAATGTCAGCGACCTTTACCTTTTGATAAGTCATTAAACGACGCCCCCTCATGTGGAAGTAGGCGTTTAAGTTTGGGCCCATTACGATTAACCAAAGTTTAGATATGAGTTGCTAAGTTAAAACAAACTGAAAATGTTAATGTTGATTAAAGAGTTTAACCAAAGTTAGTGACTTGAACCTTTGACACACCGTCAATGGTCGATGCCGTGTCATTATAAATAACCAAGTTTGGGTCCAGTATGATTACCCAAAGACAAGATAAACTGCCAAGTTGAGCTAAACCAAAATTGGACGACGACGACGGCGGGAGACGTGCAGGGTGTCGCAATAGCATTTAACCTCGTAACGTAGAGCTAATATGGATCTTTCATAGGTGTAGAAATCTGCCTCAATTAGATAATTTTTCACTAATTCAAAGGCGTAAGGGGAAGAGGATATTATATTCGGGTCCAGGTGCGAGTGTATCCAGAGTTGTATCTAAAATGATTGATCAGACTGTTTTAATAAAGGTTCATACAATGGGAATTGTATTTCCAGAAAGCATGATCTTTTCTTTATAAGATTCTTTAGTATGTATTTGCAATACATGTACATGGAGATTTATTACAAATACAATTCAGTTATTAAATAAAAGGGCTGTAATAAAATCAGAATGGATGTTTCCAGTTTTAGCTACAGTATGCCCCGCCCATCCCTAGTTCAGCTCCACGCATTGCCAGTTTGAATCGATCGACCCCTGAACTCACTCAATTTCCAGAAAACTATACAGTTAAGCCGTTGAATATTTTGAAACTAATTTGACCGCGTGCCATTGCTGCCAATGGCAGCAACACCAACCAGTCAAATTACTTTCAATATTAAGCAGCATATTTATTAAACAGTAAAGACATGCAATTCATTCAAACTGACTGACTTAAGTGCTTAAGACGCAGTCATTCATGACGCCATGATTATTAAGTTTTCCTATGTCACGTAGTTGATTATGGAGTCATGATGGATGGATAACCTAAACTTCCATTCACGAAAACACGCGGAAACATTGTTATAGCCAAGCTAATCTAAGCGTATAGCTATTGCGGCGATATCGCATTAGAGTAATAATATACTAAGTGGCATTTCTAGCCTTTAATCCAGTCGTTGAAGATGGCTAAATATCGATTTCCCTAATCTAGGAAGGTTGTTTTTCAATCAGAAAAAAACGACAGTCTCGTTATTATCATGATATCTATAGATTGTCAACGTGGTGTTAAAGCAACCACTGATAAGCCGTTAACTATTTTGAAACTAATTAGAATGAAAACTTGCTGCGGTGGCAGTGACTATTGGTCAAGTTAGTTTCAATATAAAGACACGCTATCGGTTGAGGGACCAAATGGAGGCGACAACTCATTTACTGGGTCTCATGTTAATATGCAAGCAATAGCAGAGACTGCAGAACCTTGTCTTCCTCTTAATGACATTAAAATTTACAGATTTTATGCATTACGCTTAAAGTGGCAGAATCTTGGGCCGTTCTCATTTGTGACTGATCAGGAATAACGACACTGCCGTATGGCATTCTTGAAGAACTTGCTAGCGAGAAAACGGCCTTAGTGCATGGTCAGATTCAATGTTAAACTGTGAAAAATCAGTTTAGAAGCTTTAGAGATGTCTACAGATCCTAAATTTTATGCAATCCTAATCCGGGTTCTTTAATCCAGATAATGACAGACGGCTGGGATTCCTTTTACTGAAAGTTGATATATGCTAAAATTTGAGCTTATCGGATCAATAGTTGGAGATACAGCTCCTGACATAAGCACGCGTACAGACAAACACGAGCGCAATGCTATCTTCCCCTAACGGGGGAGAGTATTCACATTTCGAGTATCCATAATCAGCCAAGTGGCGTGTAGGACGATGTCATAATTATTAAGTCATAAAAGATTCCATTTGGCTCGTCTTTAACTCGTAGTCAGACGTTATACGAATTGTATGCCTACTATTTAATAAACATGCCGTCGAATATTTTGAAACGAACAGCATCCAGTCAAATTAGTTTCAAAATATTCAATAGCTTAGCTGTATAGTTTTCTGGAAATTGATAGTCACGGAGTTCAGAGATTTATGATCAACATAAGCGAGGCGTGGGTGGAGCTTAGCTAGATGGGCGGGGCATAGTTAAATATGTAAAGGTCGATTGAGATACAGATACAGGAATGCGCGAGGGTGATTGTCTCACTGCAGTACAAGACCTTAAAGGAGATACCTATTGAAGCAATGCGAAAAATTCTGGAAACATTTCATATTTCTGATGTTAGACATCGCGAAACTAAAATCGATTCGTAGTCTCAAACTACTGTACAAATTGTCAATTCATATTTAAGGAAAGCGATAACCAATGCAGAAACCAAACTGAACAGACCGATGGACGGACCGACTAACGTATGGATGGACAACAGGCATGAGCAAACTTCTAGTAGCCCTTCCGATTTTATGGGAGATCCTCGAAACTCCTGCTCTATCCAATTCTGGATATAGATCCAAAACGTCTGCCAGATTTGGTCAAAATTTTGGCTCTAAGGGCGTGACCGTAAACAAGGATTCCTTAAGTCTTCATGACCCCTAACATTATTTTACTATGCGACATAAACTGGAGGGAGAATTGTTTTAATATTAAATAGTATCTTCCTTGCGATTCGCGCGGGTGATTATCACTTATCGATTTAAAACAGAAGATTGCTTTGAAAATTAACCTTTATTCCCTAGTACAATCTGATAATGCGATTGATAACTATTCAGCATTTCATATCCCACATAAGCATCAATGCCTCCAGTAGCTGCTGGTGCTCTTCAGCTGAAACAGAAAGTTTAAATATTTACATATTTGGATGATTTAACTAAACCTTTAACATTCAAACTGGATGCGATCTGCTTCTGAAGAATTCTTAAGAAATGACAGTTTTAATACAAATTAAAGAGACGATTGAAAATTTACCACTAGATTGACAAAATACCGATGTATCATTCACATCCCTGGCCATGTAATCATACCGAACGTTTCATGTTTCTGAAATGGACTAGTTGCTTTACAATCGATTGGCGCCCACTTCCATCCCCCACTCCTACCCTCTGTTTGACCCAAAATAATTCCTTGTACTGTAGGCTACTCATCATTGGCTTCAAAATGATAAGTACATCACAGGATATGATGGACCACCGGACAGTATCATTGAAATTTTACAATCAACATGCCGATTCGAAATACCCATGGCAATACCCATCTGGCAAGCATAGCTTGGACACTGAACCATAAAGCCTTTCTGCCAAGAAGTAACCTGAAGTCATTGTCAAGACAACTGGTACCCTGGGACTAACCGAAAGGCAAATGGTCCAAACATAAGCAAAGTTCAGTCTGAAAAAAGAAACATTTTCAAAAATACATTTGGATGTGAAATGGTGGAGTTTCGTTACAATCGATTGGTGCCCACCTTTGACCCCGCCCCCTACGCTCAGTTTGACCCAAGATCAACATAATTCCTTGTACTGTAGGCTTCTCATCATTGGCTTGAAAATGTGACATGACTACCGTTGGACAAGTTAAGTTTTTACACATTCAAAATTCACATGAGGAACCAAACTTTCAATCCCCCACCCACCCTGGAGATAAACCGTTGAATTAGATGCCGTGCCTCATCGTCGACTGCTCATGGGAGTTTCTCAAAAATAATTTCCAATTTTAATTTATCATAAATTGCGATACCGCTCCACCCCGTGCCAGGTGAGAATCTGCAGTTATTACGCGAGCATATCGACACCTACTGAGTAGACTAATTGGCGATTCCAGATTAGCTATGCCCACCCATTTCTAGCCCATGCTTTGAGCGTGTTAGCTTAGATTTATATACTTTTAGCTATCAATTCCCAGAAATCTGCCAGCTCCTATGCATGTAATATGCAAATTTCAAAATATGCACGGTTAATTATAAAGTATTTCTGTCAACTATTTGCGATTACCGTTTTAAATCGTTAGCTGGCGATTGTTTTGCATCGTAATTAAGATCTGCGCAACAAATAAACCAGTAACCCAAGAAACCAGTATGGCTCCACGGGAATATTAGAATATCAATTAGAAGGCCATGTTCTACATGTAGATTGCTATAGATTATCGGACGCGAACGTTCGTCCGAAAAAAATCAATTTTTAAAAACAAATTGTGGCTGGCCATTTTATGAATATTAAATGCTTTCCGTTATTTTTGGTAATCAAAATGCTCACAGGAAAAAAGAATGTTGAAGACGATCCCACTATAATCGCACCACGCAAGTTAGCTTGAATGGCGACAAATTAGGTAAAGTATGCATTGACGAATTATTCATGTGGCCATTTAAAAATCAACCTCAAAATTATCAATATGATTTCTAAAGCCTACCACAATGAGAACCATCCAGCAAAATTTTGTTACAATCTAAAATGACGAGGGTGGGGGGGAGACCAATCTATTCTGAATGTTCTGGTACCTACTACCACGGAATACTTCCAGTCAAATCTGGTTAAAATCTACCAAGCCGTTTAGGGTTTTAAACACATGTTGGCAGACGGACATAAGGATAGCAGGATACTAACTTTCTATTTTAGCTTGGAAAGCAAACTCACAACTACCAGGACATTTAAAATGACTTATTAGTGGTCCTTTAGCATCATTGAGCCAATTTTAATGTATCCCAAATCCATTTCCCAAAGTGTAAATGTGTGGATAATTTCATTTCATGAAGTGATAGAAAATATGCAGATTACCAAACATTGTTCCAGGAGCTATAAATCTATTGACATCTCGAATGTTGTGTTTTGTCGGCGAGCGTACAGCGATCTATACTTACATAACCTGGGTTTAATAGCCTCTTTCAAATCGCCAATTTCTTCTTTAATAATCGCATCTTCAAAAAGATCCATGGCGTGAGCGACCCACTCTTGAAACACCTCCACGAAGTCCCTCAACAGCTCGACCATATCCTTGATTTCAGGATTTCTACTCCCGGACATTACATCTAGGGCCATGCAAGGAGACAGCACTCGTGGAAGTAACCGAGACAGTACTCGCCTCGGGCAAACTTCTATCAAGCTGTAGGGGAGCAAAACAAATACATTAGAAACAAATATTATGCAAAATTCAGTCTTCATCCACGGGTATGCAGGGCTATTACAACAGTCTACAGACACTTTCTGGCGTGACTAAGTACATGAACTAACAATTTGCAGTTACCTTTGAGTCGACTAGATTGTTTTGCATCGTAATTCAGATGTTCGTACCAAACAAATACTACCTCTACGCTCCACCCCAACCCGCCGGCCTTCAATAAGAGACCACTTAAAAGATGAAGGATTTCGCAAGACGTCACAGCTAAGTCATACATACAGTCCTTTTATCTACTCTACACTAATTGCAACAGTAATGTAACTACTTTCGTGCATTTAAATCTGAAATGTTAAAAATCTAAAATATTTTCATTGGAACATGTCGAATGCAAGATGGCTGGCAAGATGGCCCTCAATCGGGTATAATAGCATATATCTCGAGAACGTTTCATTTTAGACCACACACTTATTAGTAGATAGAAACATGCCACCATTCTACTAAAAAATTATGCCTGCACTTAGGGATTACTATATGAAGTCACAAACCAAATAGTCAGTGTTTACGAACCAGTTCGTCACTTATGGTTTTAGTTCTTATTATCATCCGGGTCATCATTTGACATCTTGCTGGAGGAAAGCACAATATCTATTTTCACCTTGAAACAAAGAAAGCTCTCAAATGTATGTGCCAATTCAATCAGACATGTTCAAGAGAATCTAAAATCTTTACCTGCTTTCCTGGGTTATGATACATCCAGGTATTTGCATTAGGCAACACTCAGTGTTATTCAGTGTGCAGGCCAAACTATTCGGAAGTGCACAGTGAACGAAGGACGAGGTCATAGCGACTTGTGAGAAGGCCAAGGCCATTTTGCAGTGGCGATGAAGCACCATAGCATCCGAGTGTTCCAGCAGATCTAACGGGGGGGGGGGGGGTTGGTGGAAAGTTTCTAAAAGAACAATGACGTGAGTAGACACGAACTTTGATCCTACATCAGTGTCACTTCACGAACTATTGAGATGCACCGGCAAGTCGGACTGTGGAACTGTACTACGCTTACCATCTTCACTCTTGTTGGCTTGTTCTGGATGCAGTGGCATTTCTCAAACGTCAAATTTACTTGGTTACATAGTTACATTTTTCGTTTCTGCTCAATATGCTAGACAGCATGGATCAGATCTTCATTTTCTTCTATGTCTTCACGGGTTCATCTTGTATCTGATGCAAATCTAGGCGAGTGCGGACACGCTGGATGGGAAAGTCAGTTTTGAAAATATTGTCTTTGGAGTACTTCCCCTGAAGGTGTTAAGCGTAAGTCTTGACAAGCTACTCGGGTAGACCATTCCAGTAATTTGTCACATGAAACTGAAGAATGTGCATTGCCTTTAAAGCAGTGCTTTAGTAATTTGTAGTCGTGTCCTCTCGATGTGCATTCTCGGATGGCAACATTCTCTTTATCTACATCTTCGATGCGCTGAAAGTTCTTGTGTATCAATTATGTCGCCGTGCAAGCGCCGGTATATTAAACCAGACAGCTTTAGTGCCTCCAGGCCGTCTTCACATGGGACATCTGTCAATTCTGCCATCAGTTTTGTTGGTCGGTGTTGGGCATTTTAGATAAGATGTCTTTTACAAAGTGGACCACAGTATTCACATATTCTAATTTATCTCACTAGGCTTTTGTACAGCAGCACAATGTCGCCGACCTCCAGGCAGACAAATGATCTTCGTATCATATATATGATCTGGTTAGCTTTGTTGACAGTCTATACATGCCGAATTTTAGACTACCGTCAACCTAAACGCACGGGTCCTTTATACAGGTGTTTTCGAGTGATCAGACCGTTCTGACATGGTAGACAGACTACATATCCGATCTAGCCAAGTGCATTACTTTACATTTGGACGCATTAAATCGAATCCTACAAGTTTCTTCCATTTTAGACCGTCAAGGTCTGATTTGAGTTGATCATGGTTCTCTTTTCTAGCGATTCATGAAAGGAACTTAGTATTGGCGTCGAACATCTTGTAGTTATGGACAAAATGTGGCAGTATGGCACCCAAAACACTTCCCTGGGGTATCCAAACTAATCACTGAAGACAGGCATGGGCAGGAACCATTTTAGTGGCAACGTGGATGATATAAATTAAGCATAGCCAGTGAATGTACAAATGGTTTGCAAACATCTAACTTCTGTGTCATCTGTTGGTTGTGACGTCATAGTGGTCATAGTGTAGAAGACAAATTTTCGGTAGATTAGGGGAATGTTTCAATCTACTCGTAATGCATTATTTTATGTGATCTAAAATTAACTGTTCGAGATGTAATATTATACTGAATTGGAAGCCATCTTGAATTCAACATGATCCACTTAAAATATTTAGATTTCTCGCATCACTTAGGTGACCATACAGAACAGATTTTTGGTCGTTTCATCGGCTGCAATTAGTGGGAGGTTCTCAAATGTTTTATTGACTGCACTATTCTATATTGCATTAAACAAGACTAGGTGTCGAGTTCAAATATTAAATCGATCATGTCATTCCAGTGAGATTTAAGTTCGCAAGCAGTTTTTAATCCGTGCACTTGCTATAGGTGTCCTGAACTAAAGAGATTCTTGCTCTAATTATTCCGATTTATTTCTGTTTTTACTGGTGGCTATAGGTTGATTATTATCTAAATCTATCATTCAAGCGCATTAGTTAGTTTTCTGGTCCTTTCCTTAAATCTGTGGCTTATCTACCTTTGAGATGGAGCCTTGTAACAAACGTAGCTGGTGAAGAGCGCTGGTGCTAATCCATATCCTCGTGATCCTATCGACGAACTTCAAGGAATTGGAGAATCCGTCAAATCTTAGCCTATAGTTAGGTCTGGGTACTTTTCTAGGTTTAGGTGGTGCTAAGAGTACCTTATACTACACCATCTATTCGAAGATGCTGGTCATAGGCAGATTTGATGTGTGCAACAAGTGCAGAAATCAGCAAAATAGTTTCTTTTGCATGTGTCAAGAGTTCCTTGTTGGTCATCCGACCCACGTGCGCGACCATTTCTACGATCGTCCTTTCTTTTCTAAGCTGACTTATTTGGTGTGTTTTGTGGTGGGCGGGGTGTTTGTTTATTGGAAGGCAATCAAATCTAGCATTGCCTACTAACCAGTTGACTGAAGGATTTTGCTGTCGTAGAGCAACGGCTTTCAAGCAAATTAGTTCTAAAATATCAATCTTTCCTATTCCTCGAAATGGTATTTAATAAGTACTTAAAAGCATTTAAAGGTGCGCATTCATTGTTTACTTAATAGGTTTAAATTTCATGCCTGGATGTAACGAAACGAATCTTAACCGATTACATTCGGTACAAATTAGAATTTTAGCTGCGAGGTTGAATTAGGGACTTGTCTAAATCGCAACTTAAAAATTTATACATAATGAAATTGATAGATTTGTTTTATTACATCTTTTAGCCTCTATATGTATACCATTTTCAATTTTATTTTCAAGCATTGGTGTGAATATGCACCTTTAATGGAGGGAAAGGCACGTCTTAATTCCCCGTGTCCTGACAGGAATGAAATTTGGTGTATAGCTTTGATATCGTGCAAACTGGTATCTTTTGGTGTACAAGTACTTTAATGACATTGGTAACATTACAAGCTGAATTGCACCTTAACCATCATAGAGCTCGTGTATTATTGGGCCACGCACTATTTATGCATGCTGGACAACGTAGCGGAAAATCAGATTCAATAAAATAGGTCATTAGCACGAGGATGGGGACAGCATGAACTGTAAACCGAGCTTATGATTCGATGATCATGCCAATTGGAAAGCATGTTGGGATAAATTTGTACCAATGAGCAGTATGTTGGCCAACCGATAGCCAACATTGGGCCAATATTACAATGTACGTTGGACCAACCCAGTCTTATCTGGTTAGTCTAAGGGAGAGGTTTTCGGCTGGGTTGGACACGGTAGGCTCCATAGTACCCTAATGTCTATGGAGTATAGATCAAAGTTAATCGCTCATGACTAATTATGAGGAAATCATTTCCAGCCGAGCCCCGCCCATTTCCAGCCGAGCCCCGCCCATTTCCAGCCGAGCCCCGCCCATTTCCAGCCGAGCCCCGCCCATTTCCAGCCGAGCCCCGCCCATTTCCAGCCGAGCCCCGCCCATTTCCAGCCGGGGCCCGCCCATTTCCAGCCGAGCCCCGCCCATTTCCAGCCGAGCCCTGCCCATTTCTAGCCACATCAGAATTTCTAGAAACTAAATTTCAAGGCAAGTACAGTTAAGATGTTGGAATATTTTGAAAATTCATTTCCGGTTACTGCTGCCAGGCGCAATCCCCAGTCAAATTGCTCAAAATATGCAACAGAAAGCTTATTAAATTGTAACATTAAAGACAAGCCATAAAATTCGTACACTGACCTACTTAATGTTCTGACGGAGATAGACAAGTCATGATTGTGACGTCAGATAACTACTGAAGAAATTCTTACTTAAATTACTTTAGTAACTGACCGGATCACCCTATTAGTTAGTTATGCAAATTATGAACCATATGTGTTTTCGCATAAGAAAATTTAATTCCAAACCGTTTGAGTAAGCAGTCGCTTATAGAATAAGCCTTATAAGCGATACCGTGGCATATTCAGAGACAGCGAACTTCTGCTAAACTTACTGGGATTGAAGTTTCTCTATGGAAAACAGTGACCATTCGATGAAGATGTTCTTGCTCGGACACTGGCTGAGGATCTGGATGGGACGTAGCACTTGGGTTATATTCAGTTCAGTGAAGTTGCTCATCATAGCGTACGAAATAGTTCGTGCAAGAGCAGCGCCTTCCGCGTGCAGAGCTGAGGGAGCAAGTAATAATATACGTTAATGTTAACGTGAAATGGATGAATACACTTAGCCGTGCCCCGCCCATCTTGAGCCAAGCACCGCATATGCTTAGCCCGGGGTGGGATCAATAGTACCCAGATCTCCCAAAATCAATTTTCAGAAATTTACTGTTAAGCCGTTTAATATTAGAGACCAAATATTTGACGGGGTGCTGATGCTGCCTATGGCAGCAAGAGCGCCAAGACAAATCAGTTTCAAAATATTAAGCAGAATGTTTATCAACTAGCGAAGTCATACAATTTGTAAATCTGACAATATTCAATGCTCATGACGAACTTGGCTACGTCATACATTACGCATTTTGCGATTTCAGCCTATATCAGACTAAATTTATTATGACGTCACATACTTAAGCCAGATTGAATCCATCCATTAATATTGAAATTCCTTTTAACAATGCAGTTGCATATTTAAGTGTTCAAATTGGCGATTCTGCAGTCAGAGTTGGTACATTGCTACGCAGCTAGTCAATATCCTATTAAAACACTGCTATGAATGACAGTTTGCTGCTGATAGTCCAAAGGTGGAGCTGCGTGCGATCACGTGAGTAAACTACACTAACGTTAAGAAATTAGTTATTTCGCGCTAATAAAGCGAACCAATTTTATCGTTTCGATCACGTTGCTTCAACTCTTAGCTGCTTTCTCTTAGTCGCCATTCTTTCCCACTCTATGGAGATCGGAAGCGTTTTACGGTTTTAAACTGTAGGCCTATTGAAATTTCGAGTCTAACCATCTTGCATTTACCATGTGACCGCAATTGACCAACCAAAAAGTCTCAAGAAGTTGGTGAGAAACGGCCAGAAATAGTTGTGATTGGAGATTTCCATTGCAACCTTACTACAATAGGCATCAAACCACCCCATTCGTAGCATTGATACGAGAATTAACGTATTGTAATCTTTCTATTAAGCCGGTTTTTATCTTTGTGCAGACTGCTTAGAAAGCAAAAAATTTACTTTTACCGATACAAATAAGTTATTAGTACATATACATACATTCCAATTCTGGAGTAAGGAAAGCCAGATGAATGGCCTTGACAATTTCAAAGCTGATATCTTGTATGATTTCGCCTTCCTCGGCGCTGGCATGCACTTCATTGATAAAGCCCCACGCCACTTCACTAGTCCAGTTAGTCAATGCCTCTGCAAATTTAACAATATTAACTATTTTAGCCAATACTCCGTTTAATCGATCTTAAATGCTTCAAAGACAGACACGTATGTCTATTTAATGAACGTGCCGTTGAATATTTTAAAACTTATGACTGGACGCTGTTTCTGCCATTAGCAGTGATATCACCAGGTCAAAGTAGTTATAAAATATTCAACAGCTTGCATATGGTTTTCTGGAAATTGATGGTCATGGCGCTCGGGGATCGATCCAACATGAGCGAGGTGTGGGTGGAGCTTAGCTAGAGATGGGCGGGGCATAGCTAAAACTTGAAGTCTATTAGGGGAGGCCGGGGCTATTTGTTTATAAAAGATGCCAGTTCTCATCGAGCTATGGATATTTGACAAATAGATTTCATGTAGGTATAATAAGCCTCCACCCCAAATAAACATCGAATTTTACCCATCACCACGGGCCAATTAAAGTTCATTATTTCAATATGCCACAGGTTGGGTAAATTGTACCAGCGTAGGAGGCATGACTTATTAGAGAAATCACATTTAGACAAACTATACCAGGCGAAAATCCATAGTTTATACAACTATGCAGCCATCGAAGATAGGCCTACAGTAAATGTGTCCATCATTGTAACTGTAAAGGAATTATGTAAGGTTATTAAAGAAAAGTAGTTGCAAAATAAACAAGGCATTGCAAGCAATACAAACCGCCCCATTACAGCATTTGTTGAAATGACATGTAAGGAACCTGGGCAATTCACTCGCACGCCTATAACTGGTATATATGTGCTTACATTTGTTTGTTGTAAAGGTTTGACGTCAAATTAATGATGTTTGTATTTTTGAAAGCCCGATCTTGCAATCATTGATGGAAACGAACAAAACAGGAACTTTAACATTTGCTTAATATTAATCTAAATTCTGTATTGTTCAAATCCGTTTTAGTGTAGCATGAGTTATTGCATGTATTCGGCCAAATTAACGGATTGTATTTTTCAAGGGCGATACCTCTGGCAAATCCTGACCAAAACTAATCTAGCACGATCTTGACATCGGCCTATAGCACTAAACTATTCCAAATTGTGTTCTAATCGGTGTAGCATATCACGAGTTATTGCCGGGAAACCAAAATTAACGCTTATATTTTCAATGGAAAATAACTGGGTAAACCTTTCGTAAATTGCGTTTATTCGAATTTTGCCTCCGTATTTGCATTACTAAGCGGTATGCCGAGGCTGGTTAATATCTGTGCAGGCAAACAACTTATTGTCTGGAAACCAATCGGTCCGAACGTACGAAGGGCGCATTCCTATATCGCTCTAACTTCATTTTCAAGGGAATAAATATCAAAAACTTTAAATACTATTAACACTTGCACTGTATACAAATTTCTTTTGGTGTAGAGAATATTTTGCTGCAGATTTTAAAACACTTTGGCCGAGGGCCGTTGCTACTTTACATGTTATTGTCAAAGATTCAAAACATTCCCTATATTGCCGTCTTGAAGTAGAGACAACGGTTAAAGCTTTTAGAGTTATTTATATTAAATACAAAAGTAAAATGGCAAAAACCTAAGCAAGTAAATTGTAAATCTATCACTAATACTAGTAATGCAATTCCGACATAAATGCAGATGAATAATCTCCAAGGCAGGCTTCGTAACTCCTAAGGCCACACTTCAAATTCTACACCCGTCTCTATCAGTCCTACTATTGGAATAGAGCTCAGTACGGATAAGACGGATCTACACCTTGATCATCCGATACATCTTCTTCATGAAGTTGTTCATGGCAGCAGGTCATTTTGCTATGAAATCAGATTGTCGGGCTTAATTCAGTTATTTGCTGTTGGTCTCCGCTTAGCATTTCTTTTACCATAAGCGTTTGCAGGATTTCCTTTTTCGTTTACGCATCCCTTTGCTAAATTGTTTATTACACGGGGTTCAGTCAATATAGCAGTATTTTCTCCCAACAGATTCAGCTTTTCTTGGGACTATGTTCAACTGTGGTCCGATGTGTTCAGCCGAAAATACTGGTATCGTCTCTGGTGGTTCATTCCATTCACTATATCTAAGGTTTGTTGGATACAACAGCATCGCAGTGGGCATCTGGTCAATCGGCATACAAATATAAGTACACAAGACTACTTGTAACAACTTAAGTATCGCTTGCGCAGATTTCAAATTCTTTAGATTCTTGAACACATGTCTATATTCACCAAATCCTTTTGCGACCAATGCAGCTTTGGTAGCATAAATCATGCAATGTTGTCCATCTTGAACAGTGCCAATTTCTCTGCATGTCATCTAGATGCTCCTGAAATTAAGGTTGATCATTCGCAAACTGGCGATGTCAGGAGACCCAACAGCCGCACTGTCATTGGAATACGTTGGACAGTGATCTTGGCAGTCAGCTGCTGTGCGACGCAGTCAAATCTGATTTGATGACTACGTGGAAGTCCAGTTGTATAGTAAATGGGAAATATCAAAATGGGACATGTAAAGACCAATGTACTTTTTATCCCCTTTAAACACGATTATTTAAATGTGCATATTCACACCAGAATGATTGAAAATAAAATTGCTAAAATTGCGTACCGTTGTAAGCTTAAATTATGTGCTTATGTGTAATGAAGTGAAATAACTCTTAATGACAATTCCGTTCAACATAAAAAAATTTTAGTTGCGAAATTGAATTAGAGGCCCGTAGGGGACGCGTGAATGCAATCAAAATTATACCCATGTTAGCTATTATTAACTAGTTAGAGTATGGGTTTGTATCACGATTATTATACTTACTGGTCTCCTGGAAAGAAGTTACTAATGAAAATTCCCATTTTTGAAAATCCGTTATTTCTGCCTAAAATTTTACAACAAACCTGCAACCTCGTATTTTCTTCAGCTGGCGGATACAATGTACATGCTAGGTTAGCAGCTACGTGTTAATGACGTCAGTAAAAGATGTAAGCGCTTAAAACTTAAGTGTTTCAACAAGCCCCAGTCTCCCATACCTCACATGTAGGCATATATCACCTTCAAATAAGTAATGACTTAGGTAAGTCTGTCAAGAACTTTGAATTATCAGTTAGTTAAACGAATTGTATCTTTACTATTTAATATATTTTGAAAATTTGCCCGAGATATTGCTGATATGGTCAAAAACATCCATTTAGTTTGAAAATAGTCAGCTTTCCTAGTTACCGTGAAATTAAAGATTTAGTATGTGAATAGATCCGAATATGCTTACATCATGGGCGGAGCTTAGCTAGATATATGCTGGACATTTCTAACGGTTCCTCCATTCTACATCGCCACTAATGCTTACCAAGACGGTAGACTATGCGAATCAGTTATTATTAAGCGGAATTTCAAACCAATATAGGCCACCTGTTGAGTAGGGGTGGGTGATTTTCTCAATCATCGCGCAGCTTTGGATTGTTTAAGCCTAGTATTAGTTTACTGGATTCGGTAAAATTCCTTAATGGAACCCAGTTTCTAAGTCAATTGTGTGATGTCATGATCAACTACGTCACATGTAGGCTGGATTAATAATCAGTTACGCCTTGAATGGTATATCCAAGTCAGCCATACGTTTAATGTTCAGTCAAGTTGTACGATTCGTATGTCTTTACTATTTAATATACATCGATTGACTTAATTGATTGGCCGCCGTTGCATCCGCATATTTACCTGTACTTTTCTGGTAATTGAGATTCAATGAGTGCAAGGATAGATCCATAAAAGGGACATCGTTGTGAAACTGCTGTAGGGATGGGTAGGCGTGGCTAAAATTGGATTCATTCATTGGTCCATGTTCATTTGGAAAAACTTCCAATACTAATATTCGCAATCCAAATGATTAGGGTGTGGTGGTGGGAATTGTAATATTTTTGGTCCAAGTCCGAAATTAACTCGCATTCAATGAAATGCTGCTGCTAAAGCAGTTTAAGTCGCAAGAATAGCTTGTTTGCACTTGTTCAGATTTATAACAATGTAGCTTCTATAATTTAAAGGCAACCATTCAAGGCTCAAAGGTCATCCAATAAATTGTTTAAAAGTTCCGGAATCAAATGTCCAGCTAGTCTTAATCAAGTAGTTTAGTTTGAGGTCTGTGACCTTGACCTTTGACCCGTTATCTGTCGCTATGACGCTTCTAATCGGCATAGGCAGTAATGCAATTATTTCTACGTTAACTTCTGATAGCGTAAACTAACCTGTAATTAAAAGCTCTTTGGTAAATCCAAAACTTTGCCGCCGCTGGAAACTGTCTATCTCAGCCTAAATCTAACTTGCTTCAGAGTTAAAAACCGGGGATTCAGGCGATCCCTGCAAATCTACTCCATAAAGGTTACTAATGTGTCCGTCTATCGCGATGGAAAAATATGGCCCATGTAAAAACATGGGTTTGCGTACCCCACCACACCCCATTTGTGCACTGTACAATAGATGGTAATCACAGTTTCAATTGTTATGAGTTTTGTAAAATTAGGTGGATACATTTTAGAATGACACCTTCACGTCGGTATTCTCGGCAAGCACCTACTTTGATGTGAAATCTAAGTCATAAGTGTTTGTGAAGCGAAAATCGCATTCCGAGTTAAAAATGTCGAACCTTCAAAGAAACCTCATTTGACGTCTAGTCGTCGACGTCTCAGAGGAGTTTGCAGTCACATTAATAGTAAGTGTTTTCACCGCAGGGACTATGCTAAGACAATATGAACGATCTGACGCTACCGTTGCATATATCGAAGAGACAAAAGTGGCCACAAGGCAATTATGTACCCAAAACGAGCCGCATACCGCGATCTGCACTTTGTAATAAGCCCCGGGCACTTATACTACATGCTAAGCTTTGTGTAAGTCATCAGTTGTGTTGCCTTCATTGACCTGGCCATGCCATTTTGAGATGGTTTCATCATTAGGTTTCATTGTTGATTAAGCTAATGAAGGACAATCACTGATTAAAGTAGTTCTCTGCTGAACTGATTTCAGCCATCACTAATCAAAGTTATCATAATACAATAATATAAGGGGATTATTTAACAATGTGGCGATACTTTTCTTTGATTACATATATTACTTTGGTAATTGTAGCCGCAATTTGGAATTCTAGTTCTCGTTGCCACGCAAAGCCCTGTATAAAACCATCCTTGTACCGCTAATTGGAAGACGATTAATGGGAGCAGACTAGGTCAAGCTTGTGGCCGTTTCGTGTGAACCGCTCTTGAAAGATGTCGATGATCGTTAAGAAATTGGTTCACAATTTTGCCTAATTTCCATTTTTTTATTTAATTTAAGACTGCCCTCCTCACCCTTCCCACTTAAGAAATAGTAATTTCTCCAACCACCCCTTTACACAAAGATTACCCTTAAATACGGCAACAGCTCATTAAGCAACATTCAATGCATGCGCCGACTAGCAACATCATAAGCGTTGATTGTTTCGGTTTTTAACTTTCATTTTCGCAGTACTATGGGCAAGGTATGCAACTATTGGGGATGGACCTACAGAAGAGTCATGGCTCAAATATACCCAGGTATGAACAGCCAATAATACCTAACTAATGATTGCATGTGTGCTGACAACCGTCTCGATGAGCGGAGCTACCTGCATATCATATAACGCCTAAATAGGCTAGTTATATTCTAATTGTATAAGTTTCCTATATATACTGAGCTAAAAAAGTTTAGCAGCAGTGAACTTTGGTTTGTTGTATTAAAACTATGCGTACATTAAAGGAGATAACGAACGTTAACAGAAAACGCTTACAAGTTTACCATACCGAACATGGGCCGCCGCCCAGGGCTACCCGAAAATCAGCGCCATGAAGCAATGGGAAGACTCGCTGCTGTGCAGAGCGTTCGCGCTGTTGCTCGACATTTTAATGTTCACGCCTTAACCATTTCCCGGCTCCGCCAACGTGACCAGGAAACTGGACATGTTAATGGCCGACCACGATCTGGCAGACAGAGCAACAACACCACGAGAAGACAGCTACTTAGTGACGTCATCACGGAGTCACAGGTTTGGGACCGCCGCGGCTGTCCCGTAATATGCACACCGCTACCGGCACTTCAGTGCATGCACAAACTGTGCGAAACAGACACCATGATGCTGGACTGCATGCCCGCCGTCCACTTGTTGCTGTTCCGCTTACAGAGCGTCACATCGAGAATCGGTTTGCATGGGCAAGAACTCAGCGATGGCGTGCTCAACAATGGAGCCACGTTTTGTTCAGTGATGAGTCGAGGTTGTGTGGATGTGGCGGATGGTAGGCAACGGGTTTGGCGACGTTTAGGAGAACGGTATGATGCAGCCAACATCATTCAGCACGACAGATTCGGTGGCGGCAGTGTCATGGTGCGGAATCCATGAAAATGGCAAAACAGATCTTATTGTGATTAGCGGAAATTTAACGGCTCAACGTTACTGTGAAGAAGTTGTCGCCCCTGTTGTCATCCCTTTTATGCAGCATCTTGCATACTTTGTTCCAGCACGACAACGCCAGTCCTCATTCAGCTAGGGTCACCAGTGATTTCCTTGAGGCTAACAACGTTCCGGTGTTGGACTGGCCAGCGCGATCACCGGACCAGTCTCCTATCGAACACGTGTGGGACATTCTTGGCCGTATGGTGCGTGAGAACCATCCACATCTTCACAACGTGCGGGAGCTGGAAGCTGCACTGCTCCAGGAATGGTTTGCGATTCCTCTTCGTGACATCAGGTGCTTAATTCGAAGCATGAGAAAGCGATGTACGGCGGTGGTTAATGCGCGCGGAGGTCACAACCGGTATTGACAGCTCAGTGTCATTATTTAAATTGGACCCTTCCGTTGAATGATGCCGTGTTAAAGACGCGATGCTAGCATTACAGTAACAAGAGACTGTTGACCTATCAGTTAAATAATATATTTGAATCAATTTATTGGTTTTGTTAAATAACATTTATATAGTAATATTCTGTATTGCTAAACTTTTTTGGTTCAGTATATTAATAAATTCGACACCTACCATAGATATAGATAATGACTGAAGCTTAGTGATCGGAGGCTGCAATCTGTCCTTTGTATGCTGGGTAGCATTGCACGCTGGGTAGCATTGCATGCTGGGTAAATTGAACAGAATCAACAGGCTCGTGCAAACGTGTATATTTAATGGGACACTAGAACTTGGTAATCCTATAAAAATCATTCCCGTAACGCCTACGCAACCCTTCGGGAAAGAACCTCTAACGCGAGAATACGCCAATACACCCAGGTGGAAATGACCAATAAAAGCGAGCAAACTAACGAAGCAGCCAAGCTACTTAGAGCAGGTCGGTTGCTCTTCGATAGCGTATACCGGTAGTACGTGTGGACGTTATATTTTCATTGTGTTTTCTATGGTAGGTGGGAAACACGAAGGGATAGAATTTACAAGATATCCGAAGATAAATATCTCCTTGTTGCCGATAATCCGCTCTCACCCTTGACTAACGACTCAGAAAAAATAATGTCCGAAACCTGTACATATAGAAATGAACAAGAGCTATCAACGATCGCAAATAGCTTACCTGTATATTAATTGTACATCACAGGATATGATAGAACACCGGATGCAGTCTCATTAGGAAAATTGACAATCTACTTATGAAATAAAAGTACCGATGGTACTACTTTACGGGCAGGCATAGCTTCTTAGAAGCATAGCTTGGAGACTGAACCATAAGGTCTTGGTGCCCGGTAGTAACCCGCAGTACAATGACTACTGATATACCAAGACTGACCGAAAGGCAAATGGTCCAAACATAAGCAGTTCATAGACTGAAAAACATTACAAAAGTACATTAATGATGCAGACTACATTTAATCCTGTATAGCAAATCAACTGTTTATCTAAACGTAAGAAAACAGACCACAGCGTAAAAATTATAACCTAAATCAGTACTAAAAATCAAAGTACAAACAGCGAAAAAATTTAAAAAGTTTAAAATAGATTTCATTTTGATGTGGAATAGTTCTAAGCATCATATAGAACAAATGAACTTTTAATCAAATCGGATAACGCTTGTGGGTGTAAATGGTTTGAAAAAGCTTAATGTAGCCAAAATATGCCTAGCCAAGACAAATTTGAAAGGCGATTTTTTTACGTGTACTAGTTAGTCCTAAGCATCTAACAAATGTGAAGATTTATTCTAATCGAACCACCCATTGTGTGTAAATGTCATTTTAGAAAAGCTTGCCCCAGCCAAGAATGATAACTCTGGACCCAGAAAATAATCAAAGTCCAAACACTTATAAGTATGGAAAAATCTAAATATAATTGATGCATAGCAGTTCTAAGCATCGCATAATGAATTTGAAGTTATTTACATCGGATAACCCATTGTTGACGCAAATCATGTTTTTAAAAAGCTTGACGTGACCGGACGAAAAGTAAAGACGCCGCCATTTTCACCGCTTCCAATATCTTCACTTCGTGAAGGCGAAATAATTTAAACTACAATGGTTAGTGCAACAACTTTGCTTCAAATTGTTAGCGTAATAATTAATACCATATACAATGAACCGTTCCAAGTTTATGCATAGATCATATGCCATTTGACGTCATAATTAACTAAGAGACGTGTAAGCTACGTCATAATCATGACATCATGAGTGATTCCAAACGTCAGTTTTTAACGCTTACTAGTCCGACGTTGTACGAATTGTATGTCTACTATTTAATAAACATGCCGTTTAATATTTTAAAGCTAATTTGACTGGACGCTGTCGCCAAACTATTTAACAGCTTATTACTTTTCTGGAAATTGAGTCGGAGTTCCGAGATCGATCGATCCCATCACGAGAGGCGTGGGTGGGGCAAAGTTAATAGAGATGGGCATGGTATAGCTAAAACTGGGCATGCCCATTATCACACGACCAATGCTTTCAGCAAGGAAATCATTTTCAAGTGATTGAATATCAGTCTCGACATATACAGAAAGTTAACAATTTATGTATTACTACAGTTTAAGATATCGAAAAGGTTACTCTGATAGGAGACATGTTGATTAAAATTGTCAGATTGAAGCTCAAATCTAATCTATGAATGCACCCGGACCAACTCCTGATGTAACCAATTTAACCCTAAGTAGTTTAGCATGATGCTAAGCTGGTGCAGTATAACGGCACACGTTCAGAGACAATCCTGAATTATTGCTATAAAATAACATTTTACAAACATTCCGAATAGTCAGAACATGTGGTGGGAGGGGGATGTGGCGGGCCCTATTCCTACGGCCATTCTTTGTATGAATTGGCAGATTATACCGTGTCCGATGGAATTACTTACCAAGTGAAAGTCCACGCATTACACTTGTTTTACAGCGCGTGCGCAATTCTAAAATCCCCGACAGGATGCTTTCTGTAAGTTCTTTTACAAGTTCTTCCGGGGCCGGGTTCATAGCAATGACCGTTTGCAATGCCTCATAAATGGTGCTGTTTATCAAATCATCAGTTACGCGATCTGCAAATAAATGCGTTTAAAAGTACTGGGTATTACAACTAAAGAAATTCGTAAGCATAGTCTTAATATTTTCAAAAATATCAAATTTGTAATGCAATTTCAGGTATTAAATCAGTTTGAATAAATCAGTAAATGCGATTATCCTGTTAGAGTTAAGAATAAATTCGCCTGGGTTAAAATTTCTTTTTCTAAAATCTCCACGCGATTTGTGTAACTTAAATACCACCCTTTGGTAAGCGCCATACTATTTTTATATCATGTATGTTTTAGGTTATTTGACATTCCCGGGTACATTATGGATTTTTGTTGAACATGTGCGGATGTTTAAAAGATCAGTATTGAACGAGATGCCGAAGGTGCACAGTTCAATACGGATTTTTGAAGACAAAATTAGACGAGTGCGGCGAGGAGGCATGTTGTGCTCGGGTGTTAAATGACCTATTTATTATACACCTATATATTCAATATATAGGTGTATAACTACAGAGTATCGTGTCAGTTGAAGACGGTGCAATAGCACCTCTTGGACTGTCACGGAGTAGAAATTAAGCCATATCATTGGTTAATAGATACATGTGCATAATACATAGTATCAGAATAAAGATGATTGAATGACGACAATCTATTACATCACATGTGATGACATAAATAAAATGACAAATACTCCATACATCGGACAGTCTGGTATTTCATGCACAAATTATAGGTCTTTGGCGAATCTTCAATTTGTCTGGTTTGACGGAGCTGTTGCCACAATAGGCAACAACGACACCCAGTCGGGTTCGTTCCAAAATATTCAACGTGCCTCAACGGGTACCTTGAAACGAAGAGCATTCAATTGGCCACCTAACAGAACTTTAACGGATGAGTGGTTAATTTGCATTTATTTGGAAACAAATGTATATCTAAGCAGCTTTCTAATATTATTAAGACAATTACAGCCAAAATATTCAACAGCACATTGTCACCACCACTCATTGTCATAATCATCATGTAGCCACTTAGCAAAACTTCTTAATGGCTGGAGGCATTTTGTTTATTTTTAAACGATGTATATGCAAGCATTTCAAATGGTATTAAATTCATTAAATTTATATCCAAAGTATCCAACAGCACATCGTCATCACCGCCAGCACCAACATTGCAATTAGATACCAACCGTGTATGTATATTCATGTAACTAGCATTGTATGTAGGATTTTCTTGTATGTTCTTCGTGTACTTATAAAGTACAGACTAATAAACTAAACTAACTAAACTAGCTGGTGTATTAGGTCTTGTTCACGACAGTTACTCCGGAGTAACGCCATACAGAAGCAAGGAGTTGCTGCGGATTAACTCTAGTGTGCACACTGCCGAGAAAATATCTTTGGTAGTGAATGGAGGAATCCAACTATTCCATGGCCTTCTCTAGCTAAGCGCCACCTACGCTTTGCCAGCGTTGGAATCGATCGATACCTGCACTCAGACCATCAATTTCCAAAAAACTATAGGTAGGCTGTTGAATATTTGGAACTAATTTGACTGGGTGCCGTTTCTGCCTATGGCAGTAACAGCGCCTAGAAAAATTAGTTTCAAAATATTCAAAAGAATATTGATTAAATACCAAAGACGTACACTTCGTACAAATTGACGGAGGGTTAAGCGTTTGTGACCGACTAAATCTAGTCATTCGTGATTTAATCGATTATAACGTAAACCTACATGTGACATTTATGACGTCATGCGAGTGACTGAGAAACTTGATCCCCAATTACTCGCTTCTGTTGTCGTGCTAGCGTTTAGGACCGACCTCGTCCACATTGAGTGCAAGCTCTATGCCAAACAAATGTTAATCAGGTACTGGCCCTAAAATTAGTCAGATATGCTGCTGTCGTCAGAAATGAGTTTATGCTATTGGATGACAATGTGACAATGTAGGCGTTCTCATACATTGAAGAGGTTCGTTTTGAACAATTACGGCATTGAGTAGATAGCTCAATTGGCCAGTCAATTTCTCCCATATTTCTTAGTCGGGATTTACTCCTTACATGGAAATTTAACCTATGTTAACCAGAAGTCTCCTAAGCGGAACTATTCGTTAGTCCAGTATGTTTCAGAATATTGATAAATCTAAAATAACAATTTTAACACTAACGTTCATTATGGGTCATTTGCAAATAATGGCAACAAGATATTCAGCTAGGACGCTCCCCCAACCCCACCCCATTTTAGTACATGCGAACAGACCGACGCATCTGCGGACAACAGGATGGGCCAGTGAAAACAAATTTAACATTAAGTATATCATGGGGCGTGTACACTCATCCGGTCAAGTTTCAAACAACTCTCAAACTATGAATTGCAGCGACAAGATTTTCGGGAAGTACGGGGGGGGGGGGACGTACCTACGGACAGACTGGACGGAGCGATGGACATTTTAAGCATTAGGCACATCTTGGTGGTGTGCAATCATAATTAAGTTTAAAAAAAATTTCAAACTTGCAGCGTCAAGATTTTCTAGACGTACATACTAAAATAGGTAGGATGACGTCAATCAATTATGAAAGACTCGATTTAGTCAGTCTTGGACGCTTAAGTCATACGTATGAATTGTATATCTTTACAATTTAAAGGTGCATATTCACAGCAGAATGCTTGAAAATAAAATTGTTTAAATTGTATACTTTCAGGTTTAAGCTGTGGGCATAGATGCAATGAAACAAATCTTAAATGATCATTTCATTACGTAGTTTTAAGTTGTGAATTTGAATTAAGGACTATTGCCTCTCAATTTCACAACAAATAGTAATTATGTGAAATTAAATCATGTTAAAGGTGCATATTTACAAACCGCCTAAAGTACAATTGTTTAATTATATACATTTAAAGGCTGAAATTTCCGGCCTAGATGTAATGTAGCTAAAATCTTAAACATGATTTCAGTACATAGCATTATGGTGTGAATATGCACCTTTAAAACAGTGTCGAATATTTTGAAACTAATTTGACTGGGTGCTGTTGCTGCCACATTAGTTAGCAAATAATCAATAGCTTACCCGTTTGGTTTTCTGGAGAGATGGGTGGGGCATAGCTAAAACTGGATAGGACCATTAAGGGCAGATGGACGTGTAAAGGTACTATTTGCTGTGGTAAATAGCTTTTGATCCCGGCCATCATAGCCCAGAGGAACCCGATCGTGTCAGTCAACATTTCAATCACGAAAATCGAAGTGTAACAAGCGTACGAATTAATAAATAATCTTAATATTTTAAAACTAATTTGACTGTAAGCTGTTGCTACTATATGCCCCAGCAGCCCCAAGTCAAATTAGTTTTAAAATATCCAACAGCTTACCTGTACAGTTATTTTAATACTCCTTAAATTTAAATTCGGTGATATGTTTGGATAGTTTCAAGTCGATCACAATGCACGTATAAGTGGGGAGATTTTCCGTAAACCAATGCGATGTGTCAACGTTGGAACAATTTTGGGCCAACATTTATACATTGTCCAAACAATTTTGCTGGTTGGTTTACTTCGGCCCAGCGTTTCGTAGTCTTTCCCACGTAGATACTTTGGGCCAAATAACCTCTTACGTTAGGCCAACGAAACTGTGCTGGAAAGCAATACAGATAGGCAGGGTATAGCTAGAAATTGCTAGGGCGTAGTAAGAAATGGATCGGTATAGCTAAAAATAAAACCGTTTCTTACTAATAATTTCGTCGGCAGCGGGTAACGCGTACACGTCAGGAAACTTGAACATCACGCTAAGCACCTCTTCTCGGATATATTCTTCCAGGACAGTATCATCGCTGTCATCCACGGCCATGCTGGGCAAGATAAAACTAAGCATCGGTTCAAGCGACGACTTATCTAATGGGCAGCCGGAACCAGCGACTGGCGGTACAGGTGAATATCCGGGTGGGTTACTGGCCATAGGTGGGCCTCGTGACGATGGCTTTTGAGCTGCTGAAAAATGATAAAGTACATTTAGGACTATACATCATCCCGCAATAACTTGTATTGCGACTGGTATATGGACAGTCCCAGATAACATGGTACTGGGCCGGTACTGGGCCAATACCGGGCTACGTTGGACCGGTAGTCCAAGTATGGGCCCACTAACTTGCGCTATCAGGTGGCTAATATTAAAATTGGTATAATATCAAATGTATAGAAACGAGAAGATATTTTAGTAGTAATGACACCACACCCAACCGCCAGTAATTACAATCAACGATTCTTTACCCAAAACAAGGGGACGGCAAATATGGGTATATGGTTAGAAAAAGTCGCTCATACTTAATGAAAATGAAGATCCGACCCGCCACCCAATTATATGACGTCATAATCAAGTATGTTATATGTAGGCCGACGTCAATGCATAGTGGCATAGCTAGTTCAGTTATGTACTTTGAATTGTCAGGGAAGTACGAATTGTATCTTTGTTTACATACTGAATATTTGAAAGGAATTCGATTGAGAGCTGTTGCTGCAATAGGAATCGACTCAGATTACTCGAAATTGATTCGGCCAATTCAGGGTCCAAAGTCTTAAATTAACTAAACGCGCAAAACATAGGCGGGGCATAGCTCGAAATCGATCCGTCTGAAGTAAATGCACTTTACTGTGACCGACAACATTGTCACGATTACCAACGTTCAAAATCATGTAACTATTGCAATAGGCAACAGCACCCAGTCAAATTAGTTTCAAATATTCAAGTTAGTTTTCTGGAATTTTAGTCATGGAGTTCAGGGATCAATCACATTAAGAGCGAGGTGTGGGTGGAGCTTAGCTAAAGATGGGCGGGGCATAGCAAACATGGATTCGTCCATTAATGTAGCCTTTTAAGATGTTGCAACTGGAATGTCTAGTTATGTAGTTCAGTTTAATTACACATTGTTTACCCGTATGCGCTCAAACTTACGTATGTAAAATACTCAACTTCCCACGTATATGCGTACACGTATACATAAATCAAGTTATCAATGGCAAGGTTTCGAGACGGATTGGGTGTCAAAGTCTGCATAACAAATAATTTTAAATCTTCCATGCAAATGATTCTAATCACTAAATTGTATAGCAGCTATGATTGCCGATCTTATACAAATTAGTGTGTTGGTACCGACGTAATAAAAACATGGGCCAGTTAGGGAAATCACAATTCTGAAAGGTTTCCGATTTCAGTTATACCCCATTTCCGATTGGCAACATTGAATTCATGCACCCAAGTTTTCCCCGATTCGAAATTGCAAATTTGTTCTCAAATTCGGAGATCCATCGAATCTTTCGATGTTTTGGATAGGTGGAATTTAGTCACATTTCTTCAGTTGCCCTAAAGGTTACTACAGCCTGTTCAGGCCGTTTCTCATGTCTACTTAAGTTTTATACTATTTTAGTCTACTCATACATAAAGCATCGAACACAGGGCACGGGAGTAAACTCGGGGTGTTGGGGGGGGGGGGGGGGTGGATGTGTGATCGGGGATATAGTCCAATACTTTTCGGGCGAAAACCGGACCCCCTGCTAATCACATCCATCCAAATTACTTAAATCTACGCCACCGCCACATTCATCTCTAAGATCTATTGATCAATAAATAAAATTTAAGTTGTGGTAACCAAATTCAGAAAATCCGGCAATAATCTAGAAAACTGAAAGATTCCGAATTTAGATTTCCCCATTTGGTCAAAAGCAACGTCTAAAAATTCATGCCTGTGCTTACTTTTTGCATGATAACGTAGGACGTATGGTTGGCATAACGGAGCATTCTGATACGGATGCGTATACCGACTTCAGCGGGGTGACAGATGCGGGAGTTATAAGAGTTGTCTTTGAAAATCTGCCAGGAGGCGGATCGTGGTCAGAACGGAGTTAATATACATTCCGTTTACAGCCATCTCTCAATTCCAAGCATTTACTACTGTTCAACATTAACCGGAACCACAGGTACAAGTTCCGGTTAACGTTGAACACTAATGTGCAACCAAGTGCAAGGAATTATGGGAACTCGGCTGAAGACCAAATGGACAAGGGTAAACAGACGTACGGACGGACTGCTGGAAAAATATGTACATAGAATAGATAACAATAATTTAAATACTCACGAGTTACTAGAACAAGACACGCGAAAATCCATAAGAGCATAACGAACTTCATGTTTGAACACGGATGCGAACCGCAGAGGGGAATTCAATTACAAACGAAAATAGAAATCTGCGAAGATGCGCAATGCAATACCTGGACGAAAGCTTTTATATGGTGAAGCGTGCCCGCACGTTCATTTAATTACTGACACGTGTAGCTTATTTGCATACGAATGGTCGCTCGTGTTCTTTCGCAATACTCAAAGTCCCCACCTGAACCCCTCCATAATAATAAGCTTCTAGCGGTAAATATCGAAATTTGAATATAAAAGGTAGACAACACAGCAATCTGCATGATGGTGGGCGCGGGTGTGGCGGTGGGGGGGGGGGCAGTTGGCGGGGTTTGAGGGATGGGGAGTTGTGAGTGGTTGGGGCCCGGGTGGGGTGGTGGGTGAGGGGGTGGGGGTAACCGTTGTTGTTGCGCAATAAAGAAAGTTCATAAATATTGGCAAACACAAGGGTTAAAGTTTTACAGTACTCGGGCTTAAGATCTTGAGAATAATTTTACTGAATATAAACTAAGCCTGTCGTTTCACAGGAATTGAGTGACCTGTAGCAGCCTATGCCCCCACCCCCTTTCTACGATTTCATCATACACTCTGTACGTACACGTATTGGAATAGTTTTGTTACATTTTGACCCCTGAATCCCAATTTCCATATAAACTTTGATAGACAAAGATAGACTTTGACTGGAAGCTATTATTGCCTATGACAGCAACAGCTTCCAGTCAAAATATGCATCAGAAAGTTTATTAAATCGGAAATCCACCATTCAGAGACTTTCCTGACGGACCTTTGCCACCTTCGTAACGGACTTACGCCGTCGGTTAAGAAGTGACATATTTTAATTATTACATAAGATTCTTGAGTAACAGATTCCTCCATCGTGGCTTATTACCCTTTCATGCCGAAACCGGCCAAAACAGGCCTGTGCAGTGGACTTGAGGAATGTCCATGTTCAAGCCAAGAGAACATTATTTATGAAAAGGTAGCACCGAACTGACTGGCTCGATAACCGAGCTAGTCATTTCAGTGGTAATTAAAAAAAATATTATTCGCATGGCACGCAAATGATTGCTCAATAAGGAAATATTCTGATTTTCTAGACAAAATTGGATCATTAAGGGTTTTACAGGTTAAAATTCAAACGAATAGTTCTCAAAATAATGAACATTTTTTAATATTAGCTATCATGAGATGTGGGTATATAACATGCCTGGACACGCTGTGGAGCAATATGGGACACACTCGGATAATAGGATCACATATACCACTGTGAATCCATTACAATTTATATCAAATTCTATTAAAATCTTTAAAATATGTGACTTGGAGTTGCTACCACGCATGGCATCATTTGTCTCAATTCAAATTATTTTCAAAATATTCAACAGATTTCCGTTATAATTGACTTGAATAGTGAGATTATGGCACATTAGGGATGAGAGGGTTACTGTATGACGCGATTTGGTTGCCCAAGATCAGAATCCACTTGAATTAGTCTCAGGTTGGTGTATACTGTTTACTTGTTGGCGAGTGGTGGCGGGTTGTCTGTCGTCGATAGAGGGTGTTGTAGTTTCAGTTTAGTTGCTTCTCAAAAACTCTAGATTTTAGAAACAGTTTGTGACAAGCGAATGCATGTAGAACTTGCTCAGCTATGACATACCGAAGAAATATGCGTAATATTCTTTTTCAATCTTTGAGTGCATCCGCAGCCGCCTCATCACTTCAAGGTACAGGGTACTATTTACCTGATGGCGGTTTACATAGTAATTCCCAGGGGAGGATCCAGGAGGTCATTTGGCGGGTGTTTGGGGTGGGGTGGGTGAAGCACCCAAAATTTCAAGGGAAATGGGCTCATTCCGCCACCAGCGGGTAGGTAAAAAAAATTGACAGCCCTGCCCCGGGGGTGGGGGTGGTGGAGGAGGGTGGGCACGTTCCCAGCCGAGTGCCCCCTCCCCTTTGATCCGCTACTGAATTCCCGGATGCGGATCCACAATTGTGATAGCATTTAACACGTGTATTTATTCACATACGCGTGCACACACGCCACCGCGCGACAACAACCACACCCCGCCATGCTATAAATTGAAGTAAATTCTGACTGTCTGATTGATTGATTGGTTGGGTTGGGTTGGGTTGGGTTGGGTTGGGTTGGGTTGGGTTGGGTTGGGTTGGGTTGGGTTGGGTGGGTGGTTGGTTGGTTGATTGATTGATTGATTGATTGATTGATTGATTGATTGATTGATTTATTGTTTACATAGTCGGTCGGTGGTTGGCTCATATGCATGTGTATGGTCTTACATCCATATGCGCATCCGTTCGTCTGCGCATTCTTACATTTGTATGCACCTCAAGCCGGCCAAAGACGGCTTTTGTAGTGATCTTAATAAATGTCCATTTGCAGACACAGAGAAGAATATTTTAAAAGATTTATCGCTGAAATGACTGGCTCGATAACCTAGCCAGTCATTCCAGCGATAAATGAAAAAAAACCCCATCCTTCTTTTGGTCTACAACTGGACATTTTCCAAGAGGAGATTTAGATTTTCTTGAAAAAAAGCCGTGTGTTAACGGGTTAAGGTTAGTATCAAGTTGAATGGTGTGGGTGGAAGGAAACCTCAATAGTCCGACAACCCAATGCTCAACTATTCCATACCAAACTAGACTGGACGAGAGAGAGAGAGAGAGAGAGAGGGGGAGAGAGAGAGAGAGATGACTCACGCTTGCCACCCGGTTTTGACAATGTGTATCGACAACTAAGTGACCCCGTGATCTCGACATTTGAACTTTTGACTTGAACTAAATTTTGGTACTAGCAACCACAATATGAATGTAGGTTACATATTTGCTGATTCTACCTTCTTGTATTCTATAGTTATGGTCAAAAATGTATAATCCTGTATGTACTTCGTGACCCATGACATAGATATTTAATGCTTTGGTCTGAAGCTTAGCATATATAAACTCTAGCCACCTGTAATATGAATGGATCTGCCAAATTTGGTGATTTTACCGCGTTGTGTTCCCGATAATAATGCGCATGTCGGGATACACCTAGTAATCTAGATGTGAGCTAGATATTATAGCTTTTGACCTAGAACTAAATCTTTTTTTTTGCCAACCCCAATATGCATGTATGTTACTGATTTGGTGATTCAATCTTCTTGCATTGCAGAGTTATCGATGAAAATATGTATTCCGATATGCACTAAGCGATCCCGTGACATAAATTTTTGACATTTTCACCTCAAATTAAAATTTTTCTTGCCAATCATAACATGAATGTATGCACTAAATGTGATGACTCTACCTCATAGGATGACGAAGACATTCCTCTGATAAACAGACAGACAGACAGTCAGACAGACATACATACAGACTGGCATTGCCCATTTGCAAGGTTGATTGCTTATCTGATGGACCGAGTGGTGAAATAATTGTTGGCTCGATTGGTTAATTGATTTATTGTTTGTTCGATATGATGATTGGCTAGCTAATCAAGAGATCAATTGATTGATAGATGCATTGATTACTGTATGAGGGGTGTGTGGCTGGGTGAGTGAGTGGGATATGTATTACCATGCCATAGCACCCGTACCATAGCCCCACCACCGCACCATCCCTCGTTGAAGGTACGACTGTATTGTATTTGGGTATATCCGTCTGCGTATATGTTTGTTATATATTCTGTCTGCTTATGGTGAAATCCGCCATTATGCCAGCTTATGGTGAAATCCGCCATTATGCCAGCTTATGGTGAAATCCGCCATTATGTCGGATTATTGCGTAAATTGTAACAAATTGAATGTTGTAAAATAGGATTGTTCCTGTTTTGTTTTGATACGCGCAATCAATCAGCTAATGTATTGATACTAGCAGGTCCCTTACGTTGTTTTAAAAAATGTATATATTGTCCAAAATCGGAACAAACCAGCGAACACGGACGGATCATTTTTATTCGGCACACTAGATAGGTGAGTGGTGTTGGTGGTGGGGTGGCGGTGGCCTGTTGGGGTAGGGTGGTAGGGTGGCGGTGGTGAGTGGTAATGACGGAGCCGTCACACTGGTACTACGAAAATCCTCTGATTGTTATTCAAATTAGGCCCGTATTCCGGAATCGTACCTGAAACTAATAGCGCACGTTGAACTAGCCGTGTGTTTGATTTTTACCTGTCCGAGCGGTTACTCTTTATTTAAATAACAATGGAAACATGTGTATCATTGTATATTATTGTAGTTTAATTATATGGAAGCGTGTTAGAGTGATCATATGAATTAGACAAGCACGCGCTGACAAGAATTACAAACGGTGCACGATTTCTTAGTGCAATGGGCACAATTAGTACCGGTATAATTATTGACATGCAAATAAAGTGACACTATGACGTATTCATTCAAGTTTAATTGTCTGGTATAAAACTGTTCGCAAACCGTTATTTTCTCTACCTACCTTGTTTGAGCGGCAATTTTACTGACGTTTCTAGTTTTGATAGATTGTTTCTTCACAATTCTAAAATGAAGACGCTTATTCCTTTATTAGTATGCGGGCTGCTAGCTATAACATTCGGTAAGTCAAGTTTGTTGTTTTGCTTTGTCTCTTCAGGTATGATGAACTCTACTAACTTCCCATAATTCCCTGTGCCAACTGATATTAATGTTAACGGGACCTGCACCTGTAACGTTATTAAAGGTGCATATTTATAGAATGCTTGAAAAGAAAATGGTTAAAATAGTTTTTAGAGGCCTAAATTAAAGGCCCAGATGTAATGTAAGGAAATCTGATTTCATTAAGTATAAATTAAAATATTTTAAAGTTGTGAAATTGAATTAAGAGGCACGAGTCTCATTTTGCAATTAAAAATATAAAATTTGCACGGAATAAAATCATGTCCATGTTAGTTTCATTGCATTGCGGCACACATTAAGCCTCTAAAAGTATACAATTTGAATAATTTTATGTTCAGCGTTCTGAATGTGCACACTTAACTCAGTTTCCACAATCCGATTTTGTTGTGCAGCATATATTGCCTCCTGAACGCAACGGGTCGTTTAACTGAGTCACCTGTTTTAGCCATGCCCCACCCATCTCTGATTAAGCTCCACCCACGCTTCGCCCGTTTTGGGATCGATACCTGCACTCGGTGAATCTATTTCCGGTAAACTATACAGTAATTTGATTGGGTACTATTGCTGCCTTTGGCAGCAACAGCGCAGTTTAATTAGTATCAATATTCCACAACATGTTTATTAAATAGACAATTAGTACAACCCCTCAATTATGCGTTCGTGACGAACTTGGGTACGCGATTTATGTCGTTATTATGACGTCTGCCCAAAGGTAGATTGGTCAGTCGATTGATTGAGAAATTGGAATCTTCAATTGTACTATCAATGTGATCGTGGTCTGGAAAGGCAGATTAACACTGCAATCGTATCTCATTCGGTTTCCAGCTGACTTCCCACAATGCATTGCGCTTACTAAAGTTAACGGTAACCGGAACTTGTACCAGGAGCAGTGCTCCGGTTAACGTTAAACTATAGTAAGTGAAATGAATTGTGGGATGTTGGCTGAAGACTGCTTGGAGATCTTCTCGCTACGCTCTGCGATCCGCACTTTGTACGCTGTTGAATCGATTTTAACTGACTTTGAATTGACTCGATAAGCAGAATTTTAAAACTGGTTTGCTCGGCAATAATATTAAATTCAAAATATTGCTAACTATTCAACTAAATATTAAAATATCAAATTCAAGATTCTGAAGGATCCTTTGTCGTTTCGCCTACAGTACTTAATGGACCTTTCCAGTTTCAATGCATGCCCCATCCATCTCTAAGCTCTAACCACACCTGGTCCGCGTTGGGATTCATCTCTGAACACGGACTATCAATTTACAGAAAACTAAGTAAGCCGTTAAATATTCTGAAACAAATTTGCCTGGGCGCTGTTGCCTATGACGGCAACAGCGTCCAATTAAATTAGTTTAAAAATATTAAATGATTATTAAATGCTAAAGAAATACGATTCGTACGTGTCTGATTATTACTCGTTAAAGACTGACACTAGTCATTGATGACATTTTGATTCTGACTTCATCTTAAACGCCACGTAGTTGATTATGACTCGTACTGTAACGGTTTAGGTATTCACATGCATGTTGATTACAACCACAAATGCAATCGAATTATTAGTGTAAGTCATGTTATCCAACCGAACTTCACCGGATATGTTAACGCCATACAGCCTGCAAGACGCCTATCATTCACTATGCATTGTACATTTCAGGTGTTCCCACGGGACCATCTCCAGCAACGATACCGAGTGCGTCGCCACCAACGGGCCATGCCTACATTCCAGGCGGGTCACTACCACCGATGCCTACCTACAGTCCTGATCAAATTCCGTTGGAGGGTTGCTCGGAAATGGAAATCCAAGCTAACTTTGAGCTTCTTTTCCCGGCTGTGATGCACGTATTTGAGCGTAGTTCTGAGAAAGGAAAGAAATTTTATGAGTCAAAACTCGACATATTCTGTGACGATGATGATGAAGAAGAGGAAGATGACCACAAAGCGTACATGGCGTTGATGAAAGATATGTCTCAGCTGCCACATGAGATCATTGGTAAGTATAACCCTTACCACTGATGTCAATATTATATCTTTTACTGTATTAACATCAAAGAAACTGGTGTTCATTTTTCAACAATTGGTGGGAGATGTTGCTGTCTACGACAGCACCCCCCCCCCCCCCACCAATTTGTTATATGAACAGTTAATCTTAATATTTGAATTTAAAATTGATACGCATGTTACGAGTATTTCTAGACAAGTTTCTTGCAAGGAGTACCACGTGACCATCTATCATTATAGCACTCTTCATCTAGTATACGTTTAATTGAATGACTGGACCGTTGTTAGATTGATATCTGTTTATATTTCTATGAAATCACATACTGGTCGAAGTGTTTAATTCTAGGCCTAAATAGCAATTTCATGATAAATGCTAAATTTTTCCAATGAAAATTGATTGATTTCGAAGATTACATCACTTGCTAGACTGTCTCGGGCATTAGATGGGGGGGGGGGGGGGGAAGCTATAGAAAGTGAGCATCAATTTCTGCATACACATTCCAATGTTGATATAATGAGCTCGTCTCGAGGTTACGAGAAAATGGACCTAAACCACACTATCAACCACTGTTTGTGCACTGGGCCCACGTGGAAACATGAAAATTTCTTTATTTTTCGGATAATGACTGTATTGACGAATGTAGTTTCTCGGTTAATCATGACTTCATAATCAACTACGTGACCTGTAGGTTGACTTCAAACAATTACGTTGTGAATGGCGGAGCTAAGTTCGTCACAAACGCTTAATTGATAACTGACTACGCGTTGTAAATCTCCTACAATTTAATAAATATGCTATTGAATATTTTGAAACGTTGACTGGGTTATGCTACGAACGATGTTGATTGCATAGTCAAATTAGTTTCAAAATATAACAGCTTGGCCGTTTTCTGGAAATTGAGCCGAGGCAGGGATCGATTCCAACACGGGCTAAGTATGGGTGGAGCTTAGCTAAGATGGGCGATTCATAGCTAGAGCTAGTTTCCTAAATTGAGTAATTGAACGTGCGCATTCAGGTAAAACATTAGATAATCCACTAAATGTGAAATTTCTCAATTCAAAAATCAACTGAATTCGATTATTATCCGTAGCAACTGCTTAGCGGAGCGTAATATTATTTACATTAAGACTAGCTAATGTGTAACCAGTGCCGCCGTATCCCTTAATAGCGTTGGTCTCAACGCCCGCGGTGATCTGCTAAGGAAATAACCCCAACACTTCTTGCATCTTTACAATGCATTCATGTTAGCATGATCAACAGCACTATGTACAGAACCCGCTTCAATCTGTCACACTACGACGTCATATGTTGCGTCACATGCAGGCGACGGCATAATAATTGACAAATGTGGTCCTGCACCTGGAATGGTCAGTTGTACCAATTGTATGCCTTTAATGTTTAATAATTTCAGACGATTTAGAAACTATTTGACTGGGCCCTGCTACGTCCATAGGCATCAACAGCACATCAAAATTAGTTTCAAACTATTACCCGTTAGCTGTATAATTACCATGACATTGGGATTCTGGGAATTAGATGAAAGGTATAAATCGATCCCACACTCGCAAAGAATGGGAGGAGCTTAGCTAGAGATGGGCGGAGAATAGAAAAGTCTATTAATCCATTGGCAGAGCATATCGGCGAAGTGTCTTGATTGTTAAAAATCATCGAACTCTTTCCACATAGTATGCCGGATGCATTGCCATCAATTAGCACAAACCCATTACCGGTGGCAGCATTCTTGACAGCTGGGGCTAGTATCTGATAAAGATGGTTGGCTTCGAGGTTATCTATGTAGATAAAACCGGTCATTACACTACCACCGAAAAGCGCGTGTGTTTAAAATCCCATATTTTGAATCATGCAATCATTATCAAAGGGCGTTCGCCATTTTAAATGAGCATGGGTGTTGTAGACAAATTGATGGCATTACAATCAATCTTAGAAAATAGTCCCATTTAGGGAACTTGCATCGATTAGATATTAGACAGTAAAGCAAATTCCAGCTAATTTGTCTTGACTCGTCCATTTTAATTACATTGGCTTCCACAACTCACTTGCCCAAGATACTGCAGATAGTGAAATTTATATTTATGATTTAAGATTTTTGGTGACTAGGTGATGTAACTTAGGTCGTAGTGGTCGATGACAGTTTTCGCTAGAATAAGAATTTTATCAATCGGCAAGGACTCGGAGCTCGGGACCATAGCTGATGTAATGATCTTACTCGTCTGTCCATCTGTCTGTTCATATGTCAGTCGTAAGTCTACCACGTGCATAGGCAATGGTGGCACGTTTTACTATTTCTGAACTGATTGACAAACATCTGATCATTGATCATATAGGCATTTAAAACTTGTACAAATGAAGTTGATAAACAGAATCGTACATCTTTTGAAGTCTGGCATAATCCTAAATGTATATAGAAGTCATTGTCACAGGTTTGCAACCAATCTATAAGCATGCTTTGCTGTGCTCTGGTCCACTTCTACGACATCTAGTCAATCTAAACATAACATCACTATGAAACTGAAATATATATATATATATAGCGGAACTATAGTCCCTGGATTAGTTAGTATTGATTCGTTACTAGATACTTCTGTCTGTTAGTGATTTAGATATTCATGCTAAAGTTGCGTAAGTTTCCTGATTTAGCTGATTTCTTTCTGGGAACGCCAATATGGGACACTCTTAGTGCATAGTCACACCCGTCCATGTGTTAAAATGAGCAAATCGGACCAGTACTTTTGGAGATATTCAAAGATCCAGAATTTGATCCGATCCAGATCAATGGCATTTTATCAGGAGCATAGTCTATAAATCCCCTTGTACGGCCATTTCTTCGTTGCGTTTAAAGTTTAGCCAAATCCGAATAGTCTTTGATAAAACCGGAATAGGCCTTTGTGACAGCCGGACTAACTGAATAATTAAAACATGTTCATTGAGCTGCTATCCGCGGGTAAAATGGCGGGTTGGCAGCTACAAGCTTTCAACCATAATGCCTAGGCCAATCGGCCACGATTTCTAATAAACTAGTTTTAGCTAAAAGCAATAAGAATATTACTCCAGTATGCCTACATTATGATGTATGTAGACAAAGCTTCAAAATTAAGCACATGCACGCCAGCGCTTAGGCAAAAGCGGAGCGGGCTTGTTTGGAGCTCTTATTTATTTAATAGCCAAATTTGCGTAAGAAAATTTAAATGTGCTTATTGAATGTAAATATGCAGGCGGAGAATATCCAGTCGTAAGTTGTCAAATAATTCTCTTGTACAGAAAATAGGCATCCCGAAGACACTACAGACTAGTGTTGGTCGGTTTAGTCGTGAAAGGGTTTAAACATTGCCAATTTATCTTTCGAGTTTATCATCCATATGGGCGGAGCATAGCTAAAACTATTAAGGTATCTAGTCTTTTTCTAGCCCGCGATGTTGAAAGCGACACATCGGATCACTAAATTAGGTGGCGGCGGCGTGGGCATCCGTATTTGTACTTTGATTAAGTGTTTTAAATTAACTTTTAAACAGATCATCCGATTTCAATAACTTTACAGTAGTCTTTTATATATTACTGGGATGCGATCTACATCATCACTGATAAGATTTTGGAATTTCTATTACTTCATGATTTTGGGCTTGAAGTTTTTCAGATTTATTAGTTAAGGTTTTTATGCACCATACTCTTTAAACAGCGGCTGGTCGGGTATCGACATTCTTACAGCATTACATTATGCATGGGGTACTATCCGCGCAAGACTAGAGCGTAGTCAGGTCGATCATATTTAGACAGGACCGACATAATTGGACAGGTTGAATCGCAACTAAAATAACGCGATCGGAAAGGCTTAGATTCAGGGCTGACAAATGCAGCGGTTTCACCCCGATATAAGGATTTCGAAAACTAGATTAAAAAAAAATTGTTAGTTTTTTAAACTTACCGGCAGCTGTTGCTGTCTAATTATGTTAAAGATTAAATTTTCTACCTGCATAGGTACCTTTGAAATTGGTATTGAGGAAATTCGGCGTTTAACGTGTTAAAGATTACTAATATGCCAGAAATAAGTATCCTAACCTTGGCAATGAATTACAAGAATTTCTGAAAATGGAAAAGTTCTAGAATAGTTTACAACTACAACCTTGCCACTGTGGTATAACCTTTGTATTTGTCAACATGTTACATATTTTGCAGACTCCATTAATTTTGATGACGATGACATCCAGGGTTCGGTCACCAATGCTGTGAGAAAGGGGCTGAACTGCTCTAAATCTTCCTGCGAAGGTGATGACTGTTCGATAGAGGTTGCCTGGGAGATCATGCATACATTGGAAAAGTATCGCCTGGCATGTCGCACTTGTGTCGCGCAGAGGATTGTCCTGGGTAAATTTCAAATTTAGAATTAATTTGTTTGGCGAGTGCTTAAATGCGGCTGAAACGTGAGTGTATATCAGTTGCAGTATATTTTCTTAAAGGCAAGGCACCATTCGTCTAACTTACTGCTGAATTTTAAATTCATATACTAAGAAACTAATCACCAGTAAAAACTAAAATAAATCTAAATATGTAAAGCATCAATATGTTAGGACTCAATAGATGCAGGAATTTTGCTTAAGAGGGAACCAGTTAGTAACGCTGGTCCTTTGCGCTCTGGTGTTTGCAGATGAATAAATAATATCTACAGCCGATCCTATATTTGCGGTAAATTGGCTAGCTAGGTACTACCAGCTATAGTCGAATTACCTGTTTAGTTTCAAAACAATTTGATTGAACGCCGCTGTCTTCAGCGGCAGTTTATCTGAAGTCAAATTTATTTCGAAATATTTAGCTCTTGTTGCACCAAGGAAACTGTATTTTGAATAGAATAATCTATCTGTTGGCGCCTGTATATAGAACATTAGTACCGCTCGGTAATTAGTATAATAAAAGGCTCTGCTTGTTTTCAATTTGATCTGCGAGATGACTTGCCATTTCTATTGCTGTTAAAGAACACGATTAGCCTAATGTTAGATCCTGCTGCTTTCTTGCTGTTTAACCCTTTAACATTCATATCGGCCAAAAACTGCTTCTGCAGTGGTCTCGAGAAATGTCCATTTGCAGATTAAGACTATTTTTTTAATTTACCACTGGAATGACTGGCTAGATAACAGAGCCAGTCGTTCCAGTGGTGAATTTTCAAAAATGTCTCGGTCAGCAAATGACCATTTTCTACGAGAAAATTGAAATTTTCTTGAACAAATTCTAGGGTTAAAGGCTTTAGTGAGACGAGTGCTCCTCATGCAGCATACATTGAGAGGTGTGGTTTAAAGCCAGGTTGATTGTGTGAAGGAGTGCCGAGTGCCGAGATGGTATCGCTGCCCAAATGTGCGACCATTCTGTACGACCTCTGCTTTGTTATTGGGTTTTGCGTAATCCTTGATCGGCAAACCAATCATTTAACTATTCCGATTATACGCTTTTCTCTGAATGTAGACAAGTACATTTTCATTCAGGCATAACTACGAGGTAATTATTTTCAACGAATATTTGTTGCTATTGTCAAACTGCAGTGGAAAATTCAATTACTTTCATATCTGAGAAGTGATTAGACCATATTTGGGGAAACTTACTTTTTGAGATCCCATTATAGCCGTTGCGGCATGAGGTTTAACCTAGGGTAATGACATTCCCGATTCCATATCTTTGATAAATTTGTTGCTCCATTACTGATGCAAAACTTGAAATAATGGCATTTATGTCACCTATATTCAATCCTTTAGCCTTTACCGATTCAATAATTACAATTTCGGAACCACTGGAGGAAGGTAGTTGACTATTAAAATTAATTTTACTAGAACTTGTTCCTGCCATAGTAGCAGTCAATTCTTTTTAATATTCAATTTGGAGCCTGAACTTGATGGTAGGTCTTGGTGAAACCTAATCGTGACTAACAATTAACATTTACAATTGGCTGTCAGTAGTTTTGATCTACCATAGTCTGCGATAATCTGAACTGAAAACAGATCGGTTCTTGAGGCATGAAAAATGGAATTGTAGGTTGAAATTTGGTATCTGTCGCCCAGCACATGTCTTTGACGACACTGGCATCGATTGGTCTTCATCTATGCGTTGCAATTGAGGACATACGCAGCCGCCATTGGACATACGCAGCCGCCATTGGACATACGCAGCCGCCATTGGACATACGCAGCCGCCATTGGACATACGCAGCCGCCATTGGACATATACGCAGCCGCCATTGGACATATACGCAGCCGCCATTGGACATATACGCAGCCGCCATTGGACATATACGCAGCCGCCATTGGACATATACGCAGCCGCCATTGGACATATACGCAGCCGCCATTGGACATATACGCAGCCGCCATTGGACATATACGCAGCCGCCATTGGACATATACGCAGCCGCCATTGTAACGGCTCTAATGGAGTAATCCAGTCTTAGCTATGCCCCGCACCTCTAGCTAAGTTCCATCCGCGCTTTGCCTGTGTCGGTATCGATCGATTCATGCACTTTCTGAATCTCAATTTCCAGAAAACTACATGAAAGCTAAATATGCTGAAACTAATTTGTAACCCTGTCTCCTGTCTCCCATTCCAATTTATTCCAAAATATTCAACGGATTGTTTAAAATTAGACATGCAATTCGTACAGTCCTTAGTCCGTCATCAATTAAGTGATAGTGATTAGCTTAGCTACGCCATTCATGACAATTTGTTATGACGTCTACCTAAACTTCACAATTGTTTACCAGGATCTACCATTACGCCTACAGGCTAGTTATGATAATACTGTTATCAGTAGATAACTCATCAACTAGTGTTGAAATGTGATCTTTCATTATAACAGTGAAAATCTTAATTATTAAACTACCATTGAAAGTATAGCCGTATGAACATTACGTTTATGATCATGTCGATAGTCACTTACAGGACTGGCGGTATGATCAGCGAACGAAAAGAACATTACGTGGTTTAAATTTGAGTTAATTAGATCTGGAATATTGTTGCGACAGTAGACTGCAATTAGAACTCATTCCTAAAGTAATGGTAACTAAATCTGCAACTACTAAGTATGAAGGTGACTGGTTATAACGGTGACACTAAGGTTTGAAAATCGGCTACCATCCATCAGTCTCGACCACATCCGTCTCTAAATACTCCATTTGATTCTGAAATTAATCTAAAATGAGCAGGTTGTCTGAACAGACATTAATTCTGTAATCAGTTTCGAGTTGAAGATATTCTGTTATTTTTTTTAAACACGGAGGTTTAATTTGCTTGATTATAATTACGTTAATTGCAATGAACCATTCTAAGTTTATCCATCGATCATCTGACGTCATATGACGGCATAAATACGTGACTTCAAGAATGATTCGATAGTCTATCTTTAACGCTTAATAGTCCGACACGTACGAATTGTCAATATTTAATAAACATGCTGATGAATATTTTGACATGACTGGGCACTGTAGCAGTCATAGGCTTACATGTGAAGTTTTCTGGAAATTGATAGCCAGTGCGTTCAGATCAATCGATCCCAATACGGACGTGGTGTGGGTGGAGCTTAGATTAAAATGGGCGGGGCATAGCTAAAAGTGTAAATGTACATTGTGGAAAGAGTCATGACTTTTCCATTTCGGAAATCTAATTAAGACTTACCATTGACTATGTCTGGCAAATCTCCGGCTACGATAAATGATTTATAGCAGTTGTAACGCTCGCTAACTGGACCGTATCGAAAATTTTTAACTCTACCACTATCTTACAAACATTTGGTCAAGAAATCTCGACGTTAAGACTTAAAGCCCTATCTGGACGTCACAAGGGCCACCCTAACCAAGTATGACAACGATCTGCTCAAAACTAGTTAAGACCTCATATCAGCATTTCCTAAGGTCGTTTTAGCACAGATGGTATCTTGAAACTCATTGAGCAAAACGTATTTTATACTAACTAGTCTTCAAACAAGTTGACCATGTTTGGTGTTAATCGGTTTAGAACTATTTAAAGAATACCGGAAGATGCTTAATAATTAATCTGCGTTACTACGCAGATCTATTCGTGTTTAGGGTTTTACAATTAGAATACAGCACACACGATAATTAGCCAATCGAGCCTAGTACTGTCATGAATTGCGGCCTTGTAAAACTTACTTTTGCAGCAATTTTAATGAGAGCCACAGAAACCATAGTTGTGGACGACTCGCATCTACCACCATCCGTACAGAACCGTAATCGCACCATTGAAGTACTGGTAAAAACGGCCAAAGTCCTGTCCAAACGCATCAGAAGGACGTTCCTGCGCCCACAGCGAACAAGTAAGAGTAATTGCATATCCGTTTTGAACTATAGCTAACTTTCAGTAAGTTTGACTGAAATACCAATCGTCAAACTGAATCTGTAATTCACTGATACGCCATCGATCACTTCCTGGCGCATTCCTTTGTATCAATTATTTAACATCTCGTTGACCATAAACTAGTCTGGTCCATTTATCTCCAAGCCATATTGTAAGTCTGGGAAATGTCAATGCAACATATCCCTTATGTAATTATCCTGTTTACCATTCTGAAACCAATTTGACTCGATGCTGTTACGCTTGAAAGTAACGGCACCTAGTAAACCGTTTTAAAATGTTAAACAACTGTATGGTTGCTTTTGCAACACGCCAACACGATAGACGCCTATGACTGAACGTAAATAGAGGCAGACAATTTAGGCCGCCATTTTAGCTTTGCCGAAAAGCAAATGATGACACTTTAGACAATGTCCATTATTATGTACAGAGTTATTAACCCTTTAACCATCGAATTTCAAGAATTCTCAATAGAAAATGTCCTTTGCAGACAGACTATTTTTGAACATTTACCACTGGAATGACTTACTCGGCTATCGAGCCAATCATTTCAGGGGTAAATTAAAATAATTTCAGTCTGCAAATAAACATTTCTCGATACCACTGCAGAAGCCGTTTTTGGCTGAGGGTTAAAGCATAGATATTTTATTTATGCTAAACACAGAACTTCCAGGCGTAGGCGGTGAGGCCTGGATTTCTGGAATTTCTAGTACAAGATGTGCCGAGCTATCCTCTTATTGTTTTTGCATGTATTACATTATATATGTTTGGACATTGTTTTAATGCCGTGTACATATATTTCAACCACGAAACTGAGTAAATTGAAGAAATTCGGACCCTAACTAAGAATTTATCTCTGGCCAAAATTTCAATTGTAGGTGACAACTCGTTCATTCCGGTCAATGTCTCCATGGAAATTAGATTTCCAAGATAACGGGTTTATGTCCAATGAAAGTATATTTCACCGTCTGTCTCGCATGTGAGTAACAGGGAAGCACTGTGTATAGTGGTATACATTCTGATTAACATTCTTATGAATTAATCGTCATTACACAAAGCCAGCACGCGTAGCTTTCAATACTGCACTGATTTTATTCGGGTTCCTTTAAAGGAAAGCTAATCTCAAATGTCACATTGATAGATGGTGTTTAGGTTTCCATATTCACATCCTGTCGCATTCCCTTATCCATATCTCGGTTATCTGCATTGTAATAGCGTAAACGTTGAACAGTAATCGCAACAGCGGTGCCATATCAGTGCCAATGCATTACATTTTTTATTTGCTACTAATCTCCTTAAATATTTTGTAACTAATTTGTCGAAGTTGTTGCTGCTTATCGCAGCAAAAACTTCCAGTCAAATTATGGCAGCAACAATTTTCAGTCAAATTAGTTTTAAAAATATTCACCTTACCTGTATGATTGCTTTTATACCACATAGCCAAACTATAGCTACCACCTATGACTGAGTACATAGAGGCAGACATGCTCGGCTTCTTCCGATTGGTTGAAAAGCAAATGATGACCGCCATCATAGGCTGTAGAAATGTATCTAAATTTAGCTACTAAAGCCTGAATAGCTTTCGTTGTTGCATGATAAAAAGCTAAAATGTCAGGGATGGATTATGGGTGGCAAATTCTATCACATGAATGATTAGTATCAGATAATGGGAGATCATTAATTTGGCCATTTAATAGTTAATGGAATACTACAATCTTTGACTCCAGATTACCTCAAGAAGCAGTATAAGGCCTACTGACAAGTGTTACCAGGCAACGAACTATTTTGGTGTTAAATTTGTTACTTGAATTCAAGATCACTCATTCACTGGGAAAATCTTAGATTACTGTTTAAGAGAGCGATGCGAACAAAGTATTCAAAATTCTTACATAGAAAATTTTCTGTTAGAGCAGTTTGGATCATTTACCTTTTGTCTCGTCTAAAGCAGAAAGCTAAGACCCATGTATCACTTTTCCCCGACGACGATACCGTCAATGTTAAATGTTTGAGTTTAGCAAAACTTCTCTGCTTATTTTTAAGGATTGGTTAATCCTATTGGAACTCAACTTTTATACATGGTTACCTAATGTTAGGAAGCGGCATGCTGACGGTCACGTCGAATTATAGGTCGATGACCTAAAAAACATTTTTTAATGTTAAGTTTTTATGCTTAGCAAATCTTATCAAGTTATTATATTAAGGTATTGTTTAACCCTAATGGAACACAACTTGGGTACATGGTTCATTCTACCAAGAGGATACAGGATGGTGACGTAGATGTCGCCAAGGTAAGTCATTCTGACCATTTTATTTTAGCTGGCTTTTCGACCCGAGGTTTTTCATTCGACTAACCACCTATACTACAGGATTAGTTAATTATATTTGAAATAAATTTGCATACATTGTTACCAATGTTAGGAAGTAGCATGATAACACGGATGTCACAAAGTCAAAGGTAAAGGCCACTGATAGACGGGGCAGGCGAGACATTTAATTCCGAGGAATTAGTTTGCTATTTTGGAATTCCATTTAAAGTTTACTAAATGGAAACTACCTGCGTTTAGTTTTGCATATGCAGGCAGCAGGGTATTGGTGTCATAAGGCGAAAGGTAAAGGTTGCAGATCCTGGTACAAAATGATTGTAGAACACTAATTTTCTGCGTTTAGCAAGCGTTTGATATATATGTATGTATGACCAGGTTAGTTCTATTGAAAAATTTAGACTGTTCCCTAAGCTATCGTTAGGATAGCTATATCGTTAGTCCAATAGCATACCATGAGTAACATATCACTATCCTAACGATGGCTTCGGGAACATGGGGTTGGGAAGGTCTCACGATTTGAGATCCGAAGGTCATGGGTAATTGTTGCTTACCTAATATCACGACTCGCATCTTGGTCAATGCTAAGTCTTAGTATCTAGCAACCGCGTCTCGTATCGACCCCAGTGTTGATAGATTTTAGACATCTTTGATAAATGTTTACCAGTCCTATAAGAAAGTAATTAGTTTGTAGTTAAACTGCAATTTGGTACACTAATGTTTCTAATCCTTCCCCTCTAATACCAACACGTGATATCGCGTTACCGTTAATAAGATGACTTGTCCTGTTTAGTGCGCAAAAGTCGGCTCGTAAATCGTGAAATTCGTAGTTCGCCTGTAGAATCCCTGTGGACTACACTGGGCCTATGGATGAACTTCCTGTCGTCCCCGAAATAACCGCACACAAATCTGACTAGAGGCCGCCAATCTAGAGCGCGTAGTAGTGTCGACCTCGATCGCTTAAATTTGCAGCCAGTATCTGAATGGACCCTTGTCAATTTCGGCATGGATGTAGTCGCAGCTCTTCAGGCTGTTCTCCGGGATGGTTTTGGTAGTCTCCTTCAGTGGATATCCCACTTATTTAAATGGCTTCAAACTATCGACAGGCAGAGATGCAGATCGACAAGGCCCTGCCCAGGGTCGTATGATGAATTTAGGTGTTCTGTGCCGGACTACTTTCCCGTAGCAGGTTTAAGCGTAAAGCAGGACGCGACCACAAATTTAGAGATTACGTCAACTGGGCAAAGGTCCAATAGATGTGGCCAACACTTCAGATTGGCAACATTCGTTGGTGTCTATAGTCCCAGATTTGGTTAATTCACACCATCAGTTGGATTTTCTCTTATTGGTAACTTCCCCACTTTTACACTAGTGCCTTTATACTCCTGGGTGGATAGAGGCGACGGCGTAAAGGTGATTGCTTATGTTTACAGCTATCTCAGCCAGCTGAGCAGAAATATGTTTCAGGTGTCGCCGGGTTTCGAAGATCTACGCATTCCATCTGTTTATTGGTTTATTTGGATCTTAGAGTACGCGATTGAAAGTCCCATTCACATCAAATATACTATTTGCATGTTGACTAAAGACTCCATTTCTCGGTACACCAGCCTCTTGCCCCTCTTTCCTGAGGCAATATGACAGTTCTGTAGCTTGTACCAGATATTCAGACTGCGTCAAACTAGAAAACTGGACCCGTACAAAGGTATACATTTTTCACGTATACCAGAATTCGATGGAGTGAATAAATTATATAGTTTGCAAACTCGAAAGGATATTTGCCACAGTCCACGACTTCAGCACGCACTAAGTGATGACTAAGTGTCCCAGCAACTAACCTATCTAGTACCTGACATGTTAGTATCGGAATGCTCCAGCGTGTATGTACAAGGACGTCTCTCGTCAGACTGAAGTAGCGGTACGTAGCTATATAACACCTAGTACTGATACTACTAGCCCTCTGAGGCCGTTAACCAGCTCCCATCAGAAACCGCATTCACACGCGCTTCTCACAACGGTTAAAAACTAAATAAATAGCTCTGCCTATAAAGTGCCCATTGTTTTGTCTTTCCATAGCTTTTCAATCGTTGACATCGGCTTTGGCGCGTGCCATACACGCAATCATCGAGGAAAATGGCGCCGATGTTGACTCAATAATTAATGGTGTGAAGGGGCCGATTACAAGATCATTTCAATGTGTTCCTGAGGGTGCCATGACGAGACGTACACTATGGGCGATAGAGGAGCTCGAGGACTTGTAAGTATTAAGCGATTTATTTAGAGATATGCACTGCCCACGTTTAGCCCGTTTTATGATCGATCGAAAATAATTCCTAGACTATCGAGGTAACTACAGGTAAACTGTTGAATATTTCGTGTTGCTGCAGAAAAAGCACCCAGTCAAATTACTCAAAATATTCACGAATGTTTGTTAAATACCAAGTGTACAATACGTACACTTGGAGTTCACTTCCTTTTGGCGTCGGATACGTTATTAATTACGCATTTTGATTATGACGTATTTATACTAGAGTAACAACCCTGATGTATCCAGTAAATCTGAGTACGCGCAGAACCGAGTGGTTTGTATACAAGTTGGTTACAAACATTGGTCGTTATATAAAACTGATAAAACTCCTCCAAAATGTTTAATCATAGTACAGGTCTGTTAGTCAGTTGTTAAACCATGAGCGAGTGCTTTGTAGGTCAATATGTTCTATCCTAATAAAATGCCATTGCTATTTTATATGGCTGGAGGCGTCTGCTATAAGTGTAATTGCCGTATAGTTCGGTCCATGTTGTGCCATTCACGCAAAGTCTCCAAGAAGGTAAACTGTCAAACTAGACTTTACAACTGGACACCATCCTTTATGATGTACTAAAACGTCGTTAGGTGGACATTGATAGTCATGTTTGAAAATGTTGCATTACCAATAAATGCATAAGCTTGTTGCACATCACTTGCTGTATAACAAAGTTGGATGATGTAGCGGTCCGGCGGTCTGTCCGTCCACTACCTTGGAAAAGGCATGTATATTTACTTAGAACTTTACATTTTTAAACTTGGTATAAACTTTTGGTGAGACGGACAAATGCGTTTAAAGGATTCTCGTTTATCGCTTAATATTTTAAAATACTAATTTATTGAAAAGTTATAGAAAATGGCCATTTGCAGAACAAGATTAATTTAGAATTTTTCGTTGGAATGATTAACCCTGTTAGTCAGTTAATTTGGTCGTACATTTTCGAAAATGGTCTCTTCTGTAAATAACATTTTCAACTAGTGGACTAGCCGTTTTTGGTCAGCTTGAGTTAAAAAAATTTGTCTTTTACAAGTTTGATTTTTATACCTCGTCAAAAAATTGGCAGGATGTGAATGCGGTATTACGCGATGGCTTTGAGACTGCTTGGTAGCCAGGCGAGCGGGTAGTTTCTAGTCGTTTCCCGGTGACAATTAACTGGTTACGTTTAATCGGAACGTGCTGAGGGTTTACTAGATGACTGTACTTGGTGGGAAAAAGAAACTTAGAAATGGACACACCAAAATCTAATGTGGTCACGAGCTACCTTGGCAATCTTTAAAATTGATGCTCTGACGTTTACTCAATTTCCTGACTAACACCTCTGCTGTATATCAAATTGCATGGGACTTAATAGAATGACGACAACTTAGTCTGGTGAAGGAATCGCCATCTGTTATCTCATTCGTTGGTTTGAAATCATGGCGGGGTATTACGCGCCCTTTGCGGAGCTCTTGTCAACGCGGACTCTGTGGCGCCTGGGATATTTACAGCTTTTTTTATTAACGTTGATTTGGCTTGCATTTGAACAATCTGTCGGTACTAGCGATCCAAGCGAGGTAAATTATATTCAAAACAAAATTTTAACCGCAATGCCGTATACTAAAATTAATTTACAATTTAATATTCTAAATATTTTAAACCAACTTGAGTAGGGGCTGTGGCTGCCTAAGGTAGCAACCACTTTGCGTAAACAGTTGCTGAATATTAAACTCTGTAAATGTATATATACCGTAAGATTCTCCGAATCTAAGTTTCAAACTGCATAACTTAATCTTAGACGGTATGCGTGGTTGGTGCATGCGTCAATGGTTAGTCTATGGGAATAATATAACTTGGATTTTGTAATCTTTAATTTGCACACATACATGATCTTTATTTATTTCAGAATAATGGCGCCAGCCCAAGAAATAGTTTTCCAATTGCTACCCAGATTTCTGCCTCCATGCGCTGCAATAGAACACTTGGTTGGTATCAGTGACCCGGTCATTGCCGAGCTAACTGATGCGGTAACCTCCGGCATACAGCGTTACCAACAAATTATGTACTACGCTTTTTGGTATCTTGAACAGGTCCTGTTGTCGGGAGATCCATCGCCTCTCCAGAAAGGAGTGTCCAAGTTTCTAAGTAAGTTAAATGTCGTTAATTTATGATAGTTGGAGTCTGCGCAGTATACACTATCCTAGTTTCATATTCATTGTAATTATTGGACGACTTATTATTAGTGTCTGTAGGCCTACAGACCAGAATTTATCAAACTACCTGCGCGTGCAACTGATTAGTCGGCCAGTAGGTGTAACCGCATTGGAAGTGTTCAAGACGGTAGGCTTTATATATAGCAATTTTCTGAGTTAATCAGAAATAACGGCATATGTATGGCGTTATATCTTAAGTAGTGAGAACACTATCTCGCCTTCGCGAACACCGATTTATATAAAACTCAGATTCGTTCTATGCGATGGTTAGAACTAATATGCATCAAAATTATTGATTTTGGAGATTTCGATCAAATTAGGGTTTTTTCTCGCCTGCGCAAAGCCAGACATGGGATGGCTAATTCCGGCGGTGGCGTCCGTCATTTGTATGGAGATTTTTTTTTAATAACTTATTTTTCAACACTGGCTCATCCGATCTTAATGAAACTTTACAGAAGTGGTCTATACTATACAGGGATGTGATCTACATAACAAATTTAATTTTGGCATTTTAACTATTTTATCCCCACGATATTTTTCATGTATTTTGCCAGTTCAGTTTTGGTTGTTTTAAAGAAATTTGCATCCGCAAGGGGTTATCAAGATCCGACCGAGTCATTGGTCACCACAACGCGACATTTGCTATCTACTGATACCTTGCTGCCCGTGATCAGATTTAAAACTGCATTAACATGGTTTATCGTATCTGAATAAAACGTCCAACTCGTTCAATACGATGCTTGCAATAGTCTACATTATTCAGTTACCCATATTTTTCGCTGTAATTTTATTTTATGACATCAGGTTGAAGATTTTTGCAATGTATTTAGTGTTTGGACTTTGCTTATTTTACGGCTGATTTTGTCATGCGTTATATATTGCATCATTTTAACGTTTTTTAAACTACATTTACATAAAGGTTATCCGATTTGAATAATACTTCAGATTTTTCTATACAAACCTTAGGACTTTGGACTTTGACAACCTTAGGTTACGGCATGTTGCGATGTTTGCAGCGTTTGGACTTATTTAAAAGCCCGTTTTGTATCCGGGTTATCCTTGTACTGCGGTAATGTTTTTCAAAACAATTTAATCAGTAAAGACGTATCCAATTTAGGCACTGTTTTTGATTTGCTCTACGGGTTGCTTAAACTGTCTAGCAAATTAATGTACCTGATTTTGAAAATTATAATACTTTTTCAGGCCTTTAATTTTAGAAGCATTTGCCTTTCAGTCAGACTTGATGTGCCACTAGTCATTGTGCTAAAAGTTACTACCGGGCAAAGCTTTATGGTTCAGTCTACAAGCTATGTATCTAGGAAGCTATGCTTGCCCTTTGGGTAGTATCATAGGTATTTTGATTCGACAAGTAGATTGACAAGTTTCAATATGAGACTGTATCCGGTGGTCGATCATATCCTGTGGTGTACAATTAATATACATGTAAGCTATTTGCCATCTTCAAATAGCTCGCGCTCTCACTCGCTTCAAGTGTAATAAATGGCCTGGATATTATCTTTCCTGAATTTTTAATCAAAGGCAGGCTATTCTGCGCCAACAAGGCGAGATATTTAGTTTCTTCAGTTACCGCGTTATTTCCCTTGGAAATGGATACAGATGCACTGACCTGTATAGAAATGAGAGCTCAGTGGCTCGACGGAGCATGTCGCTACTGTTCAGTGAAGTGGATCAATTTCCAGGGGAATAGAGGTTGCATATTTTTAATGAGTAAATTTGTTGCGGTTAAGGACAGATTAGCTGGTGGCGCCACCTGTTCTAAGAACACCATTCTATTGATCCTAAATGCGCAGCCATTTGCCAATCTTCAATTTATCACTCGAGGCAACGAACGAGAATTTAAATTTAAACCCCTGCCCCCCCACCCCTACTCTACCCCACCAAACCGTTGTAACAGCCTCCAGATAATTAGTTCTACGATAATCGATTTAATGACTGCAGTTTATTTTTAAATGGCAATTAATAGTGAATATAATCTTATTTCAGATGCAAACGAGACTGCCTTATTTAACGACGCGATACTCGGCTGGAATCCTATCAGATGCTCATAGATGAACATGAGGCTCATAAACACTGGATTTCTACTTGGTTAATAAACGGTTTTGGTCATTATAAGCATTGTAATGTTTTATATAGTACACCCGCATCCCTATAAACTTATATTTACTATGTTTTAATGTATACTGGTATTGCCAATGGACCATACCACTTTATCACCCATCCTATGACTTCATAATCCACTACGCGATGTGTAGAATAATGAATAGGCAGCAACGGCACCAAGTCAAATTAGTTACAAAATATTCATAAGCTTACCTGTAGTTTTCAGGAAATTGATAGTTGGGACTATCTAGGTACGATCAATCCCAACACGGCGAAGTGTGGGTGGAGCTTAGCTAGAGATTGGTGGGCATAGCTGAAACTGAAACGGTCCATTGCAACTAAGTCTGGCATTCGATTAAATTTTAGTCAAGCTCACATTTACCATTGTCTTCCAATCGAGGTTGCAGTTCGCAAGTTGTGAACGCCCAAGTCTGCTTATGTATTGCCATATCGGCCATTGTTTTGTGGCAGGTTTATCGTCATGTGCGATCATGCGGATAATTAATCAACATGCAATGGTTGAAGGGGCAATAACTTGCCATGCAGAAATCCGAATTGTCAGTTTTTTGTCGACAATCTTGAATTCTAGCTGGCTTGGCCTGAAGGAGCAAATCGTCGTATAGTTCGAGCGACTTCTGGCATCCTATCGTGGCTTTTAATGCACCTCCTTAAACCATTGACGGATTTAACCATATTTTGCTCCTAGTGTTTTGCGCTTCAGGAAATGTATACAGAAATTTGTTCTATGCATTTTCGGCGGTAATCTTACATTCTGAATATACACGAAATTCGGCACTGCTACTCATCACCTTTAAGTTTGCTTTTTAGGAAACTCAACCCAAACGTGGTAGGCTTTATAACTTATACAGAACCTTGCTTGGTAAATTTTATTCTCCCCGTAAAAATTTCACCCTCTAGAAGTTTGTCCGGGCCATAGTTTCAAGAGTGCTAAACGTATATTCACTCGACTTGCCATGTCTATACATCTTGGAGGTGTGCGGTGTTTGAAACGTAGGTCGGCTTGACCTACATTATTTGACCTACTCGTTTATTAACATTACAGAATGTGTCCGGGCTGTAGTATAGAGTTTTTGTTATACGGGAAATAAACTGTATAGATACATATGCTGACTGGCTGATGCGTAAGAAAGGTATCTCGGCGTGATCTACTTTGCATGGTTCGCTGAACATTACAAATCATTGTTCGGGCTAGTTTCAAAAGGTTTTGGTATATTGGAACTAAACTTTGTATATGGATGCATTGTACACTCATGGTATGTTGCATATGAAATGTAGGTCGGCGTGACTTTTCACAGTTCACTGAAAATACTTGAGAATTTGCGTGGTTCACTGAACATTGGAGCATTTTTATCCGTCAGATTAGTGTTCCTGCAGGAACATACATCGGGATCATACATCGGTTTACTGATATGCCTTATTTCAGATTTAGTTTTGGGTTTAAGTTTTCCGAAATGTATTCAAAAGCTAAAGGCACACTTGTGGTCATTTGTTTCTGGCCAGAAATGCTTCCCACAGGAATTAATAGAATTAAATGTAGGATATAGCATTTATGCTTGAAATAGCTGTTCCATCAACACTGAACAATACAAACCCTTGGACTTATTGTTCAGGAATCGAAGATCTTTGACGTGCACTAAGTTCATGGAAAATGTTAAGCAATGCCAGACTTAAAAACGCACACTGAATTTGGATTGGTTAATTTGGTCATGGTAGCTTTGAATTCTATTATGCCCCAAATAGATATGCGGGTGTATATATCATTTTGCTATATCCGTCGGTATATCCGAATCTGGTTGTCGTCTAAGGCATTTATTTTCGTTAAGAAACTTGTTTGGTAGGGTGCCCTTGTGTTTTAAAGAACATATTTGGTGTTAAAGGTCGGTCACAGTGATCAATTAATGAAATTGGTTTTATTCCCAGATATGAACACTTACACAAAGACCACATCCAAATTTAGGAATTTTCCATGTGCCAAAGAACACGTATTTTAGTACCAATAGGTTAAAGCACATCGACTCCAGAAGGAAATTAGATGTAATTTCTGGATGAGTACTTTAGTTGTACTGAAGGAATCCTCATCGACCCAGCCTGTACGTTGCCTGCGATTCCGGAGAACCCGAACTTTGCTCAACGTCTAAAGTTGATGGTCGCCCTGATCAAATTAAGGAATCTAGCTTCTGTTAATCACATGGCGTCAAAATCAAATGCGTGACTTGTAGGCTGGCGTTATAATCAATTCCGTCAAGAATGACCCTATTTAATTCGTCTAAAAGACTTAGTAGTCCGCCAGGTTGTAAGAATTGTATGAGTTTACTATTTAATAAATTTAAATGTTTAATAATTTGAAACTAATTTGACTGGGCGCTGTTGCCTCAAATCGTTAACAGTACCAAGTCGAATTAATTTCAAAATATTCAACAGCTACCTATGATGTATGGAAATTCATTGTCAAGTCTCGGATCGATCGGTTCAACATTAGCGAAGTGCGGGTGGAGCTTGCCTAGAGATGGGCTGGTCATGGCTGAAACTGAATTCTAATCAAAGCGTGGGTGGAGCTTAGCTATAGATGGGCGGGGCATAGCTAAAATGGAAAGGTCCATTATCCGAATCGCCCAGTATTTTGGTGTTAATTCCCTGAGCCTGCACGAGCACTCTGGTTTGATAATGGTTTGCCATTCGTGTGCTGGTGCTGCACGTAGGGGGTTCGTATTTGCATTACAGGCATAGTTATTGATTGTCGACTGATATCCATACCAAAGTTGGGATAGTTACAAAGTTTGCTTTATTGGTTGGTGTGGCTTATTGTCCGTCATTATTATTAGCTCACGTGGCTAGAATGGCCAAGTGATCTTATCCCATGGCGACCGTCCGTCGTGTCTGACCACCCATCTCCCCATCCGTCATCCATCAACTGATGCTTTAAAAGGGGGTGGTGGTGTGAGGCGAACTATCCTGCAGTGGTTTGCTTAAATATCCCAAACGAGAATTTTGATTGGTCAATCTTTAGGCGGCCTTCTTGGACTTTACGAGAATTATCCAGAACTCCTTTAAAACGTATATTCTCCTAAATAACTTGATAGATTTTAACCAAAATTGGCAGGAAGGATCCTATAGTGCTGATGTCTAGAAAGTCTTCATAATTTTGATTGGTTGATTTTTTTGTGGCCATCTAGGATTTAATGACAATTTTCTGGAATTATAACACTACTCCTTCTTAATCAATTCTGATTACAATGGAACTTGCTGAAACACTCCTATGACGGCAAACTTCAACAGATAAACTAGCTCCATGATTAGCATTCTTCACATTATCTACCATTGTAAGCATAAGACTACATAGATGCGATAACTCTCTAATGTCATGTGTAAAACAGAATAGGAATAGCGTTTGACAGCTTTCCAAAGCACATGATTTCACCATTTATATTTTATATCACATTCATCCATCGATGATGTAAACTGATGGCTGATGAACTAACTGTTCTGAAGAAGCATGCTTCTCATGTCTTCTTTTCAATGTCCCATCGAAGTTATCGAGAGACATTGGTAACCAAAGGGATGGGCCAGGACTTTACACACATCCATGTACTGCTGCTGACAATTAAAAACCATCTGCCCAAACAGCCTGTGGCCAGCTTTAAGAAATCTCATTGTTTGACTCACTCGTCTGTTTGATTCTGTACATCTGGTAATGCTTTGGAATTCATGCAAATTATTGTGTATGCGTGTGCGTGCGTACGATCGCGCGAGAGCATGTGTGTGTGACTTTCTATTCGGAAAATGCTTGTATGTGGCGTCTTCGACAGACACATTCATTATTTTAAATCTTCAAGATAGGCTTCGTCTTTACATTTACGGGACTGATTAAAATCGGCTGGCTAAACTATACTGAGCTTACCTCCATCAATTGTCCTAGTTGTTTCAAGCAACTGCATCTATGCCCCGAGGCAAGGTATTACCGTGTCACTGCATCTTGTTTCAGACTAAAACCATTTGTCCTTCCAGCCGTCTGACTGTTGATTATTTTCTCAAACGCTTTGTAAACTCTGGTTCTACCGCCATGGTTCTCCCTAATTCAAACTCCATTAACAAATTGAATATGGATATGGGTGACCAATTTAATAATTTCTGCATACGACACTAAGATGGACTTCCACCTGCGAAGCACCAGAGATATGAGCTTCTCTGGTGGATCTGACAAAGCTAAATAGAATGTCTACCATGTCGATATATGTTATATAGTTAATCTTCATCTAAACCTGCCCAGCACCGTCGTCGTCGGTATGTACGGTACTTATTGAAGAAATTGAACATCATGCTGGATTAATTATGTTGAAGTGTATTCATAATGCCTTGTGTCGATGACTGATATAGCTCAACAATCAAACTCTTAGTATTATTGAATGACCTTGATTCTGCTGATGGACGTAATCTCTCCAGGTACGACCCTTTTTAAATCAGTTTTTAAAGAGCTGTATAAATTTGTCATCAAACTGAGCATCAATGGCCATATCAACCCTGCAATGACTACACCAGCGTCCACTACAAACTCTTGCAAACTTGCATCTTTGAATGTCTTGCATATGGTGTGAAACAACCCATCCCGAATGTGGAATTACATTTCTTTGTTTCCAGGTCATTTCTGCTGCCTCACCATAAAGACCCTGATAAAACATGCACACCAATTCATTCAAATTCAAAGTTGTCTTTGATTGTTAGAGCATGTGTAAGTTCATTTACAACAGACTTCATTGTTGCTGGATCATTAATAGCCGCAAATTATCAGATGGCACCCCGAGTCACATGTACCTGGCCCCTTGTCACGATATTGAAACACACCAAGCCACTGATTTGGTGCCCGCTAGTATATATTTGCAGTAATACAAATTACCAGATCATGCTATTTAAATGTGCTTTCAGAAGCTTTTAAATATTAGATCAAGAAAGACAAATTAATTTTGAGGCAAGTAATATTCTGTCAAATACGGTTAAAGCAATTTAACTTGGCGCTGTTGCTGCATGCTGCATAATGTTTCGGGCAAATTAGGCATAAATAGTTCCACAGCCCATCTGTATAATTCTTGTAATTAGAGCATTGCCATTCCAGTGGCTATTGGGTAATAGCGTCTCCAGGCACCATTTACTGGTAGTGATCTCCAGCATTTTTACTACAACATATCCGGTGTTAGTGACGCTTTGTTTCTTCCAGGCACAGTAGTTGTTTCTTTAAGCATTTCGGCTGTGCACAGCAAATGACATGATGAGATGTTTCACCTCCACTTAGAGTTTATCTAGCTGGTCAATATTCTCAAACGCTAAAGTTGTAGGAAAGCACAGTTGTATATTAAATGAAAGTCGGGGTTTCTCTCCACTTTCTAGCTTTTAAAGACACAAAGTATTTTCTATCTTCTCCAATTTTGAATATGACACAGAATTCAACCGAGTACACAATTTAACCACTACATTTCCTATCGGTGTTTACCTGGAAGTAAAATGTGCTTGGTAGGCTTGTAAACACATTGCCTCCTACACCGACGGCATTAACAAATTGATAATCGAATTTACGTCTGATGTTTCACCAGATAGAAGTTTTCATCTTAAAAAATATTCTGAGCTATTACCTATTTGGTCAGTTGTCATGGGAATCCTAGGACCAAGACGGTGATTTTCAATGACATCGTAAAAGAAACACTTGTGACAAGTGTTTCTTTTAGGATGTCGTTGAAAATCACCCGATCTTGCCTAATCAAGTTTCATTGAACAAGCTTGGCTCGACTCTTGTAGCTGATATTTCATGGGTTTTGAATCAATTCCCCAAGAGGTTTCAGAGAACAAATGTTTCTGAAAAATTCAAAATTTGCGAAAATCCAAGATGCTTCGTTTGAACGAGCTTGGATACCTATACCATAGGGATGATTCCTGCCCAACATACTTGAAATCTGCCCAGAGGTTCTCGAGAAGACATTTTAAATTTACCATTGCTTTAGTATGGGAGATTTTGCAGGAAAACGGTCCAAGATGGCTGCAAACCGTTTATCCGACAGTTTCTAAAATGGCAAATTTGAAATCGGAATACCCCAATACCTATAGAAAACCAATTTCGGGTTCAAATTCCATCAAATAACAAAATCTAATATGGCCGCCAAACGCCCTATATTTTGATTGGTCCACGGTGTCCAGATTTTTTTACTTATCAACTTCCCTAGAAAAAACTTTAATGGTCCCTAGGCACTAATGATATCCAATCAAGTTCCCTTCAACAAACTTGGTTCAGCTTTTGCCCTAGATCATATTTCATGACTTGAATCGATCGCCCAAACGGTTTTGGAGAAGATTTCTATAGGTCCTCTTCGCCAAAACTGGCATCCAAAATTGCCGCCGAATCATTTGGTCAATCAAGTTCTCTCGAACAAACTTGGTTCAGCTATTGCCCTAGATGATGCTTCTTCAGTTTCGAATTAATTGGCTAAGGTGTTTTGGGGAATGCGTTTCTAAAAATAGCGCAAAATCCAAGATGGCTGTTGAGCAAAATGACCGATTGGCTTCGTTTGGACAAACTGGAATCTCCATGCCAGAATGATGCTTCTGCCAAATTTGGTTGAAATCCGCCTAGCGGTTCTTAAGTCATTTAAAGGAAAAAGTTGATGGTCGACGAACTGACTGAGCTTGGTTTAAACGTGATTTATTTTTTGTTCAGATGGAAGCACGATAAGACTAGTCTTATGTCCGTGTCTCCCATACACATACAGATTATACAACACCTTTTTACAACAAAATGGCGGATAATCATAATAGTTTAATTAATTGTAGTCTATTAGTGTGCATAAGTGTGTGGATGTTGAGTGTGAGGTGGGGGAGAGTAGGAAGAGAGAGAGAGAGGGAGAGGGAGAGAGGGAGGGGGCGGAAGGAGGGGAGACAGGGTGAGAGATAGAGAGAGAGCGAGGAATAAGATCAAATGGAAGAATAGCAGAGGTGAGCTCTAGGTGCTGCCTTCGCCCCGACCTGTACGTGTTGGGCTGCTGTCCATTTACCCCTTAAACTATAACTTCGCGAACGGAAAGCTACCAAAAGCGGTTGGTGTTAATTATATATTGACATAGCGTGTTACAGATCAGTTTGTTCATTTCCAAGTTGGCAGTATAAGTCCCGTATAGAAGCTGGTTGACCGTAAGATTAGCAAAAGAAATATCGTTCAAGGCAAGCTGATTTTGGAAAACGACTTTGCTCGTTAAAAAAGGGCACAATGTAAGAGGTAGTGGTTTGTAGATTCATCATTGTGCCCACAAGAACAACTGGCAGATTCCAACAGAAAGTTATCAAATAGATGTCGGTTTAAAGAACTACAACCATTTCGGAGTCTGCATAGCATTATGTTGGCAAACCTCTGGCCTACGTAATACCACTCAGGGGGTTGTTGTATGGGTGACATAGCCTTGAGTTTGCTTTTAAAATCTAGAAGAGTGACAGAATCTCTCACCGGCACAGGAAGCATATTCCAGGTGTGGACGGTTGCTGGGAAAAAGGATCGATGGAAGGGCTCAGTACGGCAGCGGAATGGAGCGAGTAAATTTGGATGACGGATATTGTAAGGATTTCGTGCTTGGGATAGTGTGGGAAGATGGTTGACCAGAACCTCACGTCATCCCGTTAATAATTTTAAATAGCATAGATAATCTATGAAATTCACGTCTACTTGACAAGGTTTCGATGCCTGTTTCTAAGTACAGGTCTTCAGTGCTCGCACTATGTGTCATTCCACATACCGTTCTGAGAGCATCTTTTTGGATGTCCTCTAACCGAATTACAAGATATTGTGGAATATTATCCCACACAACATCTGCATATTCTAAAGATGGTCTAATAAATGTTTTGTACATGATCTCGAGACGTTTACGGTCTAGAATATATTTTAGACCTTGAAGTAAGGAGAGTTTGTGTTGAGCGTTTGCTATGAGATTACTCACATGGTTAAGCCAATTCCATTTGTTATCAAAGGTAATGCCGAGGTGCTTATGATCAGTTGACGGTAGAATTTCAGAATCTTTGAAGTTGATTGAAAAATAGAGATGTAGTTTTTGAGGCATTAAACTCGACGAGTCACATGTTTGCCCAATGCATCATGGTCAGTAGATCGTAATCGAGTGTGGCAGTGTGTTCTTTTAGATCATCTGACATTACATATGACATTTTACTATTACAGAATAAGCTCACTTGGCCTTTCAGGCCCGGCGAGCTAATAAATGATTAAATAGCTTTAGGAATAGGGTCCCATGTAAGCTATGGCAGAGTTCTTCAACTTCAGAACCAGCTAATCCACTCTGATATACATCTAACTCTTGTAATTCTTCTAGCTATATCAGGTATGATCTATCGGGGAATAGCTGTGGTGTATTTGGCTACACAATTTCCCAATTCAGGAGAGGTATCAGTTAGTCTTTGCCACACCATTCCGTGTATTGATCAATACCACTGAGAAGAGCTGGCCTATTACACATCGGTCGGGTGGGAGTGAGGGAGAAGGTAAATGCATCGTAATGTTTGGTGGTCCACATGTAGAAATGGCAATCTGGAAAACACGGTGACATGAGTGGCTCTGGCTGAACCAATGGGCTAAGACAGGTAGGCATTGCCTCTCTATCCTACTCTTCTGATGGTTATAGATCGCACAAGGGCAGAGCATGCTCACCAGTTGGCTGTCTTGCTCTGGTAGCACGGCAACAAGATCTTTGGCTGCAGACTGAGAAACCCCATAATGGTGAAGCCCAGGCGGCATGGATGCAGAACATGGTACAGAGGAGCTCCACATTTCAATATTGAGACACATGTAAACCTTTAGTGTATGGGCATCATTTCCATCAGATCACACCACAAAGAACATTGTGGAGGAAGTTGAAGATGATTATCTTCCTAATGACATTGCGCGCAATCCCAATCACAATCAAGGATTTTGCATGCAGTGAATGTCCTGGCACCATGATGTTGTGATTCAAGCCATCAGTGCCCTGGGAAATCCTTTACGTGATAGCAATGATGAGTAACTGTCTCCAGCCATATCCAGTTTTAGATGAGTCTGTGGCTATGACAGCGTGCCTACAAACCCAATTCTTGAGTTTTCCTTTCATTAGATGTCCACGAAAGGGATCCAAGACAAAACCATGGGCATCTTATCGGTAGTGTGGGCCCGGGGCAATTTAATTTGAGTATCTCTCCAGGACGCCAACCACCAGAAGCATATCCAAAATTCGGGTCTGGGTGTCCTCCCCCAGAAGGTTTTAAAATCTAGATGCACCCAGATCGCATGTCCAGCTCCTTGTAAATATGGACCCTTTTGTGGACTGTTAAACTATTATATACACCTGTGCAAAAGTTATGCACCAGCAAAAACAATAGAACGTAGAAACATGATGGTACAACTAGGCTGCCATACTTTTTGTCCCCGCGTTAGCTGACATAATTCCAAGTACGAAATGCACATGCATGCATGACTTCACGCCGCTTGATGTCCGTGCGTGGCGGGAAACAGCACATGTGTTCAGTTATGTAAAAGTCCACTTTGAGGTGTAGAACTTTACATACAGAGTTAGGCGACAAGATTAGGAATTTTGTGTTCATGACCGTGGTTTATTTGTACAGAGAGAATTAGCTCTTGATTGTGAACCGCTATGGCAAGACGAAAGTTAAGTGATCGTGTGAAATGGCAAATCATAGGCATACATACCACTGGTATGTCATGCAGGGAGATTGGCAGACAGCTGAACATTAACCATACTGTAATCAGTCGTTTGATTGCAAAACATGGGCACACTAACGAGGTGAAGGACAGGCCTAGATCTGGAAGACCGAAGAAGACTACTGCCCGTGATGATCGAGCCCTAGTACGCCTTGTTAGGAGATCTCCATTCACCAACAGCAGAGTGCTCAGCCAGCAATGGGAAACGCGCAATAGAGTGTCAATGTCTACCGTCAAAAGGAGACTGTATGCTGCTGGCATGAAAGCTAGGAGACCTGTCAGACGTCCTCTCCTCACTGCACACCACAAAGAGGAGCGTCTGAGGTGGTGCAACGAAAGAAGACACTGGAACATGAGATCCTGGAGACGGGTACACTGGTCCGATGAAAGTCGGTTCCTGATTCATGCCACAGATGGTCGAACTCGTGTATGGAGGTCCAGACGCACGGCGTACGACCAACGTAACATCATGGAAGAAGTTCCATTTGGTGGAGGTTCCGTTATGATATGGGGGTGCATCTCATTTGATTGTAAGCTGGATCTGTTGACTGTACCTGGAACACTAAATGGACAAAGATATCAAGATTCCATACTGGATAGAGTTGTGGTCGCTCATTTTGTAAATCATGCACCTGGAACCCACCCTATATTCATGGATGACAACGCCCGACCACATCGTGCTAGAGCTGTGCATGAATACCTCCGCCAGAATGCCATCGAAACCCTACCATGGCCAGCAAGGAGCCCTGACATGAACCCTATTGAGCATATCTGGGACATTCTGGGAAACATGGTGAGAAGGAGGGATCCTCCTGTGCAGAACCTACAGGAATTAACAGACGCACTCCATCTTGAATGGCAACGAATACCACAATGGCGTATCAGTCGGTTGGTGACCAGCATGAGACGTCGTGTCCAGGCCGTCATCCAGGCACAAGGTGGATATACCCGGTAATAATAATGACAGTCTCAAACTCGTGCACAGATGTTAAACTTCGTTTTCAGACACCATTAATGACAATCTAGCCACGTGTGTCAACTGTAGGGCAATAGTTGTCAGTTGTGTCAACGTAACCATATTCAGGCCTCGTTTTCAAGTTCAAACAAAAACATACAGTGTTTCCCCACCATCATAATCAGCATTCCTCTAGTTGCATTATTACCTCTTGCACTAAGATGGATGGGTACATAAATGTTTATGCTATTGCTTTCTTCATAGCACATGAATATACCCTCGCATGTGCGTAAAAATAGGGTGGTGCTTAACTTTTGCACAGGTGTATAGTTTTACAATTTAATTTTTTCTTTAAGAGATTGGAATGGGTGGTGAAATAGTAGCTATATAGTATATATCCATAAAATCTTTTGTGAAAATAGGAGTCCCACTCTGTTCATTGCCATTCTCTTCCCATTTTGTCTTAGTTCACTGGAAAACATGGATGCTATAAGGCTGGGAAATGTTGATAATTGATGCTATACATTCAATGTAACATATTTCTCAGGTGCGGCCGACGACGGAGTCTGTGAACACGGGTCCAGCCTATTCTAGAAAATAACGAGTTTGAATATGCATATAAAATATTAAAATTTCCAATCTTTAGAGCAATACAGCCTTATAGGCTTTTTAACTGTATAAATACTGTCAACATATTCAAAACTATGAAGGATGTATGGCTCGATACTCATTATAGTCAGACTTGTGAGACAATTTTGTGACATAGTGGTCCGTATATTAGTTAAACATTTGATATTTTAGTTTTATTATTTTTTGGCGCACACATGGGGTGGCAACCCTTGTGTAAGTGGGCCCTGGGAAAGTGCCCCCTTTTGCCCATAGGATAAAACGGCCCTGGAAAAACAAACATGATCAATATCACCTAAGAACACTTCTATTCCCGATCTTTTCGCGTGAAAGAGACTACTGCACGCGCTCATTAGCGGATGGAACCTTCCGAGTCGCAAGACTATTTTGCACTTCCCTAAGGCAACCTTTACTTACATTGCCTTTAGCCACAGTGGTTGATCGAATGTTACACAGGCTGTTTGCAAGTTCAGGGAACATTGCCTTTAGCCACAGTGGTTGATCGAATGTTACACGGGCTGTTTGCAAGTTCAGGGAACATTGCCTTTAGCCACAGTGGTTGATCGAATGTTACACAGGCTGTTTGCAAGTTCAGGGAACATTGCCTTTAGCCACAGTGGTTGATCGAATGTTACACAGACTGTTTGCAAGTTCAGGGAACATTGCCTTTAGCCACAGTGGTTGATCGAATGTTACACAGACTGTTTGCAAGTTCAGGGAACATTGCCTTTAGCCACAGTGGTTGATCGAATGTTACACGGGCTGTTTGCAAGTTCAGGGAACATTGCCTTTAGCCACAGTGGTTGATCGAATGTTACACGGGCTGTTTGCAAGTTCAGGGAACATTGCCTTTAGCCACAGTGGTTGATCGAATGTTAGACAGGCTGTTTGCAAGTTCAGGGAACATTGCCTTTAGCCACAGTGGTTGATCGAATGTTACACGGGCTGTTTGCAAGTTCAGGGAACATTGCCTTTAGCCACAGTGGTTGATCGAATGTTACACAGGCTGTTTGCAAGTTCAGGGAACATTGCCTTTAGCCACAGTGGTTGATCGAATGTTACACGGGCTGTTTGCAAGTTCAGGGACCATTGCCTTTAGCCACAGTGGTTGATCGAATGTTACACGGGCTGTTTGCAAGTTCAGGGAACATTGCCTTTAGCCACAGTGGTTGATCGAATGTTACACGGGCTGTTTGCAAGTTCAGGGAACATTGCCTTTAGCCACAGTGGTTGATCGAATGTTACACGGGCTGTTTGCAAGTTCAGGGAACATTGCCTTTAGCCACAGTGGTTGATCGAATGTTACACGGGCTGTTTGCAAGTTCAGGGAACATTGCCTTTAGCCACAGTGGTTGATCGAATGTTACACGGGATGTTTGCAAGTTCAGGGAACATTGCCTTTAGCCACAGTGGTTGATCGAATGTTACACGGGCTGTTTGCAAGTTCAGGGAACATTGCCTTTAGCCACAGTGGTTGATCGAATGTTACACAGGCTGTTTGCAAGTTCAGGGAACATTGCCTTTAGCCACAGTGGTTGATCGAATGTTACACGGGCTGTTTGCAAGTTCAGGGAACATTGCCTTTAGCCACAGTGGTTGATCGAATGTTACACAGGCTGTTTGCAAGTTCAGGGAACATTGCCTTTAGCCACAGTGGTTGATCGAATGTTACACGGGCTGTTTGCAAGTTCAGGGAACATTGCCTTTAGCCACAGTGGTTGATCGAATGTTACACGGGCTGTTTGCAAGTTCAGGGAACATTGCCTTTAGCCACAGTGGTTGATCGAATGTTACACAGACTGTTTGCAAGTTCAGGGAACATTCCCTTTAGCCACAGTGGTTGATCGAATGTTACACAGGCTGTTTGCAAGTTCAGGGAACATTGCCTTTAGCCACAGTGGTTGATCGAATGTTACACAGGCTGTTTGCAAGTTCAGGGAACATTGCCTTTAGCCACAGTGGTTGATCGAATGTTACACAGTATGTTTGCAAGTTCAGGGAACATTGCCTTTAGCCACAGTGGTTGATCGAATGTTACACGGGCTGTTTGCAAGTTCAGGGAACATTGCCTTTAGCCACAGTGGTTGATCGAATGTTACACGGGCTGTTTGCAAGTTCAGGGAACATTGCCTTTAGCCACAGTGGTTGATCGAATGTTACACGGGCTGTTTGCAAGTTCAGGGAACATTGCCTTTAGCCACAGTGGTTGATCGAATGTTACACAGGCTGTTTGCAAGTTCAGGGAACATTGCCTTTAGCCACAGTGGTTGATCGAATGTTACACAGGCTGTTTGCAAGTTCAGGGAACATTGCCTTTAGCCACAGTGGTTGATCGAATGTTACACGGGCTGTTTGCAAGTTCAGGGAACATTGCCTTTAGCCACAGTGGTTGATCGAATGTTACACAGGCTGTTTGCAAGTTCAGGGAACATTGCCTTTAGCCACAGTGGTTGATCGAATGGTACACGGGCTGTTTGCAAGTTCAGGGAACATTGCCTTTAGCCACAGTGGTTGATCGAATGTTACACGGGCTGTTTGCAAGTTCAGGGAACATTGCCTTTAGCCACAGTGGTTGATCGAATGTTACACGGGCTGTTTGCAAGTTCAGGGAACATTGCCTTTAGCCACAGTGGTTGATCGAATGTTACACAGGCTGTTTGCAAGTTCAGGGAACATTGCCTTTAGCCACAGTGGTTGATCGAATGTTACACGGGCTGTTTGCAAGTTCAGGGAACATGGCCTTTAGCCACAGTGGTTGATCGAATGTTACACGGGCTGTTTGCAAGTTCAGGGAACATTGCCTTTAGCCACAGTGGTTGATCGAATGTTACACAGACTGTTTGCAAGTTCAGGGAACATTGCCTTTAGCCACAGTGGTTGATCGAATGTTACACGGGCTGTTTGCAAGTTCAGGGAACATTGCCTTTAGCCACAGTGGTTGATCGAATGTTACACAGGCTGTTTGCAAGTTCAGGGAACATTGCCTTTAGCCACAGTGGTTGATCGAATGTTACACAGGCTGTTTGCAAGTTCAGGGAACATTGCCTTTAGCCACAGTGGTTGATCGAATGTTACACAGGCTGTTTGCAAGTTCCGGGAACATTGCCTTTAGCCACAGTGGTTGATCGAATGTTACACAGGCTGTTTGCAAGTTCAGGGAACATTGCCTTTAGCCACAGTGGTTGATCGAATGTTACACAGGCTGTTTGCAAGTTCAGGGAACATTGCCTTTAGCCACAGTGGTTGATCGAATGTTACACAGGCTGTTTGCAAGTTCAGGGAACATTGCCTTTAGCCACAGTGGTTGATCGAATGTTACACAGACTGTTTGCACGTTCAGGGAACATTGCCTTTAGCCACAGTGGTTGATCGAATGTTACAGAGGCTGTTTGCAAGTTCAGGGAACATTGCCTTTAGCCACAGTGGTTGATCGAATGTTACACAGGCTGTTTGCAAGTTCAGGGAACATTGCCTTTAGCCACAGTGGTTGATCGAATGTTACACAGGCTGTTTGCAAGTTCAGGGAACATTGCCTTTAGCCACAGTGGTTGATCGAATGTTACACAGGCTGTTTGCAAGTTCAGGGAACATTGCCTTTAGCCACAGTGGTTGATCGAATGTTACACAGGCTGTTTGCAAGTTCAGGGAACATTGCCTTTAGCCACAGTGGTTGATCGAATGTTACACAGGCTGTTTGCAAGTTCAGGGAACATTGCCTTTAGCCACAGTGGTTGATCGAATGTTACACAGGCTGTTTGCAAGTTCAGGGAACATTGCCTTTAGCCACAGTGGTTGATCGAATGTTACACAGACTGTTTGCAAGTTCAGGGAACATTGCCTTTAGCCACAGTGGTTGATCGAATGTTACACAGACTGTTTGCAAGTTCAGGGAACATTGCCTTTAGCCACAGTGGTTGATCGAATGTTACACAGGCTGTTTGCAAGTTCAGGGAACATTGCCTTTAGCCACAGTGGTTGATCGAATGTTACACAGGCTGTTTGCAAGTTCAGGGAACATTGCCTTTAGCCACAGTGGTTGATCGAATGTTACACAGGCTGTTTGCAAGTTCAGGGAACATTGCCTTTAGCCACAGTGGTTGATCGAATGTTACACAGACTGTTTGCAAGTTCAGGGAACATTGCCTTTAGCCACAGTGGTTGATCGAATGTTACACAGACTGTTTGCAAGTTCAGGGAACATTGCCTTTAGCCACAGTGGTTGATCGAATGTTACACGGGCTGTTTGCAAGTTCAGGGAACATTGCCTTTAGCCACAGTGGTTGATCGAATGTTACACGGGCTGTTTGCAAGTTCAGGGAACATTGCCTTTAGCCACAGTGGTTGATCGAATGTTACACAGGCTGTTTGCAAGTTCAGGGAACATTGCCTTTAGCCACAGTGGTTGATCGAATGTTACACGGGCTGTTTGCAAGTTCAGGGAACATTGCCTTTAGCCACAGTGGTTGATCGAATGTTACACAGGCTGTTTGCAAGTTCAGGGAACATTGCCTTTAGCCACAGTGGTTGATCGAATGTTACACGGGCTGTTTGCAAGTTCAGGGAACATTGCCTTTAGCCACAGTGGTTGATCGAATGTTACACGGGCTGTTTGCAAGTTCAGGGAACATTGCCTTTAGCCACAGTGGTTGATCGAATGTTACACGGGCTGTTTGCAAGTTCAGGGAACATTGCCTTTAGCCACAGTGGTTGATCGAATGTTACACGGGCTGTTTGCAAGTTCAGGGAACATTGCCTTTAGCCACAGTGGTTGATCGAATGTTACACGGGCTGTTTGCAAGTTCAGGGAACATTGCCTTTAGCCACAGTGGTTGATCGAATGTTACACAGGCTGTTTGCAAGTTCAGGGAACATTGCCTTTAGCCACAGTGGTTGATCGAATGTTACACAGGCTGTTTGCAAGTTCAGGGAACATTGCCTTTAGCCACAGTGGTTGATCGAATGTTACACGGGCTGTTTGCAAGTTCAGGGAACATTGCCTTTAGCCACAGTGGTTGATCGAATGTTACACAGGCTGTTTGCAAGTTCAGGGAACATTGCCTTTAGCCACAGTGGTTGATCGAATGTTACACAGGCTGTTTGCAAGTTCAGGGAACATTGCCTTTAGCCACAGTGGTTGATCGAATGTTACACGGGCTGTTTGCAAGTTCAGGGAACATTGCCTTTAGCCACAGTGGTTGATCGAATGTTACACAGACTGTTTGCAAGTTCAGGGAACATTGCCTTTAGCCACAGTGGTTGATCGAATGTTACACAGGCTGTTTGCAAGTTCAGGGAACATTGCCTTTAGCCACAGTGGTTGATCGAATGTTACACAGGCTGTTTGCAAGTTCAGGGAACATTGCCTTTAGCCACAGTGGTTGATCGAATGTTACACAGGCTGTTTGCAAGTTCAGGGAACATTGCCTTTAGCCACAGTGGTTGATCGAATGTTACACAGACTGTTTGCAAGTTCAGGGAACATTGCCTTTAGCCACAGTGGTTGATCGAATGTTACACGGGCTGTTTGCAAGTTCAGGGAACATTGCCTTTAGCCACAGTGGTTGATCGAATGTTACACAGACTGTTTGCAAGTTCAGGGAACATTGCCTTTAGCCACAGTGGTTGATCGAATGTTACACAGGCTGTTTGCAAGTTCAGGGAACATTGCCTTTAGCCACAGTGGTTGATCGAATGTTACACAGGCTGTTTGCAAGTTCAGGGAACATTGCCTTTAGCCACAGTGGTTGATCGAATGTTACACGGCTGTTTGCAAGTTCAGGGAACATTGCCTTTAGCCACAGTGGTTGATCGAATGTTACACAGGCTGTTTGCAAGTTCAGGGAACATTGCCTTTAGCCACAGTGGTTGATCGAATGTTACACAGGCTGTTTGCAAGTTCAGGGAACATTGCCTTTAGCCACAGTGGTTGATCGAATGTTACACAGGCTGTTTGCAAGTTCAGGGAACATTGCCTTTAGCCACCGTGGTTGATCGAATGTTACACAGGCTGTTTGCAAGTTCAGGGAACATTGCCTTTAGCCACAGTGGTTGATCGAATGTTACACAGGCTGTTTGCACGTTCAGGGAACATTGCCTTTAGCCACAGTGGTTGATCGAATGTTACACAGGCTGTTTGCAAGTTCAGGGAACATTGCCTTTAGCCACAGTGGTTGATCGAATGTTACACAGGCTGTTTGCAAGTTCAGGGAACATTGCCTTTAGCCACAGTGGTTGATCGAATGTTACACAGGCTGTTTGCAAGTTCAGGGAACATTGCCTTTAGCCACAGTGGTTGATCGAATGTTACACAGGCTGTTTGCAAGTTCAGGGAACATTGCCTTTAGCCACAGTGGTTGATCGAATGTTACACAGGCTGTTTGCAAGTTCAGGGAACATTGCCTTTAGCCACAGTGGTTGATCGAATGTTACACAGGCTGTTTGCAAGTTCAGGGAACATTGCCTTTAGCCACAGTGGTTGATCGAATGTTACACAGGCTGTTTGCAAGTTCAGGGAACATTGCCTTTAGCCACAGTGGTTGATCGAATGTTACACAGACTGTTTGCAAGTTCAGGGAACATTGCCTTTAGCCACAGTGGTTGATCGAATGTTACACAGACTGTTTGCAAGTTCAGGGAACATTGCCTTTAGCCACAGTGGTTGATCGAATGTTACACAGACTGTTTGCAAGTTCAGGGAACATTGCCTTTAGCCACAGTGGTTGATCGAATGTTACACAGGCTGTTTGCAAGTTCAGGGAACATTGCCTTTAGCCACAGTGGTTGATCGAATGTTACACAGGCTGTTTGCAAGTTCAGGGAACATTGCCTTTAGCCACAGTGGTTGATCGAATGTTACACAGGCTGTTTGCAAGTTCAGGGAACATTGCCTTTAGCCACAGTGGTTGATCGAATGTTACACAGACTGTTTGCAAGTTCAGGGAACATTGCCTTTAGCCACAGTGGTTGATCGAATGTTACACAGACTGTTTGCAAGTTCAGGGAACATTGCCTCAGTGGTTGATCGAATGTTACACGGGCTGTTTGCAAGTTCAGGGAACATTGCCTTTAGCCACAGTGGTTGATCGAATGTTACACGGGCTGTTTGCAAGTTCAGGGAACATTGCCTTTAGCCACAGTGGTTGATCGAATGTTACACAGGCTGTTTGCAAGTTCAGGGAACATTGCCTTTAGCCACAGTGGTTGATCGAATGTTACACGGGCTGTTTGCAAGTTCAGGGAACATTGCCTTTAGCCACAGTGGTTGATCGAATGTTACACAGGCTGTTTGCAAGTTCAGGGAACATTGCCTTTAGCCACAGTGGTTGATCGAATGTTACACGGGCTGTTTGCAAGTTCAGGGAACATTGCCTTTAGCCACAGTGGTTGATCGAATGTTACACGGGCTGTTTGCAAGTTCAGGGAACATTGCCTTTAGCCACAGTGGTTGATCGAATGTTACACGGGCTGTTTGCAAGTTCAGGGAACATTGCCTTTAGCCACAGTGGTTGATCGAATGTTACACGGGCTGTTTGCAAGTTCAGGGAACATTGCCTTTAGCCACAGTGGTTGATCGAATGTTACACGGGCTGTTTGCAAGTTCAGGGAACATTGCCTTTAGCCACAGTGGTTGATCGAATGTTACACAGGCTGTTTGCAAGTTCAGGGAACATTGCCTTTAGCCACAGTGGTTGATCGAATGTTACACAGGCTGTTTGCAAGTTCAGGGAACATTGCCTTTAGCCACAGTGGTTGATCGAGTGTTACACGGGCTGTTTGCAAGTTCAGGGAACATTGCCTTTAGCCACAGTGGTTGATCGAATGTTACACAGGCTGTTTGCAAGTTCAGGGAACATTGCCTTTAGCCACAGTGGTTGATCGAATGTTACACGGGCTGTTTGCAAGTTCAGGGAACATTGCCTTTAGCCACAGTGGTTGATCGAATGTTACACGGGCTGTTTGCAAGTTCAGGGAACATTGCCTTTAGCCACAGTGGTTGATCGAATGTTACACAGACTGTTTGCAAGTTCAGGGAACATTGCCTTTAGCCACAGTGGTTGATCGAATGTTACACAGGCTGTTTGCAAGTTCAGGGAACATTGCCTTTAGCCACAGTGGTTGATCGAATGTTACACAGGCTGTTTGCAAGTTCAGGGAACATTGCCTTTAGCCACAGTGGTTGATCGAATGTTACACGGGCTGTTTGCAAGTTCAGGGAACATTGCCTTTAGCCACAGTGGTTGATCGAATGTTACACAGGCTGTTTGCAAGTTCAGGGAACATTGCCTTTAGCCACAGTGGTTGATCGAATGTTACACGGGCTGTTTGCAAGTTCAGGGAACATTGCCTTTAGCCACAGTGGTTGATCGAATGTTACACGGGCTGTTTGCAAGTTCAGGGAACATTGCCTTTAGCCACAGTGGTTGATCGAATGTTACATAGGATGTTTGCAAGTTCAGGGAACATTGCCTTTAGCCACAGTGGTTGATCGAATGTTACACAGGCTGTTTGCAAGTTCAGGGAACATTGCCTTTAGCCACAGTGGTTGATCGAATGTTACACGGGCTGTTTGCAAGTTCAGGGAACATTGCCTTTAGCCACAGTGGTTGATCGAATGTTACACAGACTGTTTGCAAGTTCAGGGAACATTGCCTTTAGCCACAGTGGTTGATCGAATGTTACACAGGCTGTTTGCAAGTTCAGGGAACATTGCCTTTAGCCACAGTGGTTGATCGAATGTTACACAGGCTGTTTGCAAGTTCAGGGAACATTGCCTTTAGCCACAGTGGTTGATCGAATGTTACACGGGCTGTTTGCAAGTTCAGGGAACATTGCCTTTAGCCACAGTGGTTGATCGAATGTTACACGGGCTGTTTGCAAGTTCAGGGAACATTGCCTTTAGCCACAGTGGTTGATCGAATGTTACACAGACTGTTTGCAAGTTCAGGGAACATTGCCTTTAGCCACAGTGGTTGATCGAATGTTACACAGGCTGTTTGCAAGTTCAGGGAACATTGCCTTTAGCCACAGTGGTTGATCGAATGTTACACGGGCTGTTTGCAAGTTCAGGGAACATTGCCTTTAGCCACAGTGGTTGATCGAATGTTACACGGGCTGTTTGCAAGTTCAGGGAACATTGCCTTTAGCCACAGTGGTTGATCGAATGTTACACAGGCTGTTTGCAAGTTCAGGGAACATTGCCTTTAGCCACAGTGGTTGATCGAATGTTACACGGGCTGTTTGCAAGTTCAGGGAACATTGCCTTTAGCCACAGTGGTTGATCGAATGTTACACGGGCTGTTTGCAAGTTCAGGGAACATTGCCTTTAGCCACAGTGGTTGATCGAATGTTACATAGGATGTTTGCAAGTTCAGGGAACATTGCCTTTAGCCACAGTGGTTGATCGAATGTTACACGGGCTGTTTGCAAGTTCAGGGAACATTGCCTTTAGCCACAGTGGTTGATCGAATGTTACACGGGCTGTTTGCAAGTTCAGGGAACATTGCCTTTAGCCACAGTGGTTGATCGAATGTTACACAGACTGTTTGCAAGTTCAGGGAACATTGCCTTTAGCCACAGTGGTTGATCGAATGTTACACAGGCTGTTTGCAAGTTCAGGGAACATTGCCTTTAGCCACAGTGGTTGATCGAATGTTACACAGGCTGTTTGCAAGTTCAGGGAACATTGCCTTTAGCCACAGTGGTTGATCGAATGTTACACGGGCTGTTTGCAAGTTCAGGGAACATTGCCTTTAGCCACAGTGGTTGATCGAATGTTACACAGGCTGTTTGCAAGTTCAGGGAACATTGCCTTTAGCCACAGTGGTTGATCGAATGTTACACGGGCTGTTTGCAAGTTCAGGGAACATTGCCTTTAGCCACAGTGGTTGATCGAATGTTACACGGGCTGTTTGCAAGTTCAGGGAACATTGCCTTTAGCCACAGTGGTTGATCGAATGTTACACGGGCTGTTTGCAAGTTCAGGGAACATTGCCTTTAGCCACAGTGGTTGATCGAATGTTACACAGGCTGTTTGCAAGTTCAGGGAACATTGCCTTTAGCCACAGTGGTTGATCGAATGTTACACAGACTGTTTGCAAGTTCAGGGAACATTGCCTTTAGCCACAGTGGTTGATCGAATGTTACACGGGCTGTTTGCAAGTTCAGGGAACATTGCCTTTAGCCACAGTGGTTGATCGAATGTTACACTGACTGTTTGCAAGTTCAGGGAACATTGCCTTTAGCCACAGTGGTTGATCGAATGTTACACGGGCTGTTTGCAAGTTCAGGGAACATTGCCTTTAGCCACAGTGGTTGATCGAATGTTACACAGGCTGTTTGCAAGTTCAGGGAACATTGCCTTTAGCCACAGTGGTTGATCGAATGTTACACAGGCTGTTTGCAAGTTCAGGGAACATTGCCTTTAGCCACAGTGGTTGATCGAATGTTACACAGGCTGTTTGCAAGTTCAGGGAACATTGCCTTTAGCCACAGTGGTTGATCGAATGTTACACAGGCTGTTTGCAAGTTCAGGGAACATTGCCTTTAGCCACAGTGGTTGATCGAATGTTACACGGGCTGTTTGCAAGTTCAGGGAACATTGCCTTTAGCCACAGTGGTTGATCGAATGTTACACAGGCTGTTTGCAAGTTCAGGGAACATTGCCTTTAGCCACAGTGGTTGATCGAATGTTACACGGGCTGTTTGCAAGTTCAGGGAACATTGCCTTTAGCCACAGTGGTTGATCGAATGTTACACAGGCTGTTTGCAAGTTCAGGGAACATTGCCTTTAGCCACAGTGGTTGATCGAATGTTACACAGGCTGTTTGCAAGTTCAGGGAACATTGCCTTTAGCCACAGTGGTTGATCGAATGTTACACGGGCTGTTTGCAAGTTCAGGGAACATTGCCTTTAGCCACAGTGGTTGATCGAATGTTACACAGGCTGTTTGCAAGTTCAGGGAACATTGCCTTTAGCCACAGTGGTTGATCGAATGTTACACGGGCTGTTTGCAAGTTCAGGGAACATTGCCTTTAGCCACAGTGGTTGATCGAATGTTACACAGGCTGTTTGCAAGTTCAGGGAACATTGCCTTTAGCCACAGTGGTTGATCGAATGTTACACAGGCTGTTTGCAAGTTCAGGGAACATTGCCTTTAGCCACAGTGGTTGATCGAATGTTACACAGGCTGTTTGCAAGTTCAGGGAACATTGCCTTTAGCCACAGTGGTTGATCGAATGTTACACAGGCTGTTTGCAAGTTCAGGGAACATTGCCTTTAGCCACAGTGGTTGATCGAATGTTACACGGGCTGTTTGCAAGTTCAGGGAACATTGCCTTTAGCCACAGTGGTTGATCGAATGTTACACAGGCTGTTTGCAAGTTCAGGGAACATTGCCTTTAGCCACAGTGGTTGATCGAATGTTACACGGGCTGTTTGCAAGTTCAGGGAACATTGCCTTTAGCCACAGTGGTTGATCGAATGTTACACGGGCTGTTTGCAAGTTCAGGGAACATTGCCTTTAGCCACAGTGGTTGATCGAATGTTACACAGGCTGTTTGCAAGTTCAGGGAACATTGCCTTTAGCCACAGTGGTTGATCGAATGTTACACAGGCTGTTTGCAAGTTCAGGGAACATTGCCTTTAGCCACAGTGGTTGATCGAATGTTACACAGGCTGTTTGCAAGTTCAGGGAACATTGCCTTTAGCCACAGTGGTTGATCGAATGTTACACGGGCTGTTTGCAAGTTCAGGGAACATTGCCTTTAGCCACAGTGGTTGATCGAATGTTACACAGGCTGTTTGCAAGTTCAGGGAACATTGCCTTTAGCCACAGTGGTTGATCGAATGTTACACGGGCTGTTTGCAAGTTCAGGGAACATTGCCTTTAGCCACAGTGGTTGATCGAATGTTACACGGGCTGTTTGCAAGTTCAGGGAACATTGCCTTTAGCCACAGTGGTTGATCGAATGTTACATAGGATGTTTGCAAGTTCAGGGAACATTGCCTTTAGCCACAGTGGTTGATCGAATGTTACACAGGCTGTTTGCAAGTTCAGGGAACATTGCCTTTAGCCACAGTGGTTGATCGAATGTTACACGGGCTGTTTGCAAGTTCAGGGAACATTGCCTTTAGCCACAGTGGTTGATCGAATGTTACACAGGACTGTTTGCAAGTTCAGGGAACATTGCCTTTAGCCACAGTGGTTGATCGAATGTTACACAGGCTGTTTGCAAGTTCAGGGAACATTGCCTTTAGCCACAGTGGTTGATCGAATGTTACACAGGCTGTTTGCAAGTTCAGGGAACATTGCCTTTAGCCACAGTGGTTGATCGAATGTTACACGGGCTGTTTGCAAGTTCAGGGAACATTGCCTTTAGCCACAGTGGTTGATCGAATGTTACACAGGCTGTTTGCAAGTTCAGGGAACATTGCCTTTAGCCACAGTGGTTGATCGAATGTTACACAGGCTGTTTGCAAGTTCAGGGAACATTGCCTTTAGCCACAGTGGTTGATCGAATGTTACACAGGCTGTTTGCAAGTTCAGGGAACATTGCCTTTAGCCACAGTGGTTGATCGAATGTTACACGGGCTGTTTGCAAGTTCAGGGAACATTGCCTTTAGCCACAGTGGTTGATCGAATGTTACACGGGCTGTTTGCAAGTTCAGGGAACATTGCCTTTAGCCACAGTGGTTGATCGAATGTTACACAGGCTGTTTGCAAGTTCAGGGAACATTGCCTTTAGCCACAGTGGTTGATCGAATGTTACACGGGCTGTTTGCAAGTTCAGGGAACATTGCCTTTAGCCACAGTGGTTGATCGAATGTTACACGGGCTGTTTGCAAGTTCAGGGAACATTGCCTTTAGCCACAGTGGTTGATCGAATGTTACACAGGCTGTTTGCAAGTTCAGGGAACATTGCCTTTAGCCACAGTGGTTGATCGAATGTTACACGGGCTGTTTGCAAGTTCAGGGAACATTGCCTTTAGCCACAGTGGTTGATCGAATGTTACACGGGCTGTTTGCAAGTTCAGGGAACATTGCCTTTAGCCACAGTGGTTGATCGAATGTTACACAGGCTGTTTGCAAGTTCAGGGAACATTGCCTTTAGCCACAGTGGTTGATCGAATGTTACACAGGCTGTTTGCAAGTTCAGGGAACATTGCCTTTAGCCACAGTGGTTGATCGAATGTTACACAGGCTGTTTGCAAGTTCAGGGAACATTGCCTTTAGCCACAGTGGTTGATCGAATGTTACACGGGCTGTTTGCAAGTTCAGGGAACATTGCCTTTAGCCACAGTGGTTGATCGAATGTTACACAGGCTGTTTGCAAGTTCAGGGAACATTGCCTTTAGCCACAGTGGTTGATCGAATGTTACACGGGCTGTTTGCAAGTTCAGGGAACATTGCCTTTAGCCACAGTGGTTGATCGAATGTTACACGGGCTGTTTGCAAGTTCAGGGAACATTGCCTTTAGCCACAGTGGTTGATCGAATGTTACACAGGCTGTTTGCAAGTTCAGGGAACATTGCCTTTAGCCACAGTGGTTGATCGAATGTTACACAGGCTGTTTGCAAGTTCAGGGAACATTGCCTTTAGCCACAGTGGTTGATCGAATGTTACACAGGCTGTTTGCAAGTTCAGGGAACATTGCCTTTAGCCACAGTGGTTGATCGAATGTTACACGGGCTGTTTGCAAGTTCAGGGAACATTGCCTTTAGCCACAGTGGTTGATCGAATGTTACACAGGCTGTTTGCAAGTTCAGGGAACATTGCCTTTAGCCACAGTGGTTGATCGAATGTTACACGGGCTGTTTGCAAGTTCAGGGAACATTGCCTTTAGCCACAGTGGTTGATCGAATGTTACACAGGCTGTTTGCAAGTTCAGGGAACATTGCCTTTAGCCACAGTGGTTGATCGAATGTTACACAGGCTGTTTGCAAGTTCAGGGAACATTGCCTTTAGCCACAGTGGTTGATCGAATGTTACACAGGCTGTTTGCAAGTTCAGGGAACATTGCCTTTAGCCACAGTGGTTGATCGAATGTTACACAGGCTGTTTGCAAGTTCAGGGAACATTGCCTTTAGCCACAGTGGTTGATCGAATGTTACACAGGCTGTTTGCAAGTTCAGGGAACATTGCCTTTAGCCACAGTGGTTGATCGAATGTTACACAGGCTGTTTGCAAGTTCAGGGAACATTGCCTTTAGCCACAGTGGTTGATCGAATGTTACACAGGCTGTTTGCAAGTTCAGGGAACATTGCCTTTAGCCACAGTGGTTGATCGAATGTTACACAGGCTGTTTGCAAGTTCAGGGAACATTGCCTTTAGCCACAGTGGTTGATCGAATGTTACACAGACTGTTTGCAAGTTCAGGGAACATTGCCTTTAGCCACAGTGGTTGATCGAATGTTACACAGGCTGTTTGCAAGTTCAGGGAACATTGCCTTTAGCCACAGTGGTTGATCGAATGTTACACAGGCTGTTTGCAAGTTCAGGGAACATTGCCTTTAGCCACAGTGGTTGATCGAATGTTACACGGGCTGTTTGCAAGTTCAGGGAACATTGCCTTTAGCCACAGTGGTTGATCGAATGTTACACAGGCTGTTTGCAAGTTCAGGGAACATTGCCTTTAGCCACAGTGGTTGATCGAATGTTACACAGGCTGTTTGCAAGTTCAGGGAACATTGCCTTTAGCCACAGTGGTTGATCGAATGTTACACAGGCTGTTTGCAAGTTCAGGGAACATTGCCTTTAGCCACAGTGGTTGATCGAATGTTACACAGGCTGTTTGCAAGTTCAGGGAACATTGCCTTTAGCCACAGTGGTTGATCGAATGTTACACAGGCTGTTTGCAAGTTCAGGGAACATTGCCTTTAGCCACAGTGGTTGATCGAATGTTACACAGGCTGTTTGCAAGTTCAGGGAACATTGCCTTTAGCCACAGTGGTTGATCGAATGTTACACAGGCTGTTTGCAAGTTCAGGGAACATTGCCTTTAGCCACAGTGGTTGATCGAATGTTACACAGGCTGTTTGCAAGTTCAGGGAACATTGCCTTTAGCCACAGTGGTTGATCGAATGTTACACAGGCTGTTTGCAAGTTCAGGGAACATTGCCTTTAGCCACAGTGGTTGATCGAATGTTACACAGGCTGTTTGCAAGTTCAGGGAACATTGCCTTTAGCCACAGTGGTTGATCGAATGTTACACAGGCTGTTTGCAAGTTCAGGGAACATTGCCTTTAGCCACAGTGGTTGATCGAATGTTACACAGGCTGTTTGCAAGTTCAGGGAACATTGCCTTTAGCCACAGTGGTTGATCGAATGTTACACAGGCTGTTTGCAAGTTCAGGGAACATTGCCTTTAGCCACAGTGGTTGATCGAATGTTACACAGGCTGTTTGCAAGTTCAGGGAACATTGCCTTTAGCCACAGTGGTTGATCGAATGTTACACAGGCTGTTTGCAAGTTCAGGGAACATTGCCTTTAGCCACAGTGGTTGATCGAATGTTACACAGGCTGTTTGCAAGTTCAGGGAACATTGCCTTTAGCCACAGTGGTTGATCGAATGTTACACAGGCTGTTTGCAAGTTCAGGGAACATTGCCTTTAGCCACAGTGGTTGATCGAATGTTACACAGGCTGTTTGCAAGTTCAGGGAACATTGCCTTTAGCCACAGTGGTTGATCGAATGTTACACAGGCTGTTTGCAAGTTCAGGGAACATTGCCTTTAGCCACAGTGGTTGATCGAATGTTACACAGGCTGTTTGCAAGTTCAGGGAACATTGCCTTTAGCCACAGTGGTTGATCGAATGTTACACAGGCTGTTTGCAAGTTCAGGGAACATTGCCTTTAGCCACAGTGGTTGATCGAATGTTACACAGGCTGTTTGCAAGTTCAGGGAACATTGCCTTTAGCCACAGTGGTTGATCGAATGTTACACAGGCTGTTTGCAAGTTCAGGGAACATTGCCTTTAGCCACAGTGGTTGATCGAATGTTACACAGGCTGTTTGCAAGTTCAGGGAACATTGCCTTTAGCCACAGTGGTTGATCGAATGTTACACAGGCTGTTTGCAAGTTCAGGGAACATTGCCTTTAGCCACAGTGGTTGATCGAATGTTACACAGGCTGTTTGCAAGTTCAGGGAACATTGCCTTTAGCCACAGTGGTTGATCGAATGTTACACAGGCTGTTTGCAAGTTCAGGGAACATTGCCTTTAGCCACAGTGGTTGATCGAATGTTACACAGGCTGTTTGCAAGTTCAGGGAACATTGCCTTTAGCCACAGTGGTTGATCGAATGTTACACAGGCTGTTTGCAAGTTCAGGGAACATTGCCTTTAGCCACAGTGGTTGATCGAATGTTACACAGGCTGTTTGCAAGTTCAGGGAACATTGCCTTTAGCCACAGTGGTTGATCGAATGTTACACAGGCTGTTTGCAAGTTCAGGGAACATTGCCTTTAGCCACAGTGGTTGATCGAATGTTACACAGGCTGTTTGCAAGTTCAGGGAACATTGCCTTTAGCCACAGTGGTTGATCGAATGTTACACAGGCTGTTTGCAAGTTCAGGGAACATTGCCTTTAGCCACAGTGGTTGATCGAATGTTACACAGGCTGTTTGCAAGTTCAGGGAACATTGCCTTTAGCCACAGTGGTTGATCGAATGTTACACAGGCTGTTTGCAAGTTCAGGGAACATTGCCTTTAGCCACAGTGGTTGATCGAATGTTACACGGGCTGTTTGCAAGTTCAGGGAACATTGCCTTTAGCCACAGTGGTTGATCGAATGTTACACAGACTGTTTGCAAGTTCAGGGAACATTGCCTTTAGCCACAGTGGTTGATCGAATGTTACACGGGCTGTTTGCAAGTTCAGGGAACATTGCCTTTAGCCACAGTGGTTGATCGAATGTTACACAGGCTGTTTGCAAGTTCAGGGAACATTGCCTTTAGCCACAGTGGTTGATCGAATGTTACACAGGCTGTTTGCAAGTTCAGGGAACATTGCCTTTAGCCACAGTGGTTGATCGAATGTTACACAGGCTGTTTGCAAGTTCAGGGAACATTGCCTTTAGCCACAGTGGTTGATCGAATGTTACACAGGCTGTTTGCAAGTTCAGGGAACATTGCCTTTAGCCACAGTGGTTGATCGAATGTTACACAGGCTGTTTGCAAGTTCAGGGAACATTGCCTTTAGCCACAGTGGTTGATCGAATGTTACACAGGCTGTTTGCAAGTTCAGGGAACATTGCCTTTAGCCACAGTGGTTGATCGAATGTTACACAGGCTGTTTGCAAGTTCAGGGAACATTGCCTTTAGCCACAGTGGTTGATCGAATGTTACACAGGCTGTTTGCAAGTTCAGGGAACATTGCCTTTAGCCACAGTGGTTGATCGAATGTTACACAGGCTGTTTGCAAGTTCAGGGAACATTGCCTTTAGCCACAGTGGTTGATCGAATGTTACACAGGCTGTTTGCAAGTTCAGGGAACATTGCCTTTAGCCACAGTGGTTGATCGAATGTTACACAGGCTGTTTGCAAGTTCAGGGAACATTGCCTTTAGCCACAGTGGTTGATCGAATGTTACACAGGCTGTTTGCAAGTTCAGGGAACATTGCCTTTAGCCACAGTGGTTGATCGAATGTTACACAGGCTGTTTGCAAGTTCAGGGAACATTGCCTTTAGCCACAGTGGTTGATCGAATGTTACACAGGCTGTTTGCAAGTTCAGGGAACATTGCCTTTAGCCACAGTGGTTGATCGAATGTTACACAGGCTGTTTGCAAGTTCAGGGAACATTGCCTTTAGCCACAGTGGTTGATCGAATGTTACACAGGCTGTTTGCAAGTTCAGGGAACATTGCCTTTAGCCACAGTGGTTGATCGAATGTTACACGGACTGTTTGCAAGTTCAGGGAACATTGCCTTTAGCCACAGTGGTTGATCGAATGTTACACAGGCTGTTTGCAAGTTCAGGGAACATTGCCTTTAGCCACAGTGGTTGATCGAATGTTACACAGGCTGTTTGCAAGTTCAGGGAACATTGCCTTTAGCCACAGTGGTTGATCGAATGTTACACAGGCTGTTTGCAAGTTCAGGGAACATTGCCTTTAGCCACAGTGGTTGATCGAATGTTACATAGGCTGTTTGCAAGTTCAGGGAACATTGCCTTTAGCCACAGTGGTTGATCGAATGTTACACAGGCTGTTTGCAAGTTCAGGGAACATTGCCTTTAGCCACAGTGGTTGATCGAATGTTACACAGGCTGTTTGCAAGTTCAGGGAACATTGCCTTTAGCCACAGTGGTTGATCGAATGTTACACAGGCTGTTTGCAAGTTCAGGGAACATTGCCTTTAGCCACAGTGGTTGATCGAATGTTACACAGGCTGTTTGCAAGTTCAGGGAACATTGCCTTTAGCCACAGTGGTTGATCGAATGTTACACAGGCTGTTTGCAAGTTCAGGGAACATTGCCTTTAGCCACAGTGGTTGATCGAATGTTACACAGGCTGTTTGCAAGTTCAGGGAACATTGCCTTTAGCCACAGTGGTTGATCGAATGTTACACAGGCTGTTTGCAAGTTCAGGGAACATTGCCTTTAGCCACAGTGGTTGATCGAATGTTACACAGGCTGTTTGCAAGTTCAGGGAACATTGCCTTTAGCCACAGTGGTTGATCGAATGTTACACTGGCTGTTTGCAAGTTCAGGGAACATTGCCTTTAGCCACAGTGGTTGATCGAATGTTACACGGGCTGTTTGCAAGTTCAGGGAACATTGCCTTTAGCCACAGTGGTTGATCGAATGTTACACGGGCTGTTTGCAAGTTCAGGGAACATTGCCTTTAGCCACAGTGGTTGATCGAATGTTACACAGACTGTTTGCAAGTTCAGGGAACATTGCCTTTAGCCACAGTGGTTGATCGAATGTTACACAGGCTGTTTGCAAGTTCAGGGAACATTGCCTTTAGCCACAGTGGTTGATCGAATGTTACACAGACTGTTTGCAAGTTCAGGGAACATTGCCTTTAGCCACAGTGGTTGATCGAATGTTACACAGGCTGTTTGCAAGTTCAGGGAACATTGCCTTTAGCCACAGTGGTTGATCGAATGTTACACAGACTGTTTGCAAGTTCAGGGAACATTGCCTTTAGCCACAGTGGTTGATCGAATGTTACACAGGCTGTTTGCAAGTTCAGGGAACATTGCCTTTAGCCACAGTGGTTGATCGAATGTTACACAGGCTGTTTGCAAGTTCAGGGAACATTGCCTTTAGCCACAGTGGTTGATCGAATGTTACACAGGCTGTTTGCAAGTTCAGGGAACATTGCCTTTAGCCACAGTGGTTGATCGAATGTTACATAGGCTGTTTGCAAGTTCAGGGAACATTGCCTTTAGCCACAGTGGTTGATCGAATGTTACACAGGCTGTTTGCAAGTTCAGGGAACATTGCCTTTAGCCACAGTGGTTGATCGAATGTTACACAGGCTGTTTGCAAGTTCAGAGAACATTGCCTTTAGCCACAGTGGTTGATCGAATGTTACACAGACTGTTTGCAAGTTCAGGGAACATTGCCTTTAGCCACAGTGGTTGATCGAATGTTACACAGGCTGTTTGCAAGTTCAGGGAACATTGCCTTTAGCCACAGTGGTTGATCGAATGTTACACAGACTGTTTGCAAGTTCAGGGAACATTGCCTTTAGCCACAGTGGTTGATCGAATGTTACACAGGCTGTTTGCAAGTTCAGGGAACATTGCCTTTAGCCACAGTGGTTGATCGAATGTTACACAGGCTGTTTGCAAGTTCAGGGAACATTGCCTTTAGCCACAGTGGTTGATCGAATGTTACACGGGCTGTTTGCAAGTTCAGGGAACATTGCCTTTAGCCACAGTGGTTGATCGAATGTTACATAGGCTGTTTGCAAGTTCAGGGAACATTGCCTTTAGCCACAGTGGTTGATCGAATGTTACACGGGCTGTTTGCAAGTTCAGGGAACATTGCCTCTAGCCACAGTGGTTGATCGAATGTTACACGGGCTGTTTGCAAGTTCAGGGAACATTGCCTTTAGCCACAGTGGTTGATCGAATGTTACACAGGCTGTTTGCAAGTTCAGGGAACATTGCCTTTAGCCACAGTGGTTGATCGAATGTTACATAGGCTGTTTGCAAGTTCAGGGAACATTGCCTTTAGCCACAGTGGTTGATCGAATGTTACACAGGCTGTTTGCAAGTTCAGGGAACATTGCCTTTAGCCACAGTGGTTGATCGAATGTTACACAGGCTGTTTGCAAGTTCAGAGAACATTGCCTTTAGCCACAGTGGTTGATCGAATGTTACACAGACTGTTTGCAAGTTCAGGGAACATTGCCTTTAGCCACAGTGGTTGATCGAATGTTACACAGGCTGTTTGCAAGTTCAGGGAACATTGCCTTTAGCCACAGTGGTTGATCGAATGTTACACAGACTGTTTGCAAGTTCAGGGAACATTGCCTTTAGCCACAGTGGTTGATCGAATGTTACACAGGCTGTTTGCAAGTTCAGGGAACATTGCCTTTAGCCACAGTGGTTGATCGAATGTTACACAGGCTGTTTGCAAGTTCAGGGAACATTGCCTTTAGCCACAGTGGTTGATCGAATGTTACACGGGCTGTTTGCAAGTTCAGGGAACATTGCCTTTAGCCACAGTGGTTGATCGAATGTTACATAGGCTGTTTGCAAGTTCAGGGAACATTGCCTTTAGCCACAGTGGTTGATCGAATGTTACACGGGCTGTTTGCAAGTTCAGGGAACATTGCCTCTAGCCACAGTGGTTGATCGAATGTTACACGGGCTGTTTGCAAGTTCAGGGAACATTGCCTTTAGCCACAGTGGTTGATCGAATGTTACACAGGCTGTTTGCAAGTTCAGGGAACATTGCCTTTAGCCACAGTGGTTGATCGAATGTTACACAGGCTGTTTGCAAGTTCAGGGAACATTGCCTTTAGCCACAGTGGTTGATCGAATGTTACATAGACTGTTTGCAAGTTCAGGGAACATTGCCTTTAGCCACAGTGGTTGATCGAATGTTACACAGGCTGTTTGCAAGTTCAGGGAACATTGCCTTTAGCCACAGTGGTTGATCGAATGTTACACAGGCTGTTTGCAAGTTCAGGGAACATTGCCTTTAGCCACAGTGGTTGATCGAATGTTACACAGGCTGTTTGCAAGTTCAGGGAACATTGCCTTTAGCCACAGTGGTTGATCGAATGTTACACAGGCTGTTTGCAAGTTCAGGGAACATTGCCTTTAGCCACAGTGGTTGATCGAATGTTACATAGGCTGTTTGCAAGTTCAGGGAACATTGCCTTTAGCCACAGTGGTTGATCGAATGTTACACGGGCTGTTTGCAAGTTCAGGGAACATTGCCTTTAGCCACAGTGGTTGATCGAATGTTACACGGGCTGTTTGCAAGTTCAGGGAACATTGCCTTTAGCCACAGTGGTTGATCGAATGTTACACAGGCTGTTTGCAAGTTCAGGGAACATTGCCTTTAGCCACAGTGGTTGATCGAATGTTACATAGGCTGTTTGCAAGTTCAGGGAACATTGCCTTTAGCCACAGTGGTTGATCGAATGTTACACAGGCTGTTTGCAAGTTCAGGGAACATTGCCTTTAGCCACAGTGGTTGATCGAATGTTACACAGGCTGTTTGCAAGTTCAGGGAACATTGCCTTTAGCCACAGTGGTTGATCGAATGTTACACAGGCTGTTTGCAAGTTCAGGGAACATTGCCTTTAGCCACAGTGGTTGATCGAATGTTACACAGGCTGTTTGCAAGTTCAGGGAACATTGCCTTTAGCCACAGTGGTTGATCGAATGTTACACGGGCTGTTTGCAAGTTCAGGGAACATTGCCTTTAGCCACAGTGGTTGATCGAATGTTACACAGGCTGTTTGCAAGTTCAGGGAACATTGCCTTTAGCCACAGTGGTTGATCGAATGTTACACGGGCTGTTTGCAAGTTCAGGGAACATTGCCTTTAGCCACAGTGGTTGATCGAATGTTACACGGGCTGTTTGCAAGTTCAGGGAACATTGCCTTTAGCCACAGTGGTTGATCGAATGTTACACGGGCTGTTTGCAAGTTCAGGGAACATTGCCTTTAGCCACAGTGGTTGATCGAATGTTACACAGGCTGTTTGCAAGTTCAGGGAACATTGCCTTTAGCCACAGTGGTTGATCGAATGTTACACAGGCTGTTTGCAAGTTCAGGGAACATTGCCTTTAGCCACAGTGGTTGATCGAATGTTACACAGGCTGTTTGCAAGTTCAGGGAACATTGCCTTTAGCCACAGTGGTTGATCGAATGTTACACAGGCTGTTTGCAAGTTCAGGGAACATTGCCTTTAGCCACAGTGGTTGATCGAATGTTACACAGGCTGTTTGCAAGTTCAGGGAACATTGCCTTTAGCCACAGTGGTTGATCTAATGTTACACAGGCTGTTTGCAAGTTCAGGGAACATTGCCTTTAGCCACAGTGGTTGATCGAATGTTACACAGGCTGTTTGCAAGTTCAGGGAACATTGCCTTTAGCCACAGTGGTTGATCGAATGTTACACGGGCTGTTTGCAAGTTCAGGGAACATTGCCTTTAGCCACAGTGGTTGATCGAATGTTACACAGGCTGTTTGCAAGTTCAGGGAACATTGCCTTTAGCCACAGTGGTTGATCGAATGTTACACAGGCTGTTTGCAAGTTCAGGGAACATTGCCTTTAGCCACAGTGGTTGATCGAATGTTACACAGGCTGTTTGCAAGTTCAGGGAACATTGCCTTTAGCCACAGTGGTTGATCGAATGTTACACGGGCTGTTTGCAAGTTCAGGGAACATTGCCTTTAGCCACAGTGGTTGATCGAATGTTACACAGACTGTTTGCAAGTTCAGGGAACATTGCCTTTAGCCACAGTGGTTGATCGAATGTTACACAGGCTGGTTGCAAGTTCAGGGAACATTGCCTTTAGCCACAGTAGTTGATCGAATGTTACACAGACTGTTTGCAAGTTCAGGGAACATTGCCTTTAGCCACAGTGGTTGATCGAATGTTACACAGGCTGTTTGCAAGTTCAGGGAACATTGCCTTTAGCCACAGTGGTTGATCGAATGTTACACAGACTGTTTGCAAGTTCAGGGAACATTGCCTTTAGCCACAGTGGTTGATCGAATGTTACACAGACTGTTTGCAAGTTCAGGGAACATTGCCTCTAGCCACAGTGGTTGATCGAATGTTACACGGGCTGTTTGCAAGTTCAGGGAACATTGCCTTTAGCCACAGTGGTTGATCTAATGTTACACAGGCTGTTTGCAAGTTCAGGGAACATTGCCTTTAGCCACAGTGGTTGATCGAATGTTACACAGACTGTTTGCAAGTTCAGGGAACATTGCCTTTAGCCACAGTGGTTGATCGAATGTTACACAGGCTGTTTGCAAGTTCAGGGAACATTGCCTTTAGCCACAGTGGTTGATCGAATGTTACACAGGCTGTTTGCAAGTTCAGGGAACATTGCCTTTAGCCACAGTGGTTGATCGAATGTTACACAGGCTGTTTGCAAGTTCAGGGAACATTGCCTTTAGCCACAGTGGTTGATCGAATGTTACACAGGCTGTTTGCAAGTTCAGGGAACATTGCCTTTAGCCACAGTGGTTGATCGAATGTTACATGGGCTGTTTGCAAGTTCAGGGAACATTGCCTTTAGCCACAGTGGTTGATCGAATGTTACACAGGCTGTTTGCAAGTTCAGGGAACATTGCCTTTAGCCACAGTGGTTGATCGAATGTTACACAGGCTGTTTGCAAGTTCAGGGAACATTGCCTTTAGCCACAGTGGTTGATCGAATGTTACACAGGCTGTTTGCAAGTTCAGGGAACATTGCCTTTAGCCACAGTGGTTGATCGAATGTTACACAGGCTGTTTGCAAGTTCAGGGAACATTGCCTTTAGCCACAGTGGTTGATCGAATGTTACACAGGCTGTTTGCAAGTTCAGGGAACATTGCCTTTAGCCACAGTGGTTGATCGAATGTTACACAGGCTGTTTGCAAGTTCAGGGAACATTGCCTTTAGCCACAGTGGTTGATCGAATGTTACACAGGCTGTTTGCAAGTTCAGGGAACATTGCCTTTAGCCACAGTGGTTGATCGAATGTTACACGGGCTGTTTGCAAGTTCAGGGAACATTGCCTTTAGCCACAGTGGTTGATCGAATGTTACACAGGCTGTTTGCAAGTTCAGGGAACATTGCCTTTAGCCACAGTGGTTGATCGAATGTTACACAGGCTGTTTGCAAGTTCAGGGAACATTGCCTTTAGCCACAGTGGTTGATCTAATGTTACACAGGCTGTTTGCAAGTTCAGGGAACATTGCCTTTAGCCACAGTGGTTGATCGAATGTTACACAGACTGTTTGCAAGTTCAGGGAACATTGCCTTTAGCCACAGTGGTTGATCGAATGTTACACAGGCTGTTTGCAAGTTCAGGGAACATTGCCTTTAGCCACAGTGGTTGATCGAATGTTACACAGGCTGTTTGCAAGTTCAGGGAACATTGCCTTTAGCCACAGTGGTTGATCGAATGTTACACAGGCTGTTTGCAAGTTCAGGGAACATTGCCTTTAGCCACAGTGGTTGATCGAATGTTACACAGGCTGTTTGCAAGTTCAGGGAACATTGCCTTTAGCCACAGTGGTTGATCGAATGTTACACGGGCTGTTTGCAAGTTCAGGGAACATTGCCTTTAGCCACAGTGGTTGATCGAATGTTACACAGACTGTTTGCAAGTTCAGGGAACATTGCCTTTAGCCACAGTGGTTGATCGAATGTTACACAGGCTGGTTGCAAGTTCAGGGAACATTGCCTTTAGCCACAGTGGTTGATCGAATGTTACACAGGCTGTTTGCAAGTTCAGGGAACATTGCCTTTAGCCACAGTGGTTGATCGAATGTTACACAGGCTGTTTGCAAGTTCAGGGAACATTGCCTTTAGCCACAGTGGTTGATCGAATGTTACACGGACTGTTTGCAAGTTCAGGGAACATTGCCTTTAGCCACAGTGGTTGATCGAATGTTACACAGGCTGTTTGCAAGTTCAGGGAACATTGCCTTTAGCCACAGTGGTTGATCGAATGTTACACGGGCTGTTTGCAAGTTCAGGGAACATTGCCTTTAGCCACAGTGGTTGATCGAATGTTACATGGGCTGTTTGCAAGTTCAGGGAACATTGCCTTTAGCCACAGTGGTTGATCGAATGTTACACAGGCTGTTTGCAAGTTCAGGGAACATTGCCTTTAGCCACAGTGGTTGATCGAATGTTACATAGGCTGTTTGCAAGTTCAGGGAACATTGCCTTTAGCCACAGTGGTTGATCGAATGTTACACAGGCTGTTTGCAAGTTCAGGGAACATTGCCTTTAGCCACAGTGGTTGATCGAATGTTACACAGGCTGTTTGCAAGTTCAGGGAACATTGCCTTTAGCCACAGTGGTTGATCGAATGTTACACAGGCTGTTTGCAAGTTCAGGGAACATTGCCTTTAGCCACAGTGGTTGATCGAATGTTACACAGGCTGTTTGCAAGTTCAGGGAACATTGCCTTTAGCCACAGTGGTTGATCGAATGTTACACAGACTGTTTGCAAGTTCAGGGAACATTGCCTTTAGCCACAGTGGTTGATCGAATGTTACACAGGCTGTTTGCAAGTTCAGGGAACATTGCGTTTAGCCACAGTGGTTGATCGAATGTTACACAGGCTGTTTGCAAGTTCAGGGAACATTGCCTTTAGCCACAGTGGTTGATCGAATGTTACACAGACTGTTTGCAAGTTCAGGGAACATTGCCTTTAGCCACAGTGGTTGATCGAATGTTACACAGGCTGTTTGCAAGTTCAGGGAACATTGCCTTTAGCCACAGTGGTTGATCGAATGTTACACAGACTGTTTGCAAGTTCAGGGAACATTGCCTTTAGCCACAGTGGTTGATCGAATGTTACACAGGCTGTTTGCAAGTTCAGGGAACATTGCCTTTAGCCACAGTGGTTGATCGAATGTTACACAGGCTGTTTGCAAGTTCAGGGAACATTGCCTTTAGCCACAGTGGTTGATCGAATGTTACACAGGCTGTTTGCAAGTTCAGGGAACATTGCCTTTAGCCACAGTGGTTGATCGAATGTTACATAGGCTGTTTGCAAGTTCAGGGAACATTGCCTTTAGCCACAGTGGTTGATCGAATGTTACACGGACTGTTTGCAAGTTCAGGGAACATTGCCTTTAGCCACAGTGGTTGATCGAATGTTACACAGGCTGTTTGCAAGTTCAGGGAACATTGCCTTTAGCCACAGTGGTTGATCGAATGTTACACAGGCTGTTTGCAAGTTCAGGGAACATTGCCTTTAGCCACAGTGGTTGATCGAATATTACACAGGCTGTTTGCAAGTTCAGGGAACATTGCCTTTAGCCACAGTGGTTGATCGAATGTTACACAGGCTGTTTGCAAGTTCAGGGAACATTGCCTTTAGCCACAGTGGTTGATCGAATGTTACACAGGCTGTTTGCAAGTTCAGGGAACATTGCCTTTAGCCACAGTGGTTGATCGAATGTTACACAGGCTGTTTGCAAGTTCAGGGAACATTGCCTTTAGCCACAGTGGTTGATCGAATGTTACACAGACTGTTTGCAAGTTCAGGGAACATTGCCTTTAGCCACAGTGGTTGATCGAATGTTACACAGGCTGTTTGCAAGTTCAGGGAACATTGCCTTTAGCCACAGTGGTTGATCGAATGTTACACAGACTGTTTGCAAGTTCAGGGAACATTGCCTTTAGCCACAGTGGTTGATCGAATGTTACACAGGCTGTTTGCAAGTTCAGGGAACATTGCCTTTAGCCACAGTGGTTGATCGAATGTTACACAGGCTGTTTGCAAGTTCAGGGAACATTGCCTTTAGCCACAGTGGTTGATCGAATGTTACACAGGCTGTTTGCAAGTTCAGGGAACATTGCCTTTAGCCACAGTGGTTGATCGAATGTTACATAGGCTGTTTGCAAGTTCAGGGAACATTGCCTTTAGCCACAGTGGTTGATCGAATGTTACACGGGCTGTTTGCAAGTTCAGGGAACATTGCCTTTAGCCACAGTGGTTGATCGAATGTTACACGGGCTGTTTGCAAGTTCAGGGAACATTGCCTTTAGCCACAGTGGTTGATCGAATGTTACACAGGCTGTTTGCAAGTTCAGGGAACATTGCCTTTAGCCACAGTGGTTGATCGAATGTTACACAGGCTGTTTGCAAGTTCAGGGAACATTGCCTTTAGCCACAGTGGTTGATCGAATGTTACATAGACTGTTTGCAAGTTCAGGGAACATTGCCTTTAGCCACAGTGGTTGATCGAATGTTACACAGGCTGTTTGCAAGTTCAGGGAACATTGCCTTTAGCCACAGTGGTTGATCGAATGTTACACAGGCTGTTTGCAAGTTCAGGGAACATTGCCTTTAGCCACAGTGGTTGATCGAATGTTACACAGGCTGTTTGCAAGTTCAGGGAACATTGCCTTTAGCCACAGTGGTTGATCGAATGTTACACAGGCTGTTTGCAAGTTCAGGGAACATTGCCTTTAGCCACAGTGGTTGATCGAATGTTACATAGGCTGTTTGCAAGTTCAGGGAACATTGCCTTTAGCCACAGTGGTTGATCGAATGTTACACGGGCTGTTTGCAAATTCAGGGAACATTGCCTTTAGCCACAGTGGTTGATCGAATGTTACACGGGCTGTTTGCAAGTTCAGGGAACATTGCCTTTAGCCACAGTGGTTGATCGAATGTTACACAGGCTGTTTGCAAGTTCAGGGAACATTGCCTTTAGCCACAGTGGTTGATCGAATGTTACATAGGCTGTTTGCAAGTTCAGGGAACATTGCCTTTAGCCACAGTGGTTGATCGAATGTTACACAGGCTGTTTGCAAGTTCAGGGAACATTGCCTTTAGCCACAGTGGTTGATCGAATGTTACACAGGCTGTTTGCAAGTTCAGGGAACATTGCCTTTAGCCACAGTGGTTGATCGAATGTTACACAGGCTGTTTGCAAGTTCAGGGAACATTGCCTTTAGCCACAGTGGTTGATCGAATGTTACACAGGCTGTTTGCAAGTTCAGGGAACATTGCCTTTAGCCACAGTGGTTGATCGAATGTTACACAGGCTGTTTGCAAGTTCAGGGAACATTGCCTTTAGCCACAGTAGTTGATAGAATGTTACACGGGCTGTTTGCAAGTTCAGGGAACATTGCCTTTAGCCACAGTGGTTGATCGAATGTTACACGGGCTGTTTGCAAGTTCAGGGAACATTGCCTTTAGCCACAGTGGTTGATCGAATGTTACACGGGCTGTTTGCAAGTTCAGGGAACATTGCCTTTAGCCACAGTGGTTGATCGAATGTTACACGGGCTGTTTGCAAGTTCAGGGAACATTGCCTTTAGCCACAGTGGTTGATCGAATGTTACACAGGCTGTTTGCAAGTTCAGGGAACATTGCCTTTAGCCACAGTGGTTGATCGAATGTTACACAGGCTGTTTGCAAGTTCAGGGAACATTGCTTTTAGCCACAGTGGTTGATCGAATGTTACACGGGCTGTTTGCAAGTTCAGGGAACATTGCCTTTAGCCACAGTGGTTGATCGAATGTTACACGGGCTGTTTGCAAGTTCAGGGAACATTGCCTTTAGCCACAGTGGTTGATCGAATGTTACACAGGCTGTTTGCAAGTTCAGGGAACATTGCCTTTAGCCACAGTGGTTGATCGAATGTTACACAGGCTGTTTGCAAGTTCAGGGAACATTGCCTTTAGCCACAGTGGTTGATCGAATGTTACACAGGCTGTTTGCAAGTTCAGGGAACATTGCCTTTAGCCACAGTGGTTGATCGAATGTTACACGGGCTGTTTGCAAGTTCAGGGAACATTGCCTTTAGCCACAGTGGTTGATCGAATGTTACACGGGCTGTTTGCAAGTTCAGGGAACATTGCCTTTAGCCACAGTGGTTGATCGAATGTTACACAGGCTGTTTGCAAGTTCAGGGAACATTGCCTTTAGCCACAGTGGTTGATCGAATGTTACACAGACTGTTTGCAAGTTCAGGGAACATTGCCTTTAGCCACAGTGGTTGATCGAATGTTACACAGGCTGTTTGCAAGTTCAGGGAACATTGCCTTTAGCCACAGTGGTTGATCGAATGTTACACAGGCTGTTTGCAAGTTCAGGGAACATTGCCTTTAGCCACAGTGGTTGATCGAATGTTACACGGGCTGTTTGCAAGTTCAGGGAACATTGCCTTTAGCCACAGTGGTTGGTCGAATGTTACACAGGCTGTTTGCAAGTTCAGGGAACATTGCCTTTAGCCACAGTGGTTGATCGAATGTTACACAGACTGTTTGCAAGTTGAGGGAACATTGCCTTAGAGCGAAAACAATAGAATCTTAAGTAATGTCTCAAAAGATGATCGTGACATTTTCCAAAATATCTCCTAATGTTATTAGTTCAGGATAACTTTAAGAACTCCATGCCTTAAACAAACTGCAAAAATATTTTCAGTCAAACGGCGAAAATTCTGGGTTTTGAACGTTCAGTTTGACATGGAAATAGCTAAAGACCACTCCACCCCTCCCCATTTTACCCATTAGATTTCATTGTAAAAAAGTCGAAAATAATCCTTAGCTCAAACCATCGCCAATGAGGATTTTAGTATGCGATGCCGAGTGATGTTACACGTCGAATGACACCAAAAAAACGTGTGGGAATTTTGTCCAGGTGGACACACAAAATCTATCCACTACAACTAGACTAATAAGGAAGTATCAAGGTTGGATCCAGTACACTTAACCAAACATGAGATATGAACTAAGTTAAGCGAAACGCAAAATGTTAATCTTGAATTTTTTTTACCAATGCCACAGTCACCTTGACGTTTAACATTTTTGACCCCAATATCAGCGTGCCATGAAGTCTCTAAGGAAGCATATGTCCAAGTTTGTGTACAATATGATTAGCCAAAGATGAGATATGAAATGTTAAGTTGAACTAAACGCAAAATGTGAATGCTAAAAAAGTAGCTATAACCAAGGTCACAGTGACATTTTGTCATGTTCTGTCATTATATGGAAACGTGTCCAAGTTAGGCCCAGTATGATTAACCAAACATGGAATATGAATTTATGAGTTGAACTAAGCACAAACTGGACGACATCACCGCCGCCGAACGACGTGGTGGATATCATAATAGCTTGTTTTACTTCATAAAGTCGAGCTAACAAGAGGCCCAAGGGGCCTGTATCGCTCACCTGCAACATTTTCGGCCAGAATTCCAACAAGAACAAGGATGCGGCCAACGAAATGTCGTTAAAATCCACTCAGAGATTCTCTAGAAGACATTTTTAATTTCCCATTGCTTTACTATAGTAGCTTTCGACAGGAAAAAAAATCCAAGATGGTTACCAACCGGTTTATCCAACAGTTTTGAGTGGCATACTTGAAATTGGCATACACAAATTCCTAAGTAAAACAGTTTCAGCTCCAAAATACATAAAAAATTCCAATATGGTGACCAGTACACTGAACACTGATGAGTTGATGGCGGCCATGTCTTTAATGTACTAACATCCCTTCAACAAACTTGAATGGACCTTATAATTATATTTACCAAATTTCAGCCTGAACTCTTCGATTAGGGACGTCGTTTTCATGAAAATTACGTCATCCAAGGTGGATACCGAAGCATTTTGGCCAATCATATTCCCTCGAACAAACATGATTCAGCTGTTGCTGTCGATAATGTTTCATGAGTTTTGAATCACTCCTATTTCATAGACTTTTAGACATTTCTTTGGCCAAAATCCAATATGGCCGCTGGACAAATTGGACGAACCACTTTATTTAAACAAACTAATTCCTATGGCGCACGGATGGTTCTGACCAAATTCGGTTAAAATCGGTCCAGTGGTTCTTAAGATATTTTAAATTTGCAATTGCTTTAGTATGGGGCTTTTTGGTGGTAAAAAGTTCAAGATGGCAGCCAAACCGTTTATCTAACAGTTTCGAATGTAGCAAATTTGAAATCATTATGCCTAAGTACCTATATAAAACCAATTCTGTCTTTAAAATTCATCAAATAAAAAAATCCAATATGACCGAAAACCACTTTACATGTTGTTTGGTCCACGGCTACCATGTTTTTTGACATATTAATCTCCCTTAAACAAACCTTATGGACTCTTAGTCCTAATCATCTCTCAAATTTTGGCCTGATATGTTTAGCGGTTCTGGAGATTTCGCGAAAAATATGTTATCTAAGATGGCCACTAAAGTATTTGGTCAATCAAGTTCCTTTGAACAAACTTGGTCTATCCGTTGCCTTAGATGATGTTCTATGACTCTGTAACTAGACAAAAAGCAATGCACAACAGATATTAGGAAGTATGCTTTTATATTCTGAGTAACAGATATGTGGAATAGCTTACCAGAAGCTATTGTAAATTCGAAATCAGTTTTTGCATTTGAAGTGGCTTTAGATAAATTTGGGACGACCAACATGTAACATTTGATTTCACCTCAGAGTATTGGATGCCCGGAAGTCCTGATCGTGGATCATCTTTAATTGATTAAGATGGGGGCATCGATGCTGGTAAACAGTCTGAGCCGATAGAAAAATCTTAGCAGGTCCTAGAAGTTTCGAATCAATTTCCTAAGAAATTTTGAATTTTGAGATGCTTCTAATAATTGCCCAAAATCCCAATTGGCCGATCCGCTTTATTTGACCAAACTAGAATCCCTATGGTTAAAATCAGTCCACTGGTTCTCGAGAAAACATTTTAAAATTCCTATAGCCTTAGTATGGGAGTTCTTGGTGGGGCTAAAATCCAAGACAGCCACCAACAGTATCGAAAGTGGCAAACTTGAAGTCGGCATACCCAAAAAAATATAAACAATTTCGGCTTCAAAATCCATCAAAATAAAAATTTCCAATATAGCTACCATGATGCTGAATTCTGATTGATGGTTTCATGTACTAACGTCCATAGAACAAACATGAATGACCCTTAGTTCCTAATTATACTTCTTTGAGCATAATTCCTTCAGGAATTCAGAAAATTAGGTCATCCAAGTCCCCTTGAACAAACTTGGTCCAGCTGTTGCCGTAGATGATTTTTTACAATTTTTTAATCTATTTGCAAAGCGGTCTCGTAGATTTTTCAAGACTTTTCTAAAAATAGGTAAAAATACAAGAATTTTTCTGAGCAAATTTGGTTAAATTCACGCCACTGGTTCTCAAGAAGAGAATTTAAATTCCTGTTGTTTAAGTGGGAGTATTTAGCTGGATAAAATCCAAGATGGCCATCAAATCTTTTATGCAACAGTTTCACATGTGGCAAATTTGAAATCAGCATGTCTAAAAACTTATACAAAACTAATTTAGGCTTCAAAATCGAACATATATGGCTGCCATTTTTACTGGTCCATGTTTTTAACCCATTAACTCCCCTCAAACTTTAATGGCCCTTAGTCCCTAATCATTTCTCCCAAATTTTGGCGGTTGGGGGAGGTCGTTTTCACGAAAACTAGGTCATAGAAAATGGCTGCCGAATCATTTGGCCAATCAATCTCACATGAACCAACTTTGTTCAGCTCTTGCCATAGATGATGTTTCATGAGTTTTGAATCGATCTTTTAGACGTTTCTAAAAAACTCTAAATACAAGATGGCCACCAGTCCAATTGCCTTTGTCACAACAAACTTGTGTCCCTATGACCCAAGGATGTCTCTTGAAATCCATCTAATGATTCTTGAGAGGATGCCGTTTAAAGGAAACATTTACTGATGACAGAAGAATGATGGACAGACAGCTGGTCTAAATGGCATATGCTCACTTGGGCTTTCAGGCCAGGTGAGCTAAAATGGAACTGTTCTCGTCTATCACGTGTATGGTGTGATGTAGTACACCACACAAAGGGTTTATGAGTATGTTAGTTAAAAATGAAAACAAGCCTTTCTGCCATTCATTCTGATGGTGGGAATGTGGGTTTAGGAGAGAACCTAGATCTGCTGAACATTCTGGCTCAGGACATCCAAGGATTCTCCGGATTCCTTTGATATGAAGGATTTTGATGGTGCCGTTGTGGTGCACTGGTTTCCATCTCCGAACTGTGTCATTTGATGAGTATGCTGTCCATGTCTGACTTACTTACTGTCTGACTTACTTACTTACTTTAGCCTTTCGTTTCTTTTGGAACATAGGCCATCAACAAAGGTTTGCCAGCATCCCCTCTCCTGGGAAATCCTCTCGAACTGTTGCCATTCGTATCCTGTCTGTCTGATGTCGGCATCAAGGTCATTCCTCGAGGTAATTCTTGGCCGCCCTCTTCTTTGTCCCAGTGTGTGTGTGTTTGTGCGTGTGCGTGCGCGTGTGCATGCGCACGCGTGTGTGTGCTTGTGCATGTGTGTGCAGATTAATGCTTGTCTGATTGTTTTGGAGACAAGCCATCTCATCTTTGCCTCTTCTATCGCCATTTGGTGGCCTCTCCTCTGGCACTGCTTGACAAATATCTGGATCCTCCTCAATGTAATCTTGGTTATTTGCCATGCCACTGCTTCATACAACAACACTGACTTTACGTTAGAGTTGAACAAGCATATCTTTGTGGCGCTAATGAATTTCTTGGAGCTCTAGACTTTCCTCAATAAAAGTAATGCTGCTCTTGCCTTGCTGATTGTGGTCTCACGTCAGCCTCTGTTCCACCTATCTTTCTTGTCCATATCTTGGTTTCGTGAATTATGAAAGTTAGAACCCACTAATCTAGTTAAGTGGTATGGAACAGAGCTCATCAGGAGCACCAAAATATTCACAAGACGGAAGTGAGGAAAAGGCATTTGGAGATTTCTGAACATACAAAGAAAGATTGTTTTCCTCTCATCAGCCCTTGCATAATCTTTGCCTTCTTCCCCAAGCAGATGTCCACCATGGACAGACTCCGCTGAAGACATGGAAGTCATTATTGTATCTGGTTCTATATTCATTCTTCAAGAAACTGATCCATAAAGCAGAAAAGGTGCTGGATGGTATGATGAATGTTTGTACCATGTGTCGGGTGCACATACGAGAGGTGTTCAGTTTATTTTGTCACAAATTTCAAATAAGTATTTAATCAACAATAATTTATCACAAAATAATTTCATTGCAGATGTTCAATTTGAGACCCATGAGCATGATATATCAGTCTACAGCGCTTAGGCCAAGAAGAAAGGGCTTTATTGATCACAGTTTGACTTAGTGCCTTACATTCGGTTTTGAGAGCACGTTTTAGACTTAAGACTTGTAACTTTCCACTTCTGTAGACGGCGCTTGACAATCCCCCAGATACTAAAGTCCATAGGGGCAGCATCCGGCGACTTCGGCAGCCATTCTTCAGGGCCAATGAATTTAACATTGTTCTGCTTTAAGTATGTTAAGCTCTTTCGTGCAGCATGAGAGGAGGCACTATCTTGGTGAAAAACCATGTCCTTCTGTTTGTTCCCTGGGAATAATTTAGGAACATCATGTTTCAAAAAAGGTCTCAAAACATGTTTGATGTAATAATCAGCATTGATTTTCACATTCCGATCAATGAATTTAAGACTGGTCTTTCCATAATGACTAATGCCTGCCCATACCATGAAACCAGTTATGAAACTGTCACGTTTAACAAACTTCAACTTATCCATATCAATTTGTCCTTTCCTAACATAACAGACTCGCCGTTTTCCGTAGCTTCCACCTAGATAAAACATAGCCTCATCTGTGGTGACAAAGTTTTTCCACTTCCCCGCACACAGCTTCAGGTACAGCCTCCAGCTCCTCTTCCTCCTCTTTTCAACCTGCTCTAGGGATAGTTTATGAACCAAACATTTTTTTCTCAGTTTTGCCTTGATAACACTGTTTATGGTGTTATTTACGGATCCCAAACTAATTCCTAATAGATTGCTCATCTCACGTTGTGTCGGTGGGTTAATTCTTGCTATCATTTTCTTCACATTGTCTATCACTTGTTTTGATACTACAGTTCGTCTTCAGCAGATTTTTCATGTTAGATTCGTCAATTGTCGTTCTTTTCCGATGTTATTCTTTACGCGATAAATGGTCCTCACACTGACACTGATATTTTCTTTCAAAAGTTCATTTCTGATCAGTGACGGCGTCATTCCCCTCCTCAAAAGATGGAGAATTATACCCTCCGCTCTCTCGCTTATTTTATGTCTTGGCATGTTGAAAACTTTTAACAAACTAAACTAGCGAGTCGGTAAGCTCGTGGGCTGTGTAAAAAGGTATTGTGAGTGAGACAATTGACCAAAAGTGTGCAGCAAGAAATCATGCAATCTTATGACAAAATAAACTGAACACCTCTCGTATCTGGTATGGATATACTCGTCATCCACATTTACAAGTTCCATCTTCCGGGTTAAGATGTGAGCATTTGGGTTGCTGTTGGTAGGGCATTGGGCAAGTAGTTTACATAACCTCACATCAATGGCATATATATGACATCCGGAACTGAGAAATTTCTAGCACTTTCTCCATTGTACTGCTTACACAGGATGGGATACCACTCGTTGGAGATTCTAAATAGCAACGATGTAGTGCCACACACACAGAAACACACCCAAACCCCTTTTGGATCGGCTGTCCCTCAAAATCGGCTCATGCTCCTCAAAATTTGACATTGTATCACTGGTAGTCAGCATGGAGAAGAATCAGCTACCCTAAGGTGACCTATACGCTCCCTTATATGGCACTCAACCCGCACACCAAAGTAGATGGAGATACTCACACTTCCAGCTATTGGACTGCTTGACAGTTATATTTTATGACAAGACCAGTCACCAAGAACTTGTTAATGAAGCAAGGAATACATTGAAATGTGAAAGACAATGGAGGTCATTCCACATACCCGGGTTCCGATGATGCAACACCTAAGGAGAGTTGCCTATTAGAAACATTTGTATGAGATATGAGATAATGGTTGATTTCTGTGCAATTTACGCAGCATGCGATATCCGGATTATAAATTCGCTATAACTATTGAATGCCATGAGTTGACATTATTGTGTGTACAGAGCGGGATTTCCCAAACAAAAATGCACCCGCTGCATGTGAACTGGACAATGGACCTTTCCAATTTATCCCTCCATCATGTGATGTCATAATCAACTATGTGACATATAGGATGACATCATAATCATGATGTCATGAATGACTCAATTTAGTCTGTCTTAAACGCATAAGTCTGACAAATTGTACGAATTGTATGTCATTGCTATTTAATAAACAGGCTGTTGAACATTTTGAAACTAGTTTGACTGGGCGCTGTCAAATTAGTTTCAAAATATTCAACAGCTTACCTGCAGTTATCTGGAAATTGATATGTAGGGAGTTCAGAGATCGATCAATCCCAAATGAGCATGGTGTGGGTGGAGCTTAACTAGAGATGGGCGGGGATTAGCTAAAACTGGAAAGGTCCATTGTTAGCTGGCTCTTGATGCGCAAGCACGTAGGATGTATTCATGACACTAGCTTGACAGCTAATATGTTTAGTGCAAGTGTATCAATTTCCATTAGAAAATACGAGAACGCTGGTGTTTATTTCGACAATAATGCTTCTGAAAGTTGCTGCTGTCAGTGACAAAATCAAATGTTTCTCCAGTTATCAGGACACAAGAACTTTAAACATTGTTCTAACCAGAAATGTGGTTGCAATACAACCATGAAGCTGGACTTTACAATGTTGCAATGAACTATTTGTATGAATCTTGACATTAAATATAATTCTACTTACATAGACTACACTAACTAGGGAAAGCCTAGCAATTACACCTATCAGTGATCATGACCTTTTGACACCAAAGTCATTGTGTAATGCCTTCTCAATATATAAGGAAATAGGTGTCCAAGTTTGGCTCAAGTAAGATTAAACAAACTTGAGATATAAACTTCTAAGGTGAGCTAAACACAAATTATGGTCTGACCACGGAACCACAATCATAATCGCCGCCAGACAACGCGGAGTGTATCACAATAGCTCGTTTTATTTCACAAAGTGGACGATAGTACAAAATCTAAGATGGCCACCACCCAAATATATCAATCAGTTTGATTTGAACAATCTTGTGTCTCTATGACCAATGGATGCTTTTTTTGACAAATTTGGTTGCATCAGGCCCAGTGGTTGTTGAGAAGTCATCCTGGATTGATGGACATATGCATCTACATCATGGAATAAGCTCTCTTAGCCATACTGGCCAGATGAACTAAATGCTGGTAAGCTCAATGTAATATGGAGTTAAAAACACATTTCACCCTCTCTTTTATCAAGCCACAGATATTTGAAATTCTCTAATAAATACCAGAAATGAACCAATTACTAGTTTCAAATATCATACAGAGAAACATTTTTTTATTAAATTCTTGATGTTTATAACAGAAATTAAGTCATGAGTGTGTGTTAAGTGATCATGAAAACACCAGACAACACATGTAGACCTATACTTGTTTATTGGAAAATATTACATGCAATAATATTTAAAGAGGTCATAGCTAGTAGATAAATATACATAATTTTGGACATACATGTATTTTTACTTTATTATAAATGGTCTTTGTGTATTATTACTGCATGGTAATGGAGGAATCTGATCTGTCGATCAAGTGTATGACGTCATAATCAATTATGTCACATATAGACTGATGTCATAATAAAAATAAAAATATGTAGTTAAAGACGTAACTCTATCCATCATGAATCTTGACTAAGCCGTCAGTTTTACGAATTGTATGGCTTTAATATTTGAAAAAAATGCTGTAGAATATTTTGAAACTAATTTGCCTCTGTGATGCTGCTGCCTATGGCAGCAACAGCATCCAGTCAAATGAGTGTCAAAATATTCAACAGGTTACCTGTATCATGTGTATAGTTACATTGATATTGGGATTCTGGGAATTCAGGGTACGATCAACCACAACACGGGTAAAGCGTGGCCGGATCTGAACTAAATATGGATGGGACATAGCTAATAGTGGATTCATCCATTAATCTTTCTACATCGATTTTTACCCTGTCACCTATATTTGTTATTTGTTGTTTTTCTGGAAACTTGTGTGAGCATAAGAGAGTCTCAATTTAAGAAAGAATTTTTAATGAAACAATCCAATTTGGAAGACTAAAAAAATTCAGATTGTCGAGTTCTCCGACCGCAGACAAAAATACTAGCATAACAATTGTTAATGCTCAAAATCATCAGAGTTATACAAGGGGAGGATAGAAAATGTAAAAAATTACATCACGACAACAAACAAATATGTTGCATAGTACAAATATTTGTTTATACAGAACTAGCAAAGAATCGCAAGTGAACAATAAAGAACAAATGCTTTGGTTTCTCTGCTAAATGGACAAATTCCACTTTATACCTATTATAAAGTGTCAGAGCTCTAGTCAATATAGGGATCCCATTTTAGATCTCTCCCACACCCACCACATTTTCATCTACGCCTCACCCACTTCATACACGAATATTAATCAACTTTAACACTGAATCACCGAGTCAGATGTCTAACACTAAGAAGTTATGGTTTTATTGGCATCTATCGAGTTCTTGATTCCAGGTCCCATTCACGCCATATCTAGGCTGGTTTATATTTCAGTCTATTTTTACACTGGTACCTATTTATACGCCTGGGTGGAGGGTGGCAAAGAGGAGTGAAGGAGATTGGCTGCGCTTCCACCGTTTGCTCGCCCGCCACCCGATCACCTGACAGTCGAGTGGGATTTGAACCCTGCCTGGCTGATTACCAGTCGATCATGCTAACAGAACGGCCAATCGTCTCCGACTGGCACTAATTTTGTGCCTGCTGTTTATAGGCTAACTGTGCATGCACACGCATATGCTTGCTTGTTCCTCTACTTGGACCCTGATTCAGGATACCTTTTGCTCTGGTACCGTGCAGTACACATGTGTGTTCGAGCAGACCCTGAAAGCTAATGGGGGGGGGGGGGGCGGGGGACACTGAACAAAGCTACAAGATTTGGGCTACCAATGGAAGCGCATGAGTGTATGCATGCGGAGCGAGGGGGGGAACCCTACTTCCCATGTGTAGAAATAATAAGTAGATGGACTGCGCCCCCATGTGTCAGGCCCTTCTAATTTTTCCGCATATCACACATGTGTGGCAGTGTCATAAAATAAGGATTTAAAAAAATAGTAAGCCCTTTGATATATTACAAGAACATTGAACAACTTTATCATTCTTCTAATTCTTGGTCCACAATAAACTAAGACCAAACCACATAAAAATATGGAACAAATTTGACAATCAGTATCCTTATGATGGAGTTGGAATGCAATGATGGCATAGAACAAATCTGTATAGTTTTCTTATGATTGGATAAGCCCTTGATGAACTACATGTCTATTGAAAAACTTTAACATTTACCTAACTCTTTTGGACCAAATAAGCTAAGTCCAAACCCCGGAAAAATCTGTAAAAAATCTGAAACTTATTTTAATTATGATGTAGACTGGATGCAATAATAGTATGGAAAAAAATCTGTAAAGTTTTATTGAGATCGGATAAGTCCTTGATGAATTAAATGTACATTGCAAAACCTACATTTAAATAAAAATACATTTATCTGCATGCCCCCCGCCATTTGGATCGCTATGTCGAGCCATCCTATGATTCGCATAGAGTTCAACAAAAATGCTGTGGTACCTTTTTTACAGAGTATATATCTAGGAAGCACATGTGTGGGTACATGTACATGTTTTAAGAGCCCCTAGTGAGACGAGTAGATAGGTAGCAATCATGTGGGGACGATTGCACTTATGACAAATAACTAGGAAAGAGCAGTGGATGAGCAGTTTCCAGACCCATTCCGAGACAACCGGTTGTACAGATAAGATAACTTCTGTGGTGTGAGTTAGAATAGGTTTTTTTTTCACATTATGTATCATGAGATTTGTGTAAGCAGTACAGATTGAGCAAGTAAGAAGTAACATTATTAAAGGAAAAGACCAGGGAACTAACAAATGCTCTTGAATGATAGATTTATATATTAATCAACCTATAGCCACTAGTAAAAATAGGAATAAATCAGAATAACTTGAAGAAAGCAGCTAAATACCATTTATGTCACTCTGACGGGAAACAATTAGTGACACAGCTGGTCCTAAAAGTTGATTAGCCCTTTTGTGTCAGACCTATTGCATCATTTGATTGTGACATCATCTAGAAAGTGGCGTATTCTGATTATGACGTCAATTACTTGAGTGGCAGATAGGCTCTCCTTCCTGACATATGTCAACATTCACATACATTAGATGATCTGTGAAAACATGTCTACAGCTTGATTTCCAGCAGAGCATACATGAAGACTGGCAAAACAAGATTATCAATCTGGTGGGTAAACGCCTCGAATAAGGATGTCAGTCCAATGGTCAGCAGAACATGAAGGGACAGTGACCCCATGACCGCACCTAGGAAAGCAATCATAAAATTACAATATCATATATAGATTTATATAATATTTAATCAACATTATAAGTAAAATTCATTTAACCTACACTTTAACCCACAAATATGTTTTTAAAATTTCAATTTTCGCATAGAAAATGTCAAATTGCAGAGCACGAAGACTATTTTTGAAAATGTACCACTGGAACATTTCTCAAGACCACTGCAGATGCGGTTTTTGGCTGATATTAATGTTAAAGGGTTAATACAGTGGTCTTGTGCTATATAAGGAGAGTAGACTATTTGTGAACTTTTACAATTTGAATGACCGGTTTTCTCTTGGCATGTAAATGGCGATGCACTAAGTAATTAGATTTTATTTTCTTAACTAATATTGACTTTTAAAGGGTTAATTTTCAAAATTGTTTGACCGTCTACCCGCTGAATATCTGCAGACTACATTTTCCATGGAGCTTAACTCCGGATATGCTGAATAATTTGAAAACGATTTGAAAAGTTGTGAATGTGAATAGGTCTTAGCTAGAATAAGTGGGTCTTAGCTAGAAGTGAATGGATCTTAGCTAGAAGTGAGTGGGTCATAACAAGAAGTGAATGGGTCTTAGTTAGAAGTGAATGGGTCTTAGCTAGAAATGAGTGGGTCTTAGCTAGAAGTGAGTGGGTCTTAGCTAGAAGGGAATGGGTCTTAGCTAGAATGAGTGGGTCTTAGCTGGAAGTGAATGGGTCTTAGCTAGAAGTGAGTGGGTCTTAGCTGGAAGTGAGTGGGTCTTAGCTAGAATGAGTGGGTCATAACAAGAAGTGAATGGGTCTTAGTTAGAAGTGAGTGGGTCTTAGCTAGAAGTGAATGGGTCTTAGCTAGAAATGAGTGGGTCTTAGCTAGAAGTGAGTGGGTCTTAGCTAGAAGTGAATGGGTCTTAGCTAGAAATGAGTGGGTCTTAGCTAGAAGTGAGTGGGTCTTAGCTAGAAGTGAATGGGTCTTAGCTAGAATGAGTGGGTCTTAGCTGGAAGTGAATGGGTCTTAGCTAGAAGTGAGTGGGTCTTAGCTGGAAGTGAGTGGGTCTTAGCTAGAATGAGTGGGTCATAACAAGAAGTGAATGGGTCTTAGTTAGAAGTGAGTGGGTCTTAGCTAGAAGTGTGGGTCTTAGCTAGAAGTGAGTGGGTCTTAGCTAGAAGTGAATGGGTCTTAGCTAGAAATGAGTGAGTCATAGCTAGAAGTGAATGGGTCTTAGCTAGAAGTGAGTGGGTCTTAGCTAGAAGTGAATGGGTCATAGCTAGAAGTGAGTGGGTCTTAACTAGAAGTGAGTGGGTCTTAGCGAGAAGTGAATGGGTCTTAGCAAGAAGTGAGTGGGTCTTAGTTAGAAGTGAATGGGGTCTTAGCTAGAATGAGTGGGTCATAACAAGAAGTGAATGGGTCTTAGTTAGAAGTGAGTGGGTCTTAGCTAGAAGTGAATGGGTCTTAGCTAGAAATGAGTGGGTCTTAGCTAGAAGTGAGTGGGTCTTAGCTAGAAGTGAATGAGTCTTAGCTAGAATGAGTGGGTCTTAGCTGGAAGTGAATGGGTCTTAGCTAGAAGTGCATGGGTCTTAGCTAGAAGTGAGCGGATCTTAGCCAGAAGTGAATGGGTCTTAGCTAGAATGAGCGGGTCTTAACTAGGAGTGAGTGGGTCATGGCTAAAAATAGATCTCTCATTTGAAACCAGATTCTTTATTAAAAGCAATAAGTAGATGAACCTTAAATATTCTGCCCAGTGAACAATGGACACTAGTCATCTTGTGAAACATACCATCATTTGTAGAGCAAGAGAGAATATTTTAGAAAAATGTCAATGGATTGACCGGCTGACTATCTGAAACAAGCATTTCAGTTTTAAGTCTACAAAAAGTATTTCACATGGCCTGTTAAAGGAACCATCACCATAAGTAACTGTATATTTTATATTTACCAACATTTAACATGCATGCACGTACACCCATGCATGCACGCACGCAAACACACACACACACACATGCAAGAACAAGAAATTCTTCCATATAGCCGTAGAAAAATGAGCCATGACCACAACAGATTGAGGAATGGCTGAAAGCATAACTGTAATCTTTCATGTTCAAAATTAACCTTTTCTACCATGGTCTAAATTTTAGGAAATCCCAGTTAAGCTGGTGAATATTTTGAAAGTAATTTCACCGGAACTTGTTTGCGACTGTGAAATTAGTTAAAATTAATTTGGCAGATTATTAAATTATACATGACTTTATATTTGCTTTATCAGGATCAATGTTAATAATATCCAGGTTAAGTGTCACCCAGTGTGATTGAATGATGGAGAGATATTGCTTAAAAGGAATTTTCTTTTACATGTCACTGAAACCATGACCTTTGCCCCCAAATTCAGTATCAATAATTTACAAAATGATTGCTGTATGAAAACTTGAATTATTAAAAGAAAATAAAACGCTTGACTGACATACAGAAAGATATGGAAAATAATATTTGCAGCCATGTGGTTGTAATAAGAAATATACAGATTAAGCGTCAATCAAGGCCTTATGTAATACAATCAATAACAGGGTTCATACAATGCACATGGGCTATGAAGACTGAAATTTCATAATTTTTCAAGATGAAATTTAGCAATGTCGGGAGACATTTTATGATGCATCAAATCTGTGTCATTAAAAATTGACAGACGGCAGAAGCAGCTGAAACTCGAACTTGATCTGTAACTTCTCATAACACAGCAACAAACCAAGTTTCAGTTATATATGGTGAAGGAGAACGAAAAAGCCTGGAAAGCTGATATGTTTGTATTTCATAAGTTGAAAGGGGATGTAACTTCATCAATATTGACGCAAACACCTGAAACTCGAACTTGCTCTATAATTTCTCATAACAAAGCAATGCACCAATTCTCAGTTGAATATAAGACTGCGAAAAATAGTGTGGAAAACTAATATCTTTTGTATTTCATAAGTTGCAAGGTGTATTACTCAATGGAAAATTGATGAAAATGTAATGCAACTCCTTATACTACAGTGATCTACCGATTTTCACTTAAATATCTTGAAGGAGTGCGAAAAAAGTGTGGCAAGCTGTTATTTTTTGCATTTCTTAAGTCGAAAGGGAGCATAACTCCATAAAAAATTGACGTATACACCTGAAACTCGAACTTCGTCTGTAACTTCTCATAACAAAGCAATGTACCAATTCTCAGTTGAATACCTTGAAGGACTGCGAAAAAAAAAGGGCGGAAAACCAACTGCAACAGACGGAGAGACGGATGGATGGACACATGGAGTGCAAACCTATAGTCCCCTTGGTTTTACCGGTAGGGGACTAATAACCGAGATCAGCAACATTTTAAAAGATTATCAATATGCTATGCAGGCATGCGAAGAAGACATTATCTTAATTTTCCATATGGCACTTTTTCCAGACTTAATGTGATTATCTGATACTCCATAGGTTTAAGGTCTGGAAAATGGTTTCGTGAATGTCCATACTTTCAAACCTGTGTAGGAACACTGCAACAACTCGCCAGCATTGCTATTACCATTGCATAATTTAATGTGTAGTTACTGCCCTCTTTAAGTCGAAATAATGGTAAAGAATTGACAAGAATATTGAAATGTTTGCTTAGTGTAGGCCAAGACTATTTTTTTAAATGCACGACTGGAATAACTGGCTCGGTTAGCGAGCCAGGCATTCCTGTCATGCCTGTGGTAAATTTTCAAAAATCTGTATCTCTTGGCCTGAAAATAGACATTCCTAAGACCACTGTAGAGGCTGGTGTTGGCCAGCTTGACCATTTTCTGTGTTAATTTACTGAGTGATTTTAATAGCTGAAGTTTGGTATCTTGAAGCAATATGATTTTAACCTTTCAGGGTGAACATATTGAAGCTGCCATAGACACTGTATCTGCAAAGCAACGCTAACCCTAAGATTAGGTAAGCTAAAGCCGGCCATGTCACCTGAATAATATAGGAGCCAAACTGTGATAACTTGTGCAAGGAATCCGGCCATACTTCCTTCAATGGTCTTCAAGCTACCTACAAAATTCACAGACAATGGCACACTATACTACACAAGTATAAAAGAACAATTATCATCCAGGCAGAATAGGCTAAAATAACTAGGCAGAAAAGCTCTCAGAAAAGTAGAAGTTCTTTAATCACAGGCTATCTAAAGCAAAGAATAAACATAATAATCTCTAATTTCTACATTTAGAATAGATTTCTCAATTTCCTTGCATATATCTATATAGCGTTACACAGAATTTGGAGTGTCCTAGTAGTATCTACAGTAGATTGATCTAATTTTACTAAATACATGTTACATTTAGATTTAAATTGTCTGAACAATGTGTCAATAAAAAGGATACCATAATTATGCTAAAGGAAACTGCCCCGCATTTGGATAACTTCCTTATCACTCCAGTCATTCTAGTAGTAAATTTTCAAAATTAGTTTTCTCATGGCCAGCAAATGGAGATTTTGCAAGCCCACCACATGGGCTAGTTTTGGCCTGCTTGACTCTTAACCCTTTAGCACTCGTCGGCCAAAACGGCTTCTGTAGTGGCTTTGAGAAATGTCCATTCGCAGAGCAATAATTTTTAAAATTTAGCGCTGGAATGACTGACTCGATAAATGAGGCAGTCATTCCAATGGTCAATTTTCAAAATTATTTTTTTCTTGGTCTGTGAAAGAACATGTTCTATGAGAATATTGAAATTTTCTTGAATAAATTTAAGGGTTAAAGAGTTAAAGGATTAAATAATACATGGTAATTATTTATAAACTGCTTCATTTCATCAGCAATCCCGGGATCGCCATCTCACGCATCAAATGCTGCTTGAAATTCTCATGCTTTTCAGGTAAATTACTTTCAAAATGTTCAAAAGAATATGTCTTATATTGCAATGACTAGAAAGACCATTGATGGTATGTCGAGCTCATTCACCAGCTTACGATTACATTAGTTGTGTGTAATTTTCAATATAACTAAAGACTAGATTGATTGGTCAATGACGTGTTATCGCAAATCCCCACATTCACCGCTTAGAACTTTTGACACCCCCCACAACCTACCCCAGAGGCGGAGCCAAATGTAAATGTCCTTTTGCACTCCGCAATCATATGGGTAACTCACATACCAAATTTGGTTGCATTTCCTCCAATAGGATCAGAGGAGTTGCATTACAATCAATTTCATGACCTTTTGACCCCATCCCGCACCCCCTGGTGGCAGGGCCATATGTAAATGTGCTCATCCACTCCACATTGATATGGGTAATTGACATACTAAATTTGGTTGTATTCCGTCCAACAGTGTCAGAGTTGCATTACAATCACTAGTAAATGAGCTCATGTACTCCACATTGATATGGCTAACCCACAGACCAAATTTCGTTGAATTTTGTCCAACGGTTTCGGAGGAGATGTATTACAATCAATTTCCGCAGGTTAAAATTTGACCTTTTAACCAATCTCCCAACCCCTGGGGGTGGAGCCAAATCTAAATGGGCTCTTGCACTCCGCAATCATATGGGTAAGTCAGGTATCAAATTTGATTAAGTTCCGTCTAACGATTTCAGAGGAGTTGCGTTACAACTGATTTGACCTTTTGACCATTGCCACCGTCCCCTGGGAGTGGAGCCAAATCTAAACATCGTCTTGCAAAGCGGAATCATATGGGTAACCCACATACCAAATTTGATTTAATTCCACACAATGGTTTGAGAGGAGATAGCGTGACGGCCGGGCGGGCAGACAGATGGACAGAGGCGATTATGATATCACCATTTCTTTAAAACGTGGGGATAATAATTTAATAACCACTTAAGTAGACGCGCAATCATGAAACGCCTCAATGGCAAAGCAAGATTATGCCTTGCTGCATTGGTCTAGTGGAAGGAAGCATTTGTGGGCTATCATGCTAGGTGCTTTCTCCAGTTGTGGGTTAGATTTCCCATCGATGCTAATATACCGTAATACCACAAATACTTGTAAAACATATAACATTCTTATAATAGATATTGCCAGTTTATACATCCATCATATGACATCATAATCAAATACGTGACGTGTAGGATAACGTGATAATCAATTACAGCCTGAATGACTCGATTTAGTCTTAAATGCTTAATAGTCCGACACATTGTACAAATTCTATGTCTTTACTATTAAATAAAGATTTTGTTGAATATTTTGAAACTAATTTGACTGGCCGTTGTTGCTGCCAGAGGCAGAAACAGGATTCAGTAAAATTAGTTTCAAAATATTCAACAGCTTACCTGTATAGTTTTCTGGAAAATTGTAGTCCGGGAGTTCAGGGATCGATCGAGCCAAACACGAGTCAGGTGAGGGTGGAGTTTAACTAGAGATGGGCGGGCATAGCTAAAACTGCAAAGGTCCATTGTTGGCTTAGGACGCGCATAAATCACACGAAAATAAATCCATACCACTTAAAATATATGGGGAAAATTTGAGTTATATTCGTTATGCGGCACTCAGTGATGGTATTAAACAGCACAAGATTGGAGGATCTCTTGATGAATTAAATGTCCATTGAAAAACTATTCTTTTAATTCTTAGTTTAAGCAGTATATACAGGTATAAATCCAACAAAAATAATCTAAGCTATTTTGAAATTAATTTGACTGGGGACTGTTGCAACAGCTTGCAGTCAAATTAGTTTCAAAATATTCAACCGAATATTAAGTAAACTGTAAGATGACGAAAAGTAACAAAGCATAAATTACCTGGCCAGTTATTGCGTCCAATCAGACTGCCAAACAGTGAAGCAGCAGTGTCGCCAACACCAAGGGAGATAATTCCACTGAACCATGAAAGTCTGATTTCTAAAAAAATGGATAACAATTACATGTATTTTGTGAAGATATCTTTGTTAGTTAAATAAATCAGTAACAATTAGTGATGCATAAATTCAACGATTTTAAATCTCCATGATTTATAACATGATTTTCTACAATATGGAATTGAAGAAAATCTGGAAATTGGGAAAATTAGTACCGTGCTTGTTTTTTAAAACATGCAGTTCAGTTTAAAGCTAATGCAATGGAGGATTCCAGTTTCTCATTCAATCATATGACATCATAATCAACTACGTGATGTGTAGGATGATGTCATAATCAATTATGCCATGAATGACACAGCTAAGTTCATCAAGAACGCTTAATTGATGACAGACTAAGCGTTGTTGTACAAATTGTCTTTACTATTTAATAAACCATAGGCAGAACAGCACCCAGTCAAATTAGTTTCGAAATATTCAACAACTTACCAGTGTAGTTTTCTGGAAATTGATAGTCAGGGAGTTCTGGGAGTGATCATTCCCAACATGGACGAAGTGTGGGTGGAACTTAGCAAGAGATGCGCAAGGCATAGCTCTAATACTGGATTCCTTCATAGTAATCCATTCAGGCCTGTGCAGAGAACAAAGTGGCCATGAGAAAAAATATCTGAAATTTATCAAGCGAAGCCATATAATGCGTGATCCGGACTCAAGTGCTATATGGTCAGGCTGAAGTGAACTTAAATGATACTTTAACCCTTTAATGATCAAGATCAAAGAGCAGGCTCCTTTTGCCACGCTTGCAGGGCTTGACCATCAAAGAATTGAGCTACAATTCATGAACCTTTGAGGATATATGAATGAAGAAAATATCTGACTGAAGAAACAAAATATCTGAAATCAGTTAAATATCTGAAAGCTGGAATCCCTGGCCCTGTGTTTCATTGTATTTATTTCAAACCACATCCTGTATGGGTTGAATAAGTATTATTCATAACACCACGCTCGATGATAAATCAGCTCCTCATGCATACATTCATCACTGACTATCAACAGACAATGACGGTCATTACTGGCAAACACACAAGGACGGCTCTGATGTTGTCCATTCTTTACACGGTATACACTCTTACCAAGGTACTCATGCTAAATGAAAAGCTCAAAGTTATCCTTTTATATCTTGCCTGAAATGGAAGCTTAATCTTGTTTAAATCTTTAATGGCTAAAATTGGTCAATTGGGGTCTTCAGTAATTAAAGTGAATAGCAATTTGCAGTCTGAGAGAATAAAATTTTGTGAAAACTGATCACTGGAATGGCTGGGTCAGTAATCAAGCTAGTAATTCAGGCATTAAAAATAGTCTTCTTTGGGTGTATAATTTGTAAATTTACATTTCTTAAAACAAGCACAGAGACTGTTCCTGGTCAGTTGACCATTAGACATTTGATGGCGAAGTCGGCCAAAATGATCCTCTCCAAAACATTTGAGGTATGTCCATTTGAGGACTTTTTTAATAATTTACCACTGGAATGCCTGACTCAATAACTGACCTGTCCATTTCAGTGGTAAACTTTGTTGGTCTGCAAATGGCTATTCACTAAGCAAATATTTTGATATTTTTTACCAAATTTTGCTATTGAAGCACTACAGTATCAGAACATGAACTCCTACATGTACATCAGAATGCACACATCCATATTACATAATACTACTGGAATCCTCTATTCTAAATATCATAAAATGCAATTCCAGCTCTAATCATGTTAAACTAGTGTAGCCCTTTGCCCCTTGAAATGCCATTATCTTTTTAACGACAATTATAAATTTATGCTGTTGAATATTTTGAAACTAATTTACTGGAATTTTTAGAGAATTCACACAAAATGTGTCCATTTTAAGCATCTTTCAGCTAAACTGTTTTCAAAATACTCAACAGACAATTAGCTTATGATGTAATAAATATCATTGTTGAATAGAATCCTTCAAAATTGGCTAAAATATGAACATTCACCTTGATGCAGACTAGCAGAGCTCAGCCATATTGGAAGTGATGTTCCGACGAGTAGGTAAATATGAGTTAGAAGTATGGGACCAGAATCTTTGCTATCAGCAAATAAACGGAAACTAGATTCAATGGCTTCTCCCAAAGGTGCAATCCGAAAGTAGCGTAGAATCTGAAAATATAAACATGAGCTATAGCCTGGTATATGTTACATTACAACTACATGTAGGGTCAAGTTCGACTCCTAACCATAGTTAGCTATAGCTAACTAGAGTAACAGTCGAACTTCAAATAGTTAACTAGCTTGTCAACTATAGTCAACCGAGCATCCGATCTCGGTTCAGATGGTTAGTGCGATATTTGCGTAAATTTCAAAATGGCGGACACCGATCGCTTGCCACGAATAAATGCATATAAAAGTGTAAATATTTCACTAAATAACTTAGGTTTGATGAAATTATGTTTTCCCATTGTATGTCAATGTTCACAAGCCCATATTACTTCCCACTTTATGCCATTTTCGTAGGTCATTAAAACAGACGACAGAAAGGGTTAATGGAGACTGGTACCCGGCTCAAAATTTTCTGCAATAGTAATTCAATAAGGAACCGAGTACAAACGAACTATAGTCGACTACGATCAAGTTCGACTGGGCATAGCAACTGCGCATGATCAGTAAACCATGAAACTGACTATGGTTAGCGAGTCGAACGTGAACCTAGGATTCTCCTAAGGGTCCTTTCGAGAGCATATACACCCAAAATGCAGCTTGGGATCCCCAAAAGTACATGTAGTAGCAGTGGATCCCCTGAAAATCTTGTATGATTGTGTAATATTAAGTAGTCTTATAGGTTTTTGCACAAATATATCTGTAAAATCTAGTATGGGACCACCACAATTTTACTTTGAAAGTCCATCAATTTTACCCTCTTTTTGAGAAATATTGCTTGGGAATTTCAGTTTGTGACCCCAAGATTTTAGCTGGGGACTTCCGTGTTGCAGGGTGTGGGGATGCTGGGACATCCAAAATTTATCTGCCATGAGAAACAGTGATTATAACCAATGAAGACCCACATGCATGAGCATTGCTATTCTACCAAAGCTATAAACCTTTTCTTGATGATACCGGCCTAGGTCTGCTTGCTTACCAAGACAATACCAACCCAAGCCAAACCATGGTGTAACTATATGCCAGTTACTGTATTTATAAGATTTTCAGTGAAAGGTGTTCGCTCTCCTTTTAGCATGTGTTACACACGTTATTTAGGTTCATTTATGCAGTGCAATACATCATCAGCGGAGATGCATTGAAGTTATCTACAGAAGAACAATAGCTTGTAAAGGAGAGGCATTAACAATTCATTGAATCCATAATCATATAGCATTTCAGAAAAACCATTTGCTTAGATCTTTCCACTCTATCGATCTATCATATGACATCATAATTAACTACGTGATGTGTAGAATGACATCATAATCAATGGCCATATGAATGACATAGATAAGTATGTCACGAACGCATAATTGAAGATGGACTATACGTTGTTGTATGAATTGAATCTCTTTACTATTTAATAAAGATGCTGTTGAATAATTTGAAACTAATTTGACTGGGCGCTGTTGCTGCCATAGGCAGAAACAGCACCCAGTCAGATTAGTTTCAAAATATTCATCCGCATACATGTATAGTTTTCTGCCCAAAACGAGCGAGGTGGGGGTGGAGCTTAGCTAGAGATGGGCGGGGCATAGCTAATAATGGAAAGGTCCATTAACCCTTTGAAGCCTGGATTCCAAAAATCACAATTTCACGGTCGCTATAGCCAGGTAGGCTGTTTAATATTTTTAAAATAATTTGACAGGAACATGTTGCTGTCATAACGAGCATAGTTTCCAGTCAAATTAATTTCAAAATATTCAACAGTATTCCTGTATGTGTGCCATGAAAATCAGATATGGGAAGTCATCTGTGAAAGGGTTAATTTAAAGTGCGTAAAAGACATCATATCTGAATATTTGAGTGTAAGTTGGCGAGGAGTCTCACCTTGAAAAACATCCTCTCTGGTTGTATGCAAATATGTGGTAACTACACATACATACCTCAAGTTCAATAAATACTGCGAAAGCTATCACAGATGCTAGGCACAGCAACGGCGGGAATGAGATCAGACCGGGAATGAATACTACAATGACGACTAGATGGAAGAACTTTCTAAAATTAGGTGAGATTCTCAATGATAAATTTGATTGTTTTCTGTATATAACAGTCACAGTTATAACTGAACATGTGATCCAATACAGCATGAGATATTGCTGAAAAGGAAAGGAATTATTAACCAATAAACACTCACCATTTAATTCTTTTAATTGGCACGATTTGTCAAGAAAATTGAATTTGCAGGCCAAGATTATTCCAGTGGTAAAATTTCAGTTTTCTTTTAGTTTTGAATAACCATTTCACTACTCACTAGACTACCCTTTGGTGGTTTGCGCCGATTAGACGATTAGTTGACAAAAGGCATGAAATTAAGTCTAGCACACCAGCTTTTAGAAGCATAATAGAAATCTCACAGTAAGAGTATTTACATGCACATTTCTCAATTCACCTTTCCAGAGCACCCAGCCATCATATGACGTCATAATGAACTGCTTGGCGTGTACAATGACATCATAATGAATGACGTCATGAATGACGTCGATAAGTACGTCACGAACGCATATTTGATGACGGTCTATGGGCTGTTGTACAAATTGTTTGCTTTTACTTTTTAATAAATATGCTGTTGAATATTTTGAAACTAATTTGACTGGGCGCTGTTGCTGCCTATGGCAGCAACAGCACCCAGTCTAATTAGTTACAAAATATTCAACAGCTTCCCTGTATAGTTTTCAGGAAATCGATAGCTAGGGCATTCGGGGATCGATCAATCCCAACATGGCCAGGTGTGGGTGGAGCTTAGCTAGTGATGGGAGGGACATAGCTAAAAATGGAAAGGTCCATTAACCAGTGCAGTGGGCTAATGATTTGCACCAGATGATTTTCATGGACATATAAATTAAACACATTAAAACAAATAAGTCCTATTCTGTGAAAACTCAGTTCTCAAAACTTTGGTAGACTAAAAATAGATTATTGTATCTCATTGTCACCTCAGGTAATCTAACATAGAAATCACCTTTTCACTATCTCTTTACTTGTACATGTACCCCCATTTCAGGGAAATTATACAAGCTATTGAACTATTTGAAAATAATTTGACTGGAAGTCATTGCTGCCTTCCAGTCAAAATATTTAAAAACCAGTTACTACATGTATATGTCAGAGATTTCTTGTATCTGGTCAATACTAGTAAAAGAGTTAATACATGTATAGCTTAATGGATGATTCCAGTTTCTCAGTCAATCATATGATGTCAAAATCAACTATGTGATGTGTAGGATGATGTCATAATCAATTATATCAAGAATGACATAGCCAAGTTCGTCACGAACTCTAAATTGATGCCAAACTAAACATTGTCATACGAATTGTATGTCTTTACTATTTAACAAACATGCCGTTGAACATTTTGTAACTAAATTGACAGTCAAATTCGTTTCAAAATATTAAATAGTTTACCTGTATAGTTTTCTGCAAATTGATCATCAGGGAGTTCAGGGATCGGTCGATCCCAACATGGACGAAGTGTGGGTGGAGCTTAGCTAGAGATGCGCTGGGCACAGCTAAAGCTGGATCTCTCCATTACATGTGACCTTGACCTACCTTTCCTCTATCTTTAACGAGGTATGTGAAAAACCAGGCTAGAGGATTCTCATTAAGGGCAGCATACAGCGAGGTAAATGATACAGTAGCTAGAGTGGCATGACAACAATAAAACAGTACAGGTGATGATAGTGATGGACAGGTGTACTGGAACATGAGGATCATCACAACCGCCATGACAACCACCTGGAAAACACATTAGTATATGTATATACATGCATCAGGTTTCTTAGAAAGAATGATGCTATATACGAAGACAAGAACAATAAGAATTAAAGATTTAAGCTAGTTATAATGTTTAACCCTTTTAATGTCAAGCCTATCAAAACCGGCGTAAATTGCAGTGGTCTTGAGGAATGTTCATTTGCAGGTCAAATGAAGACTATTTTTGAAGATTTAATACTTTAATGACTGGCTCGCTAACAGAGCATTCGAGTCATAAATTTTCAAAAATATCTCTTGGCCTGTAAATGGATAATTACTAAGCATAAGCATACATTTTCTTGACAAACTTGAGCATTAAAGATGTCATATTTATTCAAATTAACAAGTGACAATTATTTAGAATCTATTGGCTTGCTGGCTCAAAACTTCGGGTATAAAAACAAGGCATTGTTTTTGTTGAAATGAAATGTAAGGAATTTAAGCAATTCACTTGCCTGCTCCATTTTTGCTTACATTAGTATTTATTGTAAGGGATCGATTGACGTACGTCAAATGAAGTTTGTATTTTTCAAGGGTGATAACTCTGGCAAATATTGATGGAAACTGACGAAACAGGAACTTGACCTCTGTCTTAATACAATTAATCTAAATTCTGAATTTGGTTCAAATCTGTTTAGTCTAGCATGAGCAATTGCTCGGAAATGGTCAAATTAACAAAGTTCATATTTTCAAGGATGATAATTCTGGCAAACATTGGTGGAAACTAACGAAACCAGAATGTATATCTGTCTAAATAGTATTAATTAAAAGTCTAAGTTTAACTTAGCATGAGTTATTGCCCGGAAATGGACAAATTAACAAAGTTTGTATTTTGCATTTGTTTGTATTAAAGGGTGATAACTTTGGCATATATTGACAAAAAATAATAAAACTGGAACATGATATTCCGCTCAGCAGTATTAAGCTATAGTCTGAATTGGAATCAAATCGGTTTAGTCTAACACAAGTCATTGCCTCAAAATGGTCAAATTAACATATCTATTTTTCAAGGGTGTGTGTGCATGTGTAAAACTCTGGCAAATATTGACTAAACATGAACCTGACCTCCATCTTGGCAGCATTAAGCTTTCTTCCCAATTCGTTTCGAATCCGTTTAGTCTAACACAAGTTATTGTTTGGAATAAGTAAAGGTCGTACATTTAAAGAGCAACATAACCTAACTGACCATGAACTTGAAATTCGGCTTTATATTATTAAGCTATATTCTGAATTTGGTTCAGATCTGTTTAGTCTAACTTAAGTTAATGCAGATTAAAGAATTTTTCCGGGGGATAACTCCGGCGAATACGGACGAAAACTAACGGAACATGAAGTTTACATCCGTCTTACGACTACTAAGTTATATTCCGAATTTGGGTAAGATCTGCTTAGTCAAACACAAGTTATTGCACAGAAACCAATTACTGACATACATATGCACACACATACATACGAATGGGAACATTCTTATATCCCCTCGAACTTCGTTTTTGAGAGCATAATAAAGCAACACACATGCAGTTATCATGAATGTGACCTGTTTACACCGGGACTCAAACTATACGCCATCCAAACCAATCAATCAATGCAGTTAGTCATTGTACTGCTGTCTCCAAATATATAGCAGAGTTGTATCTCGTGTAGGAATAGTATATGGTTCCAATACAAATTGCGCGTTTCCTATGTTACAAGTGAATCATGCTCGGCTAAATATTTGTAGAACTTGACTGAAAATTGTTGCTGCCTATACTTGAAGACTTTCAGTCAAATTGTTTGTAAAAAAACCCCATTCAATGCAGTAACTCTGAAGATATAAATCAAACAATTTGATTGAAAATGATTGATGAATGAGGCAGCAATAAGTTTGGCACATTGTTCTCAAAATAATGAGCGGGCATTTAATATCGTTAGTGTCAATGCTTTTGCAGCCACAGCATCCTCATAGAATTATTTGTAGCTGAACCAATATTTCATGTATGGTTTTTCAGCCCTACAGGGCAATCATAATTTCACACACTCAAAGGTCAAGCTGTCAAAAGGTGTCGGCCATATTCGTGGTCTGTTTTCAAAAATGACAGTAGTTTCATTTCTGCATGTCACTGTACATTGTGGTTATTCTGTCATTTCTGTAGTGTGAAAGCAGCACCGCTATGAAGATAATAGATATGTATAGTATTCAAACATTATGTGACTGTATTACCGCACAAAACCGTTGCTCTTCACTGTACTGTACTAGGTTTGGCTGCTCCATCATGACCTATAAGAAAATCATAGAATAAATTTTACTAACAAGAGGCCCAAGGGCCTGTGACGCTCACCTGGACCATTAGCACTTGAAGCATTTGCATTTAAATAGACATGATGGATAATTTTCAGAAAATCCAAGCTGGTTACCAAAAATATTGGCCAACCAAAATTCTCATTTGATTTCTTGAAGGCTATCGTTATAGAATTATTCCACGCAAGTTTGGTTGAAATTTAGGCATGGCTCTGGACAATTTTTGGAAAATCCAAGATGTCCGCAGAAAAAATTAACCAATCAAATTCCTGTATACAAGTTGGGAAGCATATGACGATAGGATCCTTCCAGCCAGGTTTCATTGATATCTGGCTATTGCTAAGGAGTACCAGTAGCGTTTTAAAGGATTTCTGAAAAGTTGTGGAAAATTCAAGATGGCTGGTGAAAAAAAATTGACCAGTCAATATTCTCATTAGACAGGTTAGAAATCTTGAAGCCGATCACCATAGGATCATTCAACCCAAGTTTCGTTGAAATCGGGCCATTGATTGGAGTAGTGTTTAAGAGGATTTCTGGAAAATTCAAGATGACTGCCAGAAAAATTGATCAATCAAGATTCTGTATACAAGTTCCGAAGCATACCTGCCTAGGGTCCTTCCAGCTGAGTTTGGTTGAAATCGGCCAAGCGCTTAATGAGTAGATCATTAACTGATTTCCCAAATGTTTTGGAAAAATCCAAGATGGCCACTGGACAAAGTGACCAATCAAAACTATGTATACAAGTTCTGAAGCTTATCACGCTAGGGTCCTTCCAGCCAAGTCTGGTTGATATCGCCTAAGCGGTTAATGGGAGTAGCATCTTAAACAATTTCCCGCCATTCGTTTTAAAGCTCAAGATGGGTGCTAAAAAAATTGACCACACAAAAACCTGTATACAAATCTTGAAGCCTACCATATTTCGCTTAATTGAAGCCTATGCTCTAATAGAACTTTGACATATGAGCTCCAATGATTTCTTAGCAGTTTTAAAATGGCAAAACACTGTATTAGAAGCCCACCCCCTAACTCATCAGATTGTAAAGGAAATTTTTTTTAAGAGCAAATTTGTAAGAATAGCGTGTATAATAATAACAATCGTGTCACAGGGTGTGTCTACTTGACACCGATCTCTGCCCTGATACATTTCCGGCCCCTCTAGAAGTCAATACAGGCCTCGGATTTGTAAATCTCGACCACCTATTAGATTAATACTAATAGTAGGCCACGTATGTTCAAGATATAATAAAGTTATAATATTCCACACTTTTGTAGTCAAAATGCACGTAAAATAGTCTTGGCGTGATTAAATACCTTCCTCATAAAGATATTTTAAGACCAAATTTATCTACCAAACAAGCAGTATTGTGCATCAATTTTGTAATGCCGATCAACATTAAATGATCCAAAATGAATTATTATGAACGACAATATAACCGGCTTCTTATGTTGGCGAGCCAGCGGCTCTTTTGCCATTGGAGGCGACGTGTTCTCGCGAGATATTATACGCTAACGGGAGTTTATCAAACAGGTACCTGTTATTCAGATCAGTATGATACTCATTTCCTATCCCGCAATGATAATTTATAGAAATTGTTGATTCCGGAATATTTATATCCGAGTACTCGCTCTAAAATAAACTCTTCAATTGGAGGCGAATCACGTGATTTGTATTTTTTTGCAATGCCATTTTAAATCAAATTGTGGATTAATTTTGATGTAATAAACGAGCTTTATTAAAGGGTACGCAATATTTAGGCACTCAATTCAAATAATTTCACTTCCCCGGTGATATTTTGAGGTATACATTAAACCTAGGCGTAGGGAATTTTTGTGGGAGAAAATATGTTGAATTTCTGTGGTATCAGTTTTAGAAAACTTTTTTGGGAATCTAATATAAGCCCACCCCCTTTCTCAGAGATCTTGGGTTGGAAATTGAACACCTCTTGTCCGAATAGAAGCCTAGGCTTCAATTAAGCGAAATACAGTAGCCCATAGGGTCCTTCCAGCCAAATTAAGTTGAAATCCCGCAAGCATATGATGAGTAGTGTTTTGACAATTTCCAGCAAATTTTTCATAAAATCTAAGATTATCACCAAAAATATAAACAATCAAATTTCTGTATACATGTTCCAGTACTAAAGCCATGTCCCCCATAGGGTCGTTTCAACCAAATCAGGTTGAAATCTGCATACCAGTTAATGAGGAGTAGAGCTTTAAACTAAAGGTTGATGCATGGACAGACGGACGGATGGTCACCAAATTGGCATATGCTCACTTTGACATTCTGGCCAGGTGAGATAATATTTGCAAGGATTTGCTATTACATGTAAATGCAATGGCATGCAATACTTATTACCGACATTTACTTATGGTATGTCTAGCACACACTGGCAAATGTCGATTTATTAGGCACATGACTACATACTTCAGGTCTAGTTGCCAATAGCAATTAAATCTAGTCCCATGAAACAAGTGGTACATGTAATTTGTGTTTTTTAAGACATTACTAATAATGCAATATGTGCAATTAATAACGAACAAATATTCATGGAATTCACAGTCAAACCTCACACATACACTCACACACACACACATCCTTTGATGACCTTGACCTTAGATCTTGTGACCAAAGAATCAAAGCATTCTTGAGGACCCACGGTCAACCTCCCGCCTAAATATGTTGGAAGATATTGCCAATAAAGCTTGAGCTATCACGGACAGGCATCATTGACAATCTCGCAACTCATTTGGAGTGACACTTTTTCTGAATTAATACCCGATCTACTTAGTGAAATTACATTTTCAAAACATTGCTCAAATATGTAATTCATTAAAGAAAACATGACACATTTGTCAATAATGATATATTTTACTAATGGATCTTTCCAGAGTAATGACGTCATATGACATCATAATCAGCTACGCCGTGTGTAGGATGATGTCATAATCATTACGTCACAAATGATTCTATTTGGCCCGTCATTAACTCTTAATAGTCCCACACATTGTAAGAATTGTATGTCTCTACTATTTAATAAACATACTGTTGAATATTTAGAGATTAGTTTCAAAATATTCAATAACTTACCTCTACAGTTTTCTGGAAACTGATTGTCAGGGAGTTCAGAGATCGATCGATCCCAACATGAGCGAGGTGTGGGTGGAGCTTAGCTAGAGATGTGCAGGGGTTGCAAAAACCGGAACGGTCCACTCCACAAATGTATGCCTTTGAACGAGGAGACTATTGTGAGGAGGCATTCTATAGTCGCAGTGAGTACTGAGCAGTATTCAATGAGCAGGACTTTATACATGTAAAATTATTAACCCTTTAATGGCCAAGGCAGCCATAACCAGTGTTTGGGGTAGTCTTGAGAAATGTGCATTTGCAGATCAAGAGATTATTTTTGAAAATGAATCTGTGGAATGCCTCGCTCGATAAATTTCCAAAAACAGTCTTCTCTTATTCTGCAATTGGACAATTCCTTTGAGAATATTGAAATTTTATTTTATTTTAGAAGACACGAACGCGTTAATACTTACATGACAAGATCTGTGGAGAACTATGTAGAGTATATGGACTGCTAACTGACATACTACAGTCAGCTCACCAATGGTAAAACTGTGTTGGAAAGTGCAGAGCAATATCTGGTGTAACTCCAGCAAGATCACCTGGCTTATTAACAGTATGACCGCATCAGTAATATCTATACCAAATACAAGAGGACCAAGGGCCTTAACACTGACCTGGATCATTAGCATTTGAACCATTAGCAAGATTTTTAACACATTTATATAAATCGGCCAAAATCCAGCAAGTGGCTAAGGAGATGCATTTTGACAATTTCTGGAAAACCCCAAAAAACTGAACAATTAATATTCTGAATAGAAGTTCTAGATCTTAGCATAATAGAATCCATCCAGCCAAATTTGGTTGAAATCCATCAATCAGTTAACTTTTCACCTATTAAGGAGAAGATCCATTTTGGTAATTTTTGGTCAATTTTTCCTAAAATCCTAGATTTTCAGCCAAAATAAAGACCAATCAGAATTCTGTAAAGGTCTGGAGCCTAGAAACATAGAATCCTTCTAGCCAGATTTGGTTGAAATCTATCAAATGGCTAAGGAGGAGATGCGCTTTGACAATTTCTGGTAAATTTGTATAAAATTTAAGATTTTCACCAAGTTTGCTTAAAATCTAAGATTTTCACCCAAAAAAATTGACCAATCAAAATTCTGAAATAACTTTTCTGGAGCCTACTACCATAGGATCCTTCCATCCAAATTTGCTTGAAATCAGTCAAACTGTTAAGGAGATAAGGTTTGACGAATGGACTAAGGATGGACGACAGATGGCCGCAATGGCATAAGCTCACTTGGCCCTTCAGGTCAGGTAAGTTAATAACAAGATCCCCGCAAATAGTGCATAACACCCTGCAATAATGACAAACCAATGAATGAGATATCTGCAAATAGCTATTTCTTCCTCAGATATAAACCTGGCATCCTATGGAGTTTCAAAGCGATCTGCTAAACGCCCATTGAGTTATCGTCCCGAAACCAATTTTCAAGATGGCCACCGGTGGCTGGTGGCCATATAGGATTTCAGATCATCTTTGATTTCGATAGGTTTCTTTCTCAGATGTAGTCCAGTCATCCTATAAAGGTTCAAACCTCTAAATGGAAATTGAGCTATCGTTCAGAACCAAATTTTCAATATGGCCGCCACTGGCTGGCAGCCATCTTGGATTTCGAATTATTCTCATTTTTGTATAGGTTTCTTCTCCATGCCTAGTCCAACTACCCTATGACATTTCAAAGTGATCCGATATACGGTAACAGAATTAACATCCGCAAACCGGTTTTCAAGATGTGCCATCAGTGGCTGGCAGCCATCTTGGATTTCTGATCGTCATTTTGGACAAGTTTCTTTTCCAGAGCTGGTGCAATCAACCCCATGAAAAGCGATCTGATAAACAGTAACTGAGTTATCATCTGGAAACTACTCTGCCACCCGCCTGACCAGCGCCATCACATAATACCCACCAACCACCAATTTTTTTGCTTATAAAAACAGTGCAGTACATCTGCAACACACACTGGGTCTGTTTATATAAAACCATGCACAATTATTCATTATAAAGAGTTGAGCTGTCATTAACCCATACATACGAGAAATGGCACATTCTTTATGATGTACGGAATATTTTGTTGAATATTTTGAAACTAATTTGACTGGAAGCTGCACCGATGTCTTTAACTATGTTGAATAAAAATAAATGCTGGAAATAGCAGATATTCCTGATATTAGCAGTCTCAGCTATTAGGTACATTGTATTAAATATACTTTGACCTTCAAGCAAATCAAATTTCTGCTTAGTGAATGCCTATTTCAAAACCAAGAGAATATCTTTCAAGAATGTACCAATGGAATGATTGAAAAATAATTATTATGTCATCAATTATTGTTTAGAACAGACTCAAATTCAGAGCCATTATGCCTACATGTAAGTGGACTGGAGTCCCGGGACACAGATTCAGATAGTAATGGGTCATAAGTGGGCGAGACATAATGGTACATCACAAAAACAGACACATGAACTACGTATTACATGTAAGATATCACATCTTAACCCTTTAGTACTCGAAGTTGTTCAAGACAATTTTCTCACAGAAAATGTCGATTTGCAGACCAAGAGAAGACTATTTTTGAAAATTTACCACTGGGATGACTGTCAGTTATCGGGCCAGTCATTCCAATGGTAAATTTTCAAAAATAGGCTTCTCTTGGTCTGCAAATCAGCATTTTTCAAGACCACTTTAAAAGCTGTTTTGGCCGGCTTGACCATTAAAGGGTCAAGCTGTCCTGACCAGGTTTTTGTGATTCTAAGCTGGTCTCATAAGACACGTCAAATGGGTGCTTCAAAATGCAAAGATGTTTTATTCATATTATACCTATGCAGTATATCGGCTTGAAAGTTTTCTGTTAGATGTTCCTAACTCTTACCAATACAGACTTTGCTGTCTTGTCTAAATAAGATGTAGATGACGACTGAGATAGTAAGAATGATGATGAATAAACGCAATCTTGTCCACCATTTCCAAGTAACGACTCTCAATGTGTTGACATCACCGTCAGCGGTCACGGCAAGACAGATAAAAATCAATGATGTGAATAGAGAGACGGTAGAATGCATCCTTGTCTGAACTGCAAAATCTTGAATTATAAAAATAATTAACTCTTCAATGGTCAATATATTTCAAGAAAATCTAAATTTTTACTCATTGAATGTCCATTTGAGGCGCAAGAGAAAACAATTTATGAAAATTTACCAGGTTATCGAGCCAGTCGTGCCATGGCGAATTTTCAAAAATTGTATTCTCTTGGCCTACAAATGGCCATTCCTCAAGACCATTGCAGAGGCCTGTTTTGGCCGGCTTTACTATTAAAAAGGTTAATTATTAAACATACATTATGGATTTTCAAATTATCTTCATTGTCTCATAAGTGGAAAAGAGTCATGAATGCATTCCGGTTCAGAGAAACCTTACACAAATATGTTGTAAGCAGTTATAATTTGATTTGCAAGTGTAATGAATGTCATTGAGAAGTTATTGTTGTTTGAGATTATATCAGACGATTCATGATCATTATTGATGTCTTCTGATGTAGAATGCAACACAGTACAGTTCTCCGCACAGCTCTTAGTAACTTTGATCTTTGTTCTCATCTTTATCAAATATCTCAGATTGCAGTTAACCCTTTAATGGTCATGCCGGCCAAAACTGGCTTCTGTCATGGTCCTGTGGCATGCCCATTTACAGGCCAAGAGAATACAATTTTTGAAAATTTACCACTGGGATGACTGGCTCGATAACCGAGCCAGTTATTCCAGTGATATATGTTTAAAAAATTGCATTCTCTTGGCCTGTAAATGGACATTCAATAGGCAGATATTTAAATTTTCTTGACCAAATTTGACCATTTAAAGGGTCAATATCTTTCTGACTCATAATATGTTGACATGGATCTGAAAATATTACTACAGTAAAATGAGATTTGATGTACACATGTAATTTACCCACATATTAAAAATGTTAAATAAGTTAGTAAAACATTTGATATATTTTCATAAAAATTTTCGGGATATTCCAAAAGACACAAAAACAATGCTAACTTTTGTGCAAGAAATATATTTAAGAAATAAGGTACCCGTTTTGTTTTGCAAGAAGTGGACGGTGGTTGCGCTATGCCGATGGGGTGGGTCTCTTAATAAAAGAGCTTCACAATTGAATTTTTGCTGTGTGTGCATGTGTGTCTAATGGAGGTTGCCTATGGCAAGTGATTACCTACTGGTAATTAGTGTTGGGAATTTGTACAAGTTTTGTGATCAATGATTGGTTTTACATACTAACCAATGATCATTTTAATGATCGGTCCTAACATTCTTTCATTTTTACCCATTCTGAAATTTTGAAGGCAATAATTATTGCATGTTCATGGATATTTAACCCTTAAGAAAATATGTTGAATATTTTAAAACTAATTTGATTGGAAGCTGTTGCTGCCTCAGGCAGTCAAATAAGTTTAAAAACATTCAACAGGCTATTGGTATGGTGGTTTCAGTGTTGTTAGGGTTAATGTCTTAGAGTATGGACTCGTACGGAGTAATATTATGCTATTTAGATCTGTAAAATGAAATTAAAATGACATTGCCCAAAAAAGAGAATCATCTGCAGTTTTAACATCGTAAATTTATAACCAGTCAGAATCAATTTCTGAAATCATGATCGATCTGTTGGTTGGATATACAAACCAATCAACCATCGATCAACTCGATTAATTGGAACAACACTACCGGTAATCAAACTGTTAACTAGAGGGTATGACTACAGCCTATATGTACATATAAATCTCAAACGTATCCAGATCTACTAACCCTAAAAATATACCTGTGTCACCAGCGAATAAGGTATCTCTGTTCAGACTGGAATGTACAGCCATACATGGCAGAAACAGCAAGCTATATCCACAGTCTGCTCCGGGCCTGAAAGATAGGTTTATAAATAATTACACACACACACATTTTTCGAAAATAAGAATTCCGTGGAATTAAATGTCTCGCCTGTCTACTGTTTGTCACAGTACCCTGACCTTTGACCTTCTGACCTCAATGTTATCATGCTGCTTCCTAATATTATAGGTATCCAAGCTTAGTTCAAGGATTAATCAATCCTGAAATATAAATGTAAATGATCTGTTCAGCAGAAAAACTTATACTTATATGAAGTCATGTGTCCAAGTTTGCTTCCTGTAGGATTAAGCAATCCTAAAATTTAAGCAAACAAATACTTAACATTGGAAGTACAGACATGACAGAGGTCAAATATCAATGACCTTGAGCTTTGACCTAGTGATATCGCTATGAGCATACATTTTCCTTATGGTATAGCGAACCATGTGTCAAAGATTAGTTCTGATAGTATTAAGTAATTCTGAAATATAAATGCAAATGATTTGCTAAACGAAAAAGTTTAACGTTAAAAGAGTGTCCTAGGTCAAATATCAATGTCAGAGTGACATGGACCATTGACCTGCTCACCTTTCTGTCACTATCCTGCATCCTCTTGACATAAGCAATCATATACCCAAGTTGTGTTTCATTAGGCATAACGAATCCTGAAGCTGATAAGTTTTGCTAAATGCAACAAGAGATATCAGAAGATATCAAATATCTCGCCATGTTATGGCAGAACTTGGCATGCCCTGCACCAAATATTCAGTGAAAAAATAATGATCAAGACATACGGGTATATTTATAGAACCAAAGCTATCAGGAGATAGCAAATAGCTAACCTGTATATATATATTAATTGTTATAGGATATGATGGACCACCGGATAGTCTCATTTTGAAATGAGAGTCTACTTGTCATTGAAGCAAAGTATCCATAGTACAACACAACAGGCAAGCGTAGCTTTTGAGAATCATAACTTTAAGACTGAACAATAAATCCTCATTGCCTGGTAGCAGCCTGCAGTACAATGACTTCTGGCATGTGCCTTGACACACCTAGTCTGACCGAAAGGCATTCTGGTACAAACAGAAGCAAAATTCAAAACCTAAAAAAAACGTAGAAACATTTTCAAAATCAAGTAAATTTATATGATGCAGACTACATTTAAGCAGCCTATAGAGCAAATCAAAATATTTTATCTAAAGTGGATAAGTCTTTGCTGATTAAATTGTCAGTTGAAAAATGTTTGCCACTGCATAATAAGCAGAACCTAGATGCATATCATCCCTAAAAACGTCAGAGTCCAAACCCAGTAAAAATATGTCAAACTCTAATCTGTCTCTTCTTTTTAATGCAGACTAGACATGGGATCATCGCATAAAATGACTCTGTGAGGTTTTAATCAAATCAGATAAATCCTTGTTTACTAAATTGTCATTTGAAAAAGTTTAATATGGATTAAAATGGACCATGAAATAATCCAAGTTCAAACACTGTAAAAGTAAGGAAGGCTGACTAAAATCAATTTCATTTTGATGCAGACTAGTTCTAATCATCATGTTGAAACAATCTGTACAGCTTTATTCAAATCGGGCAAACCCTTGTTGATGAAAATGTTGTTTGTAAAATCATAACTGCAGCAAGAATGTGTAACCTGATGGCATAAAATTATCCAAGTTCAAAAGCAGAAAAAGAATGGAAAAATTCTGAAAATCTTATTATTGTTGATACACCCTAGTTCTAATCATCATATAGAATAAATCTGTGAGGTTTTATGGAAATCTGATAACTCTACAGTGAGCAAATTGTCATTTGAAAAAAATTAAGGTTAAATTTATTCACAAAAGCCCCAAAAAGTCCAAACTATGTAAAATTACGGAAAAATTTTGAAAATCTATTTCATTTTGATACAGAGTAGTTCTAATCATTGTACAGAACAAATCTGTACAGTTTTATGTAAATCCAATAACTCTTTAGTGAGTAAATTGTCAGATGAAAAAATTTAAGCAGCACATGAGCAAGTTTAAGTTTTTTCACAAAAGTCCAAAAATAAACTAAGTCCAAACTGTGCAAAAATCGCCGCCGTCGGAAAAGTGACACCTATGTCTCGATTCCTCCTTCGCAGATGGGACAAAAAAGCAGAGCTTATGCAGTGCAACCTGTGTGTGTGCGTGCGCGTGTAACACAGCACTTCCGAAACCGTTCGATGGAATTCAACTAAATTTTCTATGTGTGTTACCCATATGAGTGTGGAGTGCAAGAGCATGTTTACATTTGGCTCCCCAAATGGGGGGGGAAGAGGGAGGGGTAGGGCAGTGGTCAAAAGGTCCAATCGATTGCAACCCAACTCCTATGAAACCGTTAGACAGAATTCAACTAAATCTGATATGTGAGTTACACTGTACCCATAGGATTGTGGAGTGCAACAGGTTAGTTACATTTGACTCTGCCCCCAACATTTGGGGAGGGTTCGAAAGGTCAAACTTCAACGTGCGCAAATGGATTGTAACACAATTCCTCAGAAACCGTTGGACAGAATTAAACCAAATTTTGTATGTGAGTTACCCATGACAATGTGTTGCCTACATGTAACTATCATGTACATGTGTATACATGCACATGTAATCACCTGTGTAATAGAGCAAGGTTTTTCCCTGCTTTCTCTCCGACTCTGACCATCCATGTCCCTACCAGTAGCAAGCAAGCTCCCAAATACAGGAGGGTATCTACTGAAATAACAGAGCAAGCTAACACATGTAACTTATACAGATTACCTAATTAGCCTCCCCACCTATATGTTACGGTAGACTGGGTGTTTGTGAGCTGCTTCTAGAAGACACCAGATATTAAAGACATCTATGCACTTCTATGTAGGCATGCATGACAGGTTCTCAGTGAATATACAGTACACACACATATATGTATGCGCCCATTCACAGTTTGTGTATGATAATCAATATTTCTACCACATTCCACCACCCCCACCCACCCCTTTTTCATACATGATCCCCTGCATTAACTCTCATATCAACCAAAGGCAGCTTCTGCAGTGGTCTTGAGAAATGTCCATTTGCAGAGACTATTTTTGAAAATTTACCACTCGAATGACTGGCTCGACAAGCGAGCCAGTCATTCCAGTGATAAATTTTCAAAATTAGTCTTCGCTTGGTCTGCAAATGGCCATTTTCTCTGAGGTTTTCATGAACAAATTCAAGCATTAAAAGGTGAATGCCACCGAATTCTGGAACGCTTTTTGTTCCAGAAGTATGATAAGTTATTTTTGATATGTGCTAAGCAGCTGTCAACTAAAGATTCAAATCGGTGATACATAGCATGCATACAATGTAGGATATAAACATAATATTTACTTATTGATCCATTTCTTCCAAAAACTGAAGAATAGAAGAGTGCCACTACAACTACTGAGCCTTCGAGGGTCCACAGCTTGGCATGCTGTGGCCTTCCAGCTGTCATCCTATTAGTGTATTATCCATTCAGCAGCCAAGCTAAATATCTGAAATTGTATGTAACAGAGAAATCTATGAGCAATTGTCCTATATCATACACATACAAGCAATTACAAGAGAAAAGTTCTGTGGAATTAGATATCCTGCCTGTCCTTCTCATTAGACATCTGGTAAATGTAGAATAAATACAATCTTGGTTTAACAATATGGTATGGTGAGGATCAAATTAGAGATGTGTGACATAACGATGTTACATTGAAAACTGATATATTAACCCTTTAACACTCATATCAGCCAAAAACGGCTTCTGCAGTGGTCTTGAGAAATATCCATTTGCAGACAAAGAAGACTATTTTTGAAAATTTACCACCGGAATGATTGGCTCCCATGTTAAATTTTCAAAAATACCTTTCTCTTGGTCTGCAAATGGACATTTTCTATGAGAAAAATGAAATTTTTTTAACAAATTCGAGTGTTATGAATAGGGCTGTAACGATTCACCGATATATCTGTGAATTGTGATATGCATGCTCATGATACGCATATCGTATCGTGACTTGTCGTATCGATACACACGCGATACAAGAAAATATGCCTATGGCGTCCTTCATGCATTAACATTGTCAGGTAAGCTATAGCTAAAGTTATGCACAAGTGCACCATTTTCACTAAATTTCATCTGAATATGTTAATTATTTGTATATATCTGCACTGAGAGATGTAGAGTGGCATAAAATGAGCAGATTCAGATGAAACTTAGTGAAAAAATAACGTATCGTATCATGACCAGTGTATCATAATACATATAGTATCGTGGCAAAACATATTGTTACAGCCCTAGTTATGAAAGTGTTAACCGCTTTAACCCTCAAATTTGTTCAAGAACATTTCAATTTGCTCACAAGATTAGGCTCCACCACCAAGGGGGCGTGGCAATGGTAAAAATGATTATAATGCATCACACTTCAAAGCGTTGCGCAGAATTCAACCAAATTCGGTATGTGGGTTACTATTAGGAATGCACTTTGCAAGACAAGATATAGATTAGGCTGTGCCCTAAAGGGGGAGTGACAGGGGACAAAAGGTCAAATTGATTGTCTGCCTGTCCGTCACCCTAACTCCTCCCAAACTGTTGGGTGGAATTCAACAAAATTTGGTAAGTAGATTACCAATAGGAGTGCAATTTGCAAGACAATATTAAGATTGAGCTCCACCACCAAGGGGGCATGGCAGGGGTCATAAGGTCAAATTGATCATAATGCATCTCACCCCAAATCGTTGCGTGGAATTCAATCAAATTCGGTATGTATGTATGCATTTATATAGCGCCAATTCCAATTGAAGCTCAAAGGCGCTTTACAAGATTATATAAAATTACACAATTATGTACAAAAACTTAAATTGAAAATAAATATGTTTTGAGAGCAGATTTGAAAGGTTAAATTTTACGACAATTTTGTATATGTGGTGGAAGACTGTTCCAAAGCTTGGGGCCAGCTCTAGAGAACGCGCGTTGGCTGATTAGTAGATTGGATGGTGGTACTACACAGAGTAAACGACTACTTGATCGGAGAGCCCTTGGCGCTGTCTTCTGTACGATCAACGATGTTAGATATGGCGGGGCAAGATTATTAAGACAGTTGAAAACCAGTAGTGCAAGTTTGTAATTTATGCGCTGTTTAACTGGTAGCCAATGAAGATCTTTCAAAACAGGTGTAATGTGTTCATATGGCTTAGTCCGTGATAGTAATCTGGCCGCAGTGTTCTGAGCCCTCTGAAGACTGGTAAGCTGTTCTGTTGATATGCCAGCTAGCAAAGAATTCCCGTAATCCAGTCTCGAAGTTATGGTCGCGTGTACAAGCGTTTTTATAGCATTATCATCCAATAGCTTTCTGATCTTGTTAATGTTCCGTAAGTTAAAATACGGAATCGGTATGTCGGTTACTAATAGGAATGCACTTTGCAAGACGAGATATAGATTAGGCTCCGCCCTCAAGGGGGCATGACAGGGGTCAAAAGGTCAAATTGATTGTCTCTCTGTCCATCATGTTAACTCCTCCTAAACCGTTGCGTGGAATTGAACAAAATTTGGTATGTGGGTTACCAATAGGAATGTGCTTTGCAAGATGACATTTAGCTTAGGCTTCGCGCCTAAGGGGGCGTGGCAAGGGTTAAAAGGTCAAATCAGTTGTAACGCAACTCCTCTGAAATCGTTAGATGGAACTCAACCAAATTTGATATCTGAGTTACCCATATGATTGCGGAGTGCACAATACCATTTAGATTTGGATCCGCCCTCAGGCGGTGGGGGTCAAAAGGTCAAATTTTAACCTGCCGAAATTGATTGTAATGCATCTTTTCCAAAACCATTGGACAGAATTCAACCAAATTTGGTATGTCAGTTACCCATATCAATGTGGAGTATAAGAGCATATTTACATTTGGCCCCACCCACACACACCCTGGGTGGGTGGGGTGGGGGTCAAAAGGTAAAAAATGTATTGTAATGCAACTCCTCTGGAATTGTTGGATAGAATTCAACCAAATTTAGTATGTCAGTTACCCATATCAATGTGGAGTGGATGAGCACATTTACATTTGACCCCCCAGCCCCCACCCCACCCTCCCAGGGGGTGGGGGGATAGGGTCAAAAGTTCATGAAATTGATTGTAATGCAACTCTTCTGAACAAAACCAAATTTGATATCTGAGTTACCCATATAATTGCTGAGTGCAAGAGGCCATTTAGATTTGGCTCTGCCCACAGGGGGTGGGAGAGGGGTCAAAAGATTAAATTTTAACCTGCAGAAATTGATTGTAACGCATCTCCAAAACCATTGGACAGAATTCAAACAAATTTGGTATGTGAGTTACCCATATCAATGCGAAACGGATGAGCACATGTAGGCCTTCATTTGTCCCCGCCCACAGGGGTGGGGGATGGGGTCAAAAGGTCATACAATTTATTGTAATGCAACTCCTCTGACACTGTTGGATGGAATTCAACCAAATTTAGCATGTCAGTAACACATATCAATGTGGAGTGGATGAGCCCATTTATATTTGGCCCCGCCCCAAGAGGTGTGGGATGGGGTCAAAAGGTCATGAAATTGATTGTAATGCAACTCCTCGGACACTATTGGACGAAATTCAACATTTGGTATGTGAGTTACCCATACATGTATGATTGCGGAGTGCAAACAGATGTTTACATTTGGCTCTGTCCAACCCCCCCCCCCCCCCCCCTTGATGGGTGGGTTGTGGGGGTGTCAAATGTTCAAAGCGGTGAACTGAAGGGAATTTCAATTTCCCTTTCTCCGAGATCTAACAATACTTACCATTCTATTACTTCTGATACAAGCTATCTTGGACAGCCGGCCCTAGGACTCTAGACTTAGTAAGCTTTACCGGCTCCTGAAACTGGGTACCCGGCTCCCAACAACCAAGTACCTGTTTCCATGAAGCTCATATTGTTTGCATAGCCACCAAACAAGAGATACCCCTGTCTTGCCTCCATGGGGCTGGGAGGCAGGGTCCGTAATAGAATGGTAAGTATTGTTAGATCTCGGAGAAAGGGAAATTGAAATTTCTTTCATTCTCCTTCGATCAATACTTACCATTCTATTACTTCTGATATACACCATATTTAGACAGTAACCTGGTGGGAAGGGGCAAGCCATCAATTGCTACTTTTGCCCCTTGGAGAAAGAGCTTAGACCTAAACCACACACCCATTTTTTTTCTTCTAAGAAAAGGGGAGAGAACTCACGAACATGCATCTCGCCTGAAACACAAATATGCTAAGAGGGTTAACTGCTCTTTGCATATATCAGCCTGGGAATGAGCATGAATATATAAGATGAATGAACATAATATATACATGTACACATAATACAAAAAACTCTCAATCTTGAATTACCTCATGATATTTGGATTCCAGACGTGGAGCCTTCAACCAATCACTTGTCCGGCCATCAGTGACGCAATATGGTTGACATCCTCTCGCTTGACCATGTCTGCCTCTTAATTCTTGCTTTACAAATGCCAAAAAAGGGAGAAGAGCAGTGTGGCCGTTTAACTATCTTTTTCAAAACAGCTAAAGCGAGTGGATTGGCGGAGTCTGACACATCCCTCATATAGTAATCCGTGAGAGCTATTGTGCAACAGCCATGATGTCCTCTAATGGAACACCATTGTAAAGGGCAGTCGAGTCATGTGCCCTTGCGCATTGCACCTGGTGCCAAGTTGCAATCTCTTGAGTAGTTTGGGTGCATTCCACCACCCAATGAGAGATAGAATCCATGGATGCGGCGCCATAAGGCTTTTTATGGCAGATCCACAGATGTCTATCATTCGACCGTAACGAGTCTGTCCATTTTTCGTACTTAGTCAAAGCACGGACTGGGCACCAGACACTGGCATCATGATCAAACCTAGTTAGTTTCGGCATAATGATCGGTTTGCTGGGACATTTCAAAGATTGATTCTTTGACATAAACTCTGCTCTTGGCAGTAGACGCAGACCCTCTCCGGAGACAATAAATCGGTCCCTCTCTGCGCATGGATCTCACTGCGCCTTCTTGCTGAGGAAGCTGCAAATAGAAAAACCGCCTCTAGAGTCAAATGCTTTAGACTAGCCGAACGCAACGAATATAAAAACCGAATTGTCCGTATGGTGAATCCAATCGTACCGACATGCTTCTTACGCCTTATAGACTTTGATTAATACTGTGTCTGTTGCTTCATTGTATCCCCCGTCCCACCATCCAGTCTGTTTAGTCTACTGAGTCGCTTGTGATAGAGTGAGAATATTACGTCTCCGCAGGGGGGGGGGGGGGCTGGATGGGTTCTCCATTATGGATACCATGTCATAGTCTGTTAACGGATCTTTCAACTTCTGCAGGTGGGTCTCCCTAACTCTTCACAATATAGAAGAAAGTGTTCCCGATTCTCCACCTCATCTCTGCACAATCTGTATGTAGGAGATGCTTTCCTGACCTTAGCTTCAAAAGTTTATCGCCGTAGAACGCCGCACATGACTTTTGCTTTAATCCTGGCCTTCTTAATGTCCCGTACCGAGTGCAAGGAGCAAAGCCACACATATATAATCCAGTGTATCTGAGGAGAGGTAGCGCAGATTATGGAGTGGATGGATGTTCTTGCCTCTCCATCATCTGTCTCTCTTTCAAGAATGTGTGTACAGCTCCTTTAAAAGTCCTTTTCCATTCGACTCTGGACGGAGTACAACTTAACATATCTTGAGCAGACGGCACGCTGTACTTCTGCAGAACGTTGTTCACGCAAAAAAAACCAGCTTCATGAATTTGAGGTCTTCACTGCGAGCTGTCAAAATGCAATTTTGTACTCTACACTGTTCTCGTCTTGAAGACAGTTTCTAAGCAGTGACAGGATTCTCTTGTCCACTTCCGCCTCCAGTGGTAACATTCCCATCAAGCCTAGTGTTGCCATGTTAGCCGTCGAGTCAGGGAGATTTTGCAGCCGTCACTTTTGAGTGTTCTGAAAGAGCTCAAGCTGAAGAATTTGGATGTTGTTCAGCATCGAGATCTTGGCCCTATACAAAAGTCGAGGGGAAATATATGTACGCCATAGAACTTGCATCGCTGCAGGATTAAGACCGTTACGCCCATGACACCCTGCTCCCATTAACTGGAACAGCCCAGCAGTTGCTGACTTGATCATTTCTGCCACTCTGATCTTATTAATATTCTGGATTGGTCCTTGGTTAATTCCCAGGTGCACCTTGTGATTCTCTATCCTCACCGTCTGAGAGTTCATTTCCAATACCACACAGGGTTCATACACCTTCAGCAGAAGTAAATTCCATACTTTTTCCATACTTTTTCAAGACTCAATTTCAAATTTTCCACACCTAATTTACGACTTTCAATCAGACAAAAAACAAACACAGTTACTAAGTTCATCATATTATTATATATAAACTTTATAAAACAACATATCAAAATAAATAATCGACTAACTTAACATCAGATAGCACTCATCACAGATAGAAAGATATACAGCACTCTATTTGTTGATATGACAGTTAAAATAACTGGATACAATGATGGCAATTTTAATGTTGATATGGATGGATAGCACTCAGGAAAGACATACAAATTTTTTTTTGAAAATTTACCACTGGGATAACTGACATAGTGACCAGGCCAGTCATTACAGCGATAAATCTTCAAAAATAGTATTTTTTGATCTGCAATGGACATTTCTCAGGACCACTCCATACATACATCATGACATGATAAAACAAAGGGTTTAAGTGTAAATAGAAAATGTGCATTTGCAGGTCAGAAGACTTTTTTTGAAAATTTACCACTGGAATGACTGACATGGTGACCAAGCCAGTCATTACTGTGATAAATCTTCAAAAATTTTATTTTTTGATCTGCAAATGGACATTTCTCAGGACTACTGCATACATACATCATGACATGATAAAACAAAGGGTTTAAGTGTAAATAGAAAATGTGCATTTGCAGGTCAGGAGACTTTTTTTGAAAACTTACCACTGGAACGACTGACATGGTGACCAAGCCAGTCATTACTGTGATAAATCTTCAAAAATAGGCTTTTCTTGATCTGCAAATGGACATTTCTCAGGAACCGCATATTGTCTAGGAGTGGCTCAGTGTTTTTCAGGATGCAAGCCAGATATGAATTTCATGTCAAATTATTTTCAAAATATTCAACAGCTATCCTGTAAAGTTGAGCTTGAGACACCAACATTCACTTGTTGAGGGCCACCCCCACCCCCACCTTTAGATGATAAGTTAAAACCTGCACATATACGCTAATTTATTTAAAATTTAACAGGGTTCCCACACCTTGGGGAGAATATTTTTCCATACTTTTTCCAGACCAAATTAAAAAATTTCCATAGCCATTTAAAGACATTTTAATAGTGGACATTTGGGAAAAATAAAGACTTAAAAAATTATTTTTAACATTTGAGGATTTTAATTGGTTCTATTGTGTACATCATATCAGTTAAACATGAGAAAACAATGCATAAGTAAATTTCATAATTAAACTAGTAAACTATCACATATATAGCACTGACACACGCACACACACACACTATGGGTAAACTGTTAAAATAGCACATAGATATCATATATGGATGAGGGATATAGCACTGAGCAATTAGCAGTCCTTTGATCCAAGAAAATGTTCATTTGCAGCCCAAGAGAAGGCTATCTTTAATAATTTACCACTGGAATGTCTGGCTTAGTTAAAGAGCCAGTCACTCCAGTGATAAATTTTCAAAAATAGTCTTCTCTTGGTCTGCTAATGGACATTTTCTAAGACTGTTAGACAATAGCAAAAGTAGAGTTAAAATATTATTGTTGAATATTTGGGAACTAATTTGACTTAATGACTTAGTATTTAATATAAGGATCTGTATGTATCCTTTTATTTATTTAGATGAGGAATACTGGGATAGCACTGGGCAAAAGCAGAAAATGTTCATTTGCAGACCAAGAGAGGACTATCTTTAATAATTTAGCACTGAAATGTCTGGCTTGGTTAAAGAGCCCGTCACTCCAGTGATAAATTTTTAAAAATAGTCTTCTATAGTTTTCTACGCAGTTTATACAATCACAGCGGTTACCGGGACCCAATCCAAACTTGTTCAGATACGTATTGCTCATGCGCGAAATGTTCCCGGTAATCGCTATGTATTGGAGCTTGGCGGTTACCGGTACCCAATCCAGACTTGCCAAACCAGGAACAAGGAAGTGTTTGTTGACAAATGGCTGCCGGAAAAAAATTACAAATCCCGATATTTTAATTTTCCATACCTTTTCCATAGCGGTACCGCGAAATATCGAATTTTCCATAGCTTTTCCAGCCGTGGAAATGGTTTTCTTAAATTTCCATACCTTTTCCAGACTTCCATACCTTTTCCAGACTTCCATACCTGCGTGGGAACCCCGATTTAATTTACCATAGCTGATCATAATGCCATAGCAACAGGAGGAATCCTCATTATTTTGCGCCATAAGAGGCCTCACGATATGAGAGAGCTGTCGGACAGTCAATAATATTTTACCGTGACTCAGCGCAAAGTTGGGATCATCTAACATTGGGCGATATAAAATTGCCACACTTCTAAATGATCGCCATAGCAACAGGAATTCAGTATTTTCGCTCAATGATGAGCCAACACAAGAGGCCTCGCGATACGAGGGCAAAGATGGGATCATCTAACGCTGGGCGATATAAAATTGCTACGCTTCTAAATGATTCTGGTACTATTAATGTGAAAATGTAAAATATTCTTACCTTGAACCAAAGAAATCCGTAACTTTCGGCGCTGGCTTTAGACGAACTTCTGTCAGTGTCTCATGTTTTTCCCCAGCATGTGGCTAACAAGAGCCGCTTCGCCCATATTCCCGATGTCAAACAACTTATTACAAACACTACATTTGGCACGCGAGTTTGATGTATTATACGCTAACAATTATGAGTAGCGGTAGAATCAAAACTTCAAATGTAAACAATCAAACCAGTTTTCGCACGTGCGAGCTGTCAACAGCGCGTGAAAAAAATCGATTACCACGGGATTCGGGATCCCACGGAATTAGGGTACTCTGCCCTACATAATGATGATGTATTGATGATGGCAGGCACAACTCACTAGTGACGAAATCTTACGAAAACTGGTGATTGGCAATAAAACTAATCTTCGGTGATGAACATGTAGTATTTAAATGAAGATACCGCGTTTAAGAGTGGTGCAATTTGCAAATAAAATTGGGAGGTGTGTGAGTATACAAGGTTACTTACAGCTGTTCTGTGTAACACAAATTTAAAATAAGAATTCTTCTTCTTTCTCTGTAAATTCCTCCTGTCATATGAGCACCGTGGCTGGTAACTGGCACGTACATATGTAATGTTATATTGTAAGTTATGAAAGCAAATTACTTTGCAATGAACGACTGTTTTATCTACATTTTTAAGTGAAGTCCACGTTAACTCGAGCGACAATTTCTACATGTACGCCATTTCGTAGATTAGATACAGCACAGGCCTTTGAATTTTCGTCCATCCATCCCTCTACCACATATTCCCCCTACTATATATATATAAATATACACAAGCTGTGAAACCTTCATCTGTGGGCACCATTGTCAGGAAACTGATTGGCTGGTTTGTTGTCAAAATTCGCTGACATCACGTTTCCGACTACAAACCTCTACAAACTAACCAATCAGCTTTCTGACAATGGTGCCCACAGATGAAGGTTTCATACCTTGTGTATATTATATATAGTAGGAGGGATATGTGGTAGAGGGATGGATGGACGAAAATTCAAAGGCCTGTTGATACAGTCTGGATATTCAGAAGTCAGGATACATATTGTATAGTCTCTTTCTGTGTAGAGTGTGGCTTAAAGATTCTAATATGCATACCAGATTGTCATTTCTTGGTAAGGAGTAAATATTTGATAGTTTTCTGCAATCTATTTTGAGCTGAGTGATGATGTGCTTATGTTGCGAGATCTTGTTCCAGGCTGAGAAACCGAATTCTTTCACAACTGCGAGATTGATTGGTGCAATATGTTGTTCTCTGATGGATTTAGTGATTGGTCATAATGTAAGGAAGTGCACTGTTGTCTCATCCTATAGCCCACAGACAGGACATGTAGTACTTACAGTGTAGATGCTAAAATTTGCTTTCACTGATTGGAACACGTATGTACCGGTCAAGAGTCTAGACTTTATGAGCACCATTTAAAATTTCTTCTTGTCTTGTCTTGTGTAGATCACATCTCTCAGAAAAAACAAATTCAAGTTCAAATTCAAAGTTACTTTATTTCATGATTATTTATATATATATATATATATATATATATATATATATATATATATATATATATATATATATATATATATATATATATATATATATATATATATATATATACTATTTATTTGATTCCTGGATACCAATTTACATACTTTCAATCCAGGTTGTCTGCCGAAAGCATTGCCTATATAATGCCTGCACTTAACCTTGAACCTTGAACTGGAAATTCCCTCAAGTCAACTCACTGTGTCAGATATTAAATAGACATATACAATTTCACACATAGCTTAACATACAATATGAGATATATACTTCAAACCAAATCAAATCAAATTAAATCAAATAAACTTTATTTGCTGCTATTTTATGAATATATATATATATATATATATATATATATATATATATATATATATATATATATATAAATATATATATATATATATATATATATATATATATATATATATATATATATATATATATATATATATATATATATATACACCTGTGCAAAACTTAAGCACCAGCAAAAACAATAGAACGTAGAAACATGATGGTACAACTAGGCTGCCATACTTTTTGTCCCCGCGTTAGCTGACATAATTCCAAGTACGAAATGCACATGCATGCATGACTTCACGCCGCTTGATGTCCGTGTGTGGCGGGAAACAGCACACATGTTCAGTTATGTAAAAGTCCAGTTTGAGGTGTAGAACATTACATACAGATTTAGGCGACAAGATTAGGAATTTTGTGTTCATGACCGTGGTTTATTTGTACAGAGAGAATTAGCTCTTGATTGTGAACCGCTATGGCAAGACGAAGGTTAAGTGATCGTGTGAAATGGCAAATCATAGGCATGCATACCACTGGTATGTCATGCAGAGAGATTGGCAGACAGCTGAACATTAACCATACTGTAATCAGTCGTTTGATTGCAAAACATGGGCAAACTAACGAGGTGAAGGACAGGCCTAGATCTGGAAGACCGAAGAAGACTACTGCCCGTGATGATCGAGCCCTAGTACGCCTTGTTAGGAGATCTCCATTCACCAACAGCAGAGTGCTCAGCCAGCAATGGGAAACGCGCAATAGAGTGTCAATGTCTACCATCAAAAGGAGACTGTATGCTGCTGGCATGAAAGCTAGGAGACCTGTCAGACGTCCTCTCCTCACTGCACACCACAAAGAGGAGCGTCTGAGGTGGTGCAACGAAAGAAGACACTGGAACATGAGATCCTGGAGACGGGTACACTGGTCCGATGAAAGTCGGTTCCTGCTTCATGCCACAGATGGTCGAACTCGTGTATGGAGGTCCAGACGCACGGCGTACGACCAACGTAACATCATGGAAGAAGTTCCATTTGGTGGAGGTTCCGTTATGATATGGGGGTGCATCTCATTTGATTGTAAGCTGGATCTGTTGACTGTACCTGGAACACTAAATGGACAAAGATATCAAGATTCCATACTGGATAGAGTTGTGGTCCCTCATTTTGTAAATCATGCACCTGGAACCCACCCTATATTCATGGATGACAACGCCCGACCACATCGTGCTAGAGCTGTGCATGAATACCTCCGCCAGAATGCCATCGAAACCCTACCATGGCCAGCAAGGAGCCCTGACATGAACCCTATTGAGCATATCTGGGACATTCTGGGAAACATGGTGAGAAGGAGAGATCCTCCTGTGCAGAACCTACAGGAATTAACAGACGCACTCCATCTTGAATGGCAACGAATACCACAATGGCGTATCGGTCGGTTGGTGACCAGCATGAGACGTCGTGTCCAGGCCGTCATCCAGGCACAAGGTGGATATACCCGGTATTAATAATGACAGTCTCAAACTCGTGCACAGATGTTAAACTTCGTTTTCAGACACCATTAATGACAATCTAGCCACGTGTGTCAACTGTAGGGCAATAGTTGTCAGTTGTGTCAACGTAACCATATTCAGGCCTCGTTTTCAAGTTCAAACAAAAACATACAGTGTTTCCCCACCATCATAATCAGCATTCCTCTAGTTGCATTATTACCTCTTGCACTAAGATGGATGGGTACATAAATGTTTATGCTATTGCTTTCTTCATAGCACATGAATATACCCTCGCATGTGCGTAAAAATAGGGTGGTGCTTAACTTTTGCACAGGTGTATATATATACATTGATTACAGGAATCCATCAAGTGCAATGCCTATAAGGCGATGGAACCTTTACATAATATATAACGTACAGGCATCACATTGTCAAAGACAATACAGCAACACTCTACACATAAAATAGACAATAAAAAGGAAAAGAACGAGAAAAAAGAGACAATAATTATAAGGGTGGTTATGTTGTAGCATCCACTTGCATTGTGTGAATTTTTAGAAAAAATTTTAAGTGAGTTGACAGCTTATTTATAAATACGTGTATGTCCTTGGCATGTCTGGGTTGGGAGCTGGGTTCGGGCCGAGGGTTTGGGGGTTGGGTGGGGGGGGGGGGGGTGGGGTGTGTGTGTGGGTGTGTGATCTTCATCTTGTTATTATCTTATCCTTATGTGTCCAGAGCCACATCTCAAAGACTGCTGATCCAATTAGTCTAAAATCCAAACACAAGAGGTTGTTGCGGTTTAGAACGGTAACAGAATTTTAGGATCTGCATATTCTATTATTCCAGGTTAAGCTGTTAATTCAATATACGATTTGTTACTGTGGTGACTAGATACTATATGCATTCTGGAAGCCATGGTAGGCCCTTTAGATCATGTAGCCCTCATCACGCTGACAGTAGGAGGTTTGTATTATCATATTTTAATTACTTTTTTGTATGACTTCTGATTTATGATTTGTGTGTGAATGTCTGCAGGAGTACTGATCCATAGTTTGATGGCTAGTGTGGGGGATTTGTTTCTTGATGTCTCTGTGTGGCAGTAGTGTGCTGTAGAGTGATTTTAATATGTTATTTGGTAGATAGGGCCTAAGACGACGCATAACAGCTATCCTTTTTGCTACCATGGAAGTGATAATTGCAATGTGCTTCTCCCAAGTGAGCCCTCTATCAAGAAATATGCCTGAAAGCTTAACAGATTGTGCTTCTTCTATTCCTTGACCATCTATGTGAATTCTTGGGAGAGTGTTTTTTTTCAATTTGTATGGATTTGTGAATAACATATAGTTAGTTTTACTGACATTTAAAGATAGGTTACTCACTTTGAACCACTGTATTACTTTTTCCATTTCTTAATTTGCAGTTTTGTACAGGGCATCTATGTCCATGTGGCTGCAAAACGTATTGGTGTCATCTGCAAATAGTATTAGTGATAGGCAGTTAGTATTAGTTATACTTGTGAATGTACAGATACGGTACTGAGTTAGGCAGACACAGAAAAAAGAAAAAAGAGCAAGCAATACAATAGATCTATCATATGATCATATCATCATATCATCATATCATACCAATTTCGACTGTATGGGTAATAGGCCGCTGACCTGTCAGCCATTCCGTAATGTACTTTCAACTATTCTACAACTTGACAATACTATTGTTATATGTTATATGCTTATATATTTATACTTTGTACACATCTATACATGGTCAACTATGAATGCACATACATATATATAAACGGACCTAACTTAGTTCTGGAATATATAAGGAGGCTGTTATGCCTTCAGTGGCAGCCAGACAGTAGTATGTGCTTGTTACATAATTTTTAGTGATTTTGAGGCATATTGGACACATTGGAAACAATTTTACCCTTATTCAAACTATTATCAAAATAACCCACATGTCCGGAGTCCTGCAAACCTGTAGAAGATCGTGTTCTGCCAAAAGACTCAGAATCCTGTATCTGATCTCTAACAATTTCTTGAAATCCATTGAAACACCACTCATCCTCAAGTAATGGCCCGGCTTCAGCAAAATGTTAATGAAAGGATTCTATGGTGATTGGCTTCAGCATTACTCACATGAATCTTGATTTATCCAATCTTGTTGAGGTCCATCTTTCACTTTCTGAAAATCCTCTAAAACGTATCTCCTAAATCACTTGGGCATCTTTGTCCAAATTTTGCTGTAGGGATCATGCAGTGGTGGGCTCCTGAACCGCATCAGATTTTTTAAGCTCTCTGAATCAACGAAATGTCTAGTCAACGTTAATTATAGTGATGATGATGATTATCAATAGATAGTAATAGTTGTGATGCTACCTGTAAAATAGTTATAAAAATGTTAATAATAATAATAATAATAATAATAATAATAATAATAATAATAATAATAATAATAGTGATGATCCTGATAATACTGATGGTAATGTTGATAATAATAATAATAATAATAATAATAATAATAATAAAAATAATAAAAATTGAAGCTGGAAGCCCCCTACACCCGACCCTTCCCTACCCACAGCATGATGAGTAAAAAGCATATGAAATAAATAGTCTATACTTCTATGCAATGCATCAACTGATTGAAAGACACTAGGTGGAATGTTAATGTTTTGTTAGTTTGTCTGTATATGTTATAATGTTGACTGCCTTTTATACTGTCCTTTTGTCTTCTATATAGTATATACTATTGTTTTATGTATGTTTATGTAAAGGTGTTTACGGTACATAGGCTATGCCTCTAGTGTATTCCCTGTATGCACACCATATACTGTAAATATCATTCAGCCCAATAAATTCAGATTCAATTCAATTCAAAGGAAGTCAAGTGGGTCAATGTGGTGTGGAAAAACATACACTAATAATTTACTTGTTCAAGAAGGAGGTTGTAATCTCACACCTTTCGCAGAACTGTTAATATCATGTCAGTATATACACCTAAATATATAGGGCCTATATTCACTTACACATGGAAGATGTAGTTTTACACCATTCCCCCATATCATACACTGTATACGATTACTAATGGTTTTTCCTTTTAGTTAAATGAGAAGTAAAACTTAGTCTGTTGACCGCATGGACAGACGACGGTGGATGAGCTGATAGAAAAAAGTAGGAGCTCATCTCGCATGTGACACTTGGTGTCATTAAACAAACATATACAATTACACACACAGCTTAGCATAGCATGTAAGACATATTTGTGAATGTACAGATACGGTACTAAGTTAAGTAGACACAAAAAAAAGAAAAAGAACAAACGATACAATACATCTATGTTATTTCCTCTTAGTTATTGAGATTAGAGATTTGTATTTGAGGATGAGTTGGGGGTGGGGGTGGGGGGGGGGGGTGGGGAGAAGGAAGGGGGATGGGGCCATGCATGCCAATTACCCCAGCCCAACCCGTATATTGCTATTTAGTAGTAGCACTTGTTGAGGCGCGTCAGTTTGAAGGAAGCCGTATTCATGATAGCAGTAATAGTGCATTATTATTATTATTATTATTATTATTATTATTATTATTATTATTATTATTATTATGTAATAGTAGTAGTAGTAGTAGTAGTAGTAGTAGTAGTAGTAGTAGTAGTAGCAGTAGTGGTGGTGGTGGTGATGGTGGTAGTGGTAGTAGCAGTAGTATTAGTAGTACTAATAGTAGTAGTAGTGGTGGTGGTAGTAGTAGTAGTAGTAGTAGTAGTAGTAGTAGTAGTAGTAGTAGTAGTAGTAGTAGTAGTAGTAGTGGTAGTGGTAGTAGTAGTAGTAGTTGGTGTCATTATTATAGTAGCTATGGCAATGATACAGGAAGTGTGTGATCCTGGTTATCATGTCATTATGCAATGATAGCTGTTTAGTGTGTTATCTAGATCTAGTATGTATTGAGTATGCTAGTTTTAATTAAGTCTTAGTTGTGTGATTTTAGTGTTAGAATCTTTTGCATGTTTGTTTATCTGTTTTATTCCATACTTTGACGGCACCAATTGGCTGTTCATGTGTATCTAATGTGGCGATCATGTTTGTTCCGAGTGTTGTATGTGTGTATTTCGATGTTGTTTGCAAAGCTGCGGGTTCTAGGTTTAGGTTGGATTTTGTGAGGAAAGACTCTGGAAATATTGCTCATCCGTGACTTATGTCTGTGAGCTTAAGAAGCCTTTGTTTTCTTAACAAATTTTGATCATTTGCTGTTTTTGAGAACATTTTAATGCATTTCTTTTTGCATGCTTTTCATTTTTTCCTAATTTGCCTTTTTGTGTGTTAGGTCAGATGACATTGTAGTATGTGAGGTGTTGAAAGATCAATGAGGAATACAGGGTTTTATTAGTGGCTTGAGTTAGGTAATGCGTTAGTCTTTGAATGACCCCCATGCCTCTTGCTACTTTAGCTGTGACTACCTCAATTTGTTTGCCCCAGCTCAGGTTCTTGTCTAAATAAACTCCTAAGAATTTAGCAAAAGGATCTTCTTGCATTTCCTTTTTATTAATAAAGATTTTTGGAATATTATTGTTTATTGATTGTCTAGACCTTGGAAATGGCATGTAGTTTGTTTTATCAACATTTAATGATAGCTTGTTTATTTTGAACCAATTAATAACTTCTTCCATTTCTTTATTTACTCTTTCGCATAACATATCTAACTTTTTGTCAGAGCAAACGGCATTGGTGTCATCGGCAAACAGTATTAGTGACAAATTGTGGTAAATTTTTGTTACGTCATTAATATAGAGTAAAATCAGCACAGAGGGCCAAAAATTAACCCCTGAGGAACATCACTGCTTAATTTCCTTTTTTTCAGAGCAGGCAGCATTAAATTGTATGCATTGTGTTCTATCCATTAAGTAACTCTGAAAGCAGGCAAGTGCACATCCTCGGATTCCATAATAAGCAAGGTGTCCTAATAATATATTGTGATTGATAATATCTAAAGCTTATGAAAATCCAAGAAGATGCCCAATACATGGTCTTTCTTTTCAATTGATTTAATTATTTTTTCTGTCATTTCAAGTAGTGCGAATATTGTTGAGTGTTTCTGGCAGAATCCATACTGTGAAGCATACAAAATTTCCTTTTTTTCTAGCTAATTGATTAATCTATTATACATTAATCGCTCCATTAATTTAGAGAAAAGTGGAAGTTTTGAGACAGGCCTGTAATTTGTAGCGAGTCTTTTGCTTTATATAATGGAGTAGCATGTGTAGATTTTAGTTTTGATGGAAATATGCCTTATACTAGTGATTGATTGCAGATATGGTTGAGTGGTGTTAGTAACTCAAATAAGCAGTGAGTAAATATGCTCCATTTAAAGCCATCTACGCTGGCACTTTTCACCGGATTAAGTGAATTAAGTATAGTGAGAATTTCTTCATTGTTAACAAGATAAGCAAACAATGAAAAGGATTGATAAGCGGGAGTATACCTGAGGTAATCACTACATTTAATTCCTGATGTAGACATGATTTTCTTTGAGAAAATTGGACCTTTGGTCTGTTGTCCTGTTCTGTTTGTTTTTATTCAAAAGTGATTTTATAATTTCCATGTTTCATTTATATCATTTTTGGATTGCTCAAATTTGTTCTGATAATAGTACCTTTTGAGGTTTTTATTATTTGGTCCAGTTGATTTCTATATTTTTTAACTTGGTCTCATTATACTTTGTTTGACATTTTATAAATGTCAAATAAAGTTGCTGTTGACAGGCAGATATCAATCCTCTTGTCAGCAATGTTTTTAGTGGGATTGTGCTTGAATAATTTCTTTTCTTTCATTGGGAAACTGTGCTCAAAGATGTTAGTGAATATGTTGTGGAGCTTGGTGTAGGCACCATCACATGACTCTCTATATATCACTTGGTCCCAGTCTACTTCAGATATGGCCTTTTAAAAATTTTCAATGTTTACCTGATTCATTTCTCTACACTGAATTTTTTCGTTTTTAAATGGTCTACTGTTTGACTGTTTTTCAAGGATAAAAATTGGTAGGTGATCTGATGTGTCTGTTACGAAAATTCTTGAATGTGTTTTGTTGATGTTATGTTTACTAAATATATTATCAATAGTTCTATCCGAACTCTCTGTAATCATGGTAGGCTTAAAAGTATGTTTGAATAAAATGAATGTGACTTTAGCAAATTTGTAAAGCTTTGTGAGTGAAAGCAGTTTTGTTCCATCAGGTCAATATTGAAATCACCCATGAGGTAGACTGTTTTGTTTTCTTTTTGAATATCATCTAAGGTTGCTCCTAATAGGTCAATACTGCACCACCATGATTTGTTATTTCAAGATGGGTGGAGTCAGAGATTTTGAGATTAGAGCATTTCAAGTGAATCCAGGTATTACATATCGCATAATAGTGATCTGTGGTTCTTTATTACTGGTTTCCTACAGTAGAGGTGAGGCGATAAGGGCCCTTTTTCACACATTTTTCTTTTGTTCTTTCCTTTGTTCTCTCTTTTGTTATTTGGACACCTTTTTTCCTTTGATCTCCGCCGCCTTTTCTGTAAGTATGATTGACAGGGTACATGTCTGGACTCATCTTTTTCAGTCTCTGGTAACTCATTCAATTCCGAAGCCCCGTCCCCCATTACATCACGTGACTCCTAGCATCCTATAGCGTAATGGCTTGTGACAAGGGTTAATGAGGGCAATTAAGCGCCAATCTCTTTGAGCAGGACAAACATGCAAGAGTTAATGTATTGCATAATGATTATTGACCAGTTGCATGTCTGGACTCGTCTTTTCTGGGTTCTGGGAACTCATTCAATTGTGAAGCCACGCCCCCTCGTTAATTCACGTGTCTCCTAACGTCCTATCGCATAATGACTATTGACATGTAGTAATCGGGTGGCAGATCGTATAAAAGCGTTTAAAAATCTGTTCTGTTAAAGTTTAACTTCTTGATTTTCTTTAACTGGTTGGTTCAACATTCATTATAATTATGCCCTCACACTTGGCAATAATGCGTACTTTCACGTCATGAAACGCAATGACGAATCTGTAGTGAGTTTAGTGTTGGTAGCGTTTACCCCACTAAGTGTGGGTTGTTTATGTATGGCAATACCTTTCGAAAGTTTGCAGCCATGATTCCAGCATTCGAAGAAACTGTGCTTAGGGCTAGGTGTTCTGATAGAGTAGAGCAGATTAATTACCTATATGAATTAGAGCCTCAATTAAAAGTTACTATCAGCACTAAATATCCATACGTTAAGCTAACTTGGTACTTTCCTTCACCAGGTCAAACTGAAATGAAGCATAACATTCCCTAGTGACTCGTGGAGACTCTTGAAAGAGAACATGCATGAAATTCTCAGCGCTATGACGAACTCTACACTCGTGTAAGCATTTTTCTATGTTCAAACAATTTTACCAATCAATTTTAATGTGTATCAGTCGGGCCATGCAATACTGAAAATATCTACAGCTAATCATCAATATATAGATAAAACTCACGATGGTTGAAGCCATGATCACCAAAGATTCCAGAGTTCAGCTACTAAGTATTAGATTAATGCCCAATTCGTGTCGTTCAGATAATGGGCAGAGACAAATAGGGTTATGTAGTAACGTGCCTCTACTTTCCGGCTCTAGAGTCAGCTTAAAGTTAACGGTTGATGAAGACATTTGGTTTGAAATAGTCAGAACTCTAAACAGCTGTGCAAGTGTTAACTCAAAGTTAATATCTAACGGGATATGCATTACTATTACGTTTGCAGAACTTAAAATAACTATAGTTTTAGTCAGTGATGCTGTAAAAACTAAAGATTACATATTCTCAAGACACTGTATGACTCAATTACTGGTATTAACGTCTAAGCAATCAGACAACGCCCACCACGTCGCATTAGATGATTCTGAAATAGACAGAACCATTCAGAATCTTATCGATCACGGATCCCCCAGAGGACCTCGGCGTGTTAGATTTCGTTATTCAACTGGGGTCTATGGAGGTAGAAGAAGAAGAAATGCCATCAGCATTCGAACCGCTGCCAAATACATTGCGTTCTAATGGTCTACTGGATTATGAAGACACATGTTTTACATCGCCCGACTCACCCAGCAATGCTGAAATTTACAACCAACCAAACGCTACACTGTATATCCTTGACACATTCCATCAAGAGATAAATGAACGTGAATATCTGAGATTTGACTGTAAAACATTCTCAAATCCACCAGAGACAATGCTACCGCTATTTTCGCAAACTTATTGAATTTAGCAAACCATAGAACAGCCGTTAGCGAAGGCTACGGGTATCAACATGATAGACCATCTCAACGTGAACACCAGTGCATGGGTATCGATTATTTCTTAAGACCTATCGACAATGTATAATTACATTACTTAAACGCATTAGAACATGTGTCTAAAATTGATTTCTTTCACGCATTGTCTACCGACCCAACTTTATATTGGTATGTCTATGAACTATACAATGATGATGAGGATTCCAGTGGTAATGATGATGGATCAGATGCTGAAAACTATTGATATGACTGATGCGTAAGACATAAGTCTACTCGTAGACTCATGGATCTCCAGAACATTGACTATTTGTTTTTGCTAGTAACAGAAACTATATGTTTATTCTATGTAATATGCTGAATTCAATAACAATATAAGTATTGACGGGGATCGTAACGTCACCACAGACTGCTAACACACACATATACGCACACACGCACGTGCGCACACAAACACACACACGCACGGATGCACGCACGCAGGCACGCATGCACGCACGCACGCACAAGTACTGTATACCAATGTGTAGTCAAAAGCTTAGCCAATACATTATTAGATTATAGACTTATTGCTATATGTCGTGGTTAATTTGCAATAAAGCTTGTTCACATCAAATTTTAGGTTTTTTCAGCGGATTAACTATAACCCGACCCACCCGGCCCCACACCCCTGAACAATCTACAGATGGTACAATTCAATTCAATTATAATAATATGATTTTCTGTAATGGAGTAATTTTATCATTTATACATTAATTTAGCTGCAATAGCTGCAAGCAAGCTAAAAATTGAGAATCTCTTTATGAATGAATCGGAAACAGAGTTCACCCACATATACCTATCTACAAAGCATGAAACTAAAGAAAATGATGACCCACTCTGTGGCGGCGAATCATGGAGGAAAAGTAAAATCATGGGCTCACTGCTTTACTGTACTGCTGACATTGCTGCACGCTGCATCATGGGGGAACACAGCTTTCCAGTCCTTCTACGTTTATACATTGCAACCTGTGTATCCTTGATGATATATAACTCAAAATGCAGCTCTAGCCAAACGTGATGCCTGCTACCGCAAACATCTACGCACCATCACTGGAAACCGATGGCCAGAGAGCATAATTTCCAATGATGCACTATACAAGATGTGTAATACGCCGCCGCTGTCTGTAAAAGTCGGCCAGCAAAGATGGTCCATGTGCTAAGGATGCCAGAAGACACACCAACACAGAGAGCCTTGGAATTCGCCCCACTCGGAGCCAGCAAATACAGAGCCAGAAGAGGACGTCGTTGTATAAATCTGCTAAGCGTGCTGCGAGGTGACCTCAAGAAAACAGGGCTCGGTACACTCAAGTCAAGAATGGACCTGAGGAAGCTAAGGATTTTGGCTGAAGACAAGACACAGTGGGCAAAAGCGAAGAAGGACTGATTGCAGCTGTAGGATGTTTCTACTACTACAGCCGCAGAATACAGTAATCATACATACATACATACATTAATTTATATATTCCTGTACTTCAAAGAAGTTATCGAAATAAACTTGAATTGAATTGGTGTAGCCTCAAGCTGTACACACAACCCACGTGGCTAATGACTCCACAAAACCTAAAGCTCTGTAAGAAAAATCGATAACGCTGAATACGACAAACTGGTCTGAGCGGGCTGCATGATTGTTATTCATAACAATGGTTGCGGTGGGGGCAGTGGATGTGTTAACAAATAGAGAAACGTGTGTTATATCCGGCTTAGGAATAAATGTCGAGTACAGTCCAGCACAGAAATAACCTAGAGTTTACAAAACAAAATAAAATGTACTGTCGAATATTTTGACCATAACTGGATTGAAAGACATTGTTGCCTAAGGCAACAATTGTCTTCAAATCAAATTACGCCCAAAATACACAAGAGAACAGTTTTTACTAACATGTTTATGTTAACGTTTATAGACATATTATCCCACCCATGAGATCTAATGTATATGGTAATGTATATAGGTAATGCTATTTTTTTGTTCTAATAGAAGCACGATAAGATATGCGACCGTGTCTACCATACACATAAACATATAATACAATAAATGCATCAAGGTGGCGTGTTGGGTAGAATAATTAATACATTTAAGCCGTTTAGCAATTAAGCCATCAAGAAGCAAGAGCTTCTACAGTGGTCAGGGGACATGTCCGTTTGCAGACCAACAGAGGATCAGCCATGGACTTTTAACCGTGAAATGACTTGCTAGATAACCTAATCAGCCACTACAGTGGTAATTCCGCAGACGCTCTCCAGAACAGAATCGAAATATGTGTATACAAATCTGTGCGTGCGTGCGTGCGTGCGTGCGTGCGTGCGTGCGTGCGTGCGTGCGTGCGTGCGTGCGTGCGTGCGTGCGTGCGTGCGTGCGTGCGTGCGTGCGTGCGTGCGTGCGTGCGTGCGTGCGTGCGTGCGTGCGTGCGTGCGTGCGTGAGAGAGAGAGAGAGAGAGAGAGAGAGAGTATTTAGAAGTTTGAGATATAAAATACTGGGGTAGACCTCTTAGACCCTTTCACGGACAAAATCTCCTTATCACAATTTCAGGTTATGCAAACAGGAAAGCTGTTAATGTTTGGAATAGACGTGAAGCTTTCCATTTTTAGCCATGACCCGCCCATCTCTAGTTAAGGTCCACCGACACCTCCCTAACTATCAATTTCCAGAAAACTACACGGTTAATCTGTTGAATATTTTGAAACTAATTTGACTGGACGATGATTCTGTTTATGGCGGCAACAACGCCGAGTCAAATTAAATTCAAAATATTCAACATAATGTTTCTTAAATAATAAAGACATACAAATCGTACAACATGATGGTCTATTAAGCGATTATAGCGGAATATCTCGCATCATTTATGACGTACAGCCTGGAGTCACATGATTTCACATGGTCGTGGGTTCGATATTGAATGAGTTCCCAGAGCCCGGAAAAAGACGAGTCCAGACATGCAACTGGTTATTCGTAGTTGATGCAAAAAATGGAAATATATGTTTTCATCATTCTGTTCCTCAGAACAGCGTCCCTTTATATGCGAGTGATCTTATACATGCGCTGCCTCTTGTGTGTAATATATCTCTTTCATCCCGTGTTGATTAGTGGCTGGAATATGTAGGTAAGAGAATATTTGAAATTCTCCACGATGTTATACTGTCGAAGTTTTGATGCTGCTTCATCAGCCCATGCCCTAATGATTTGTATACGTGGTAGAACAGCCGAGTTCTTAATCAAAATTACAACAGTATAGCTGACTGTAATTTATTGTTTGGTTTAAACAGCTCCATTTCTCGCGGAAACCAAGTCTACTGACCCCGTGAAGCTGGACTGTGTTTTCAGGGTGGGTGAACTGCCAAGCATCATCCTCTGTGGGTAGGACTAGTCTCACCTCACCTAGACCAAACTTAATTATCACAGTACAGCTCGGAAAATGCATGCCTCAGTTTTACAATTTACAATAGTGTCTGCGTCTCTGTCATGTTGGTGAATTTGAATGATACACATGGCAGCTTATCTGCGGATGATTCTTGCACTGTTGTGAAGTGTGACGGTTTTATGGCAGCGGGGCAGGGCAGCTGCATGTGGGTCATGTCAACTTTATCGGACATTATGTATTAAGCTCCGTAATGGCCGAGTACGGAGATGGGACAGAGTTACTTTTGAACACGGATGACCAAGTCGGGCGCTGTCGTACATGTATCAGACCATTATCGAATTTCCGTTCGGTAACAAATTCTTACTTGATACTGACCACAGACTTCGGGCATCTTGCTCTCTTAATAATATTGACTGTTATTACGTGTGATTGACGTGTGATGGTTTAGCTGTTTACGTACGACGTTTCCAGGGGGAGTGGCGAATCCCCCCCCCCCACCCATAGCGCGTTCTGTAGATGGCGGTGGTGTTATTCCTCCTTTCCGTATGATCAGTTTTCCGCAAACTGGATGAGGAGGTGTTTGCGGGAAATGTTGACTCGTGTTGATGATTGTGGTGTTCTGTTGTAGGGAACTCAGGGTTGCTGTGTAATGCTGGCGTGATGCGATTTGGGCAGATCCAGGTTTCCAAGCTGGGGAATGCCGAGCCTGTTGCTATTGCGGAAAAGTCTGTTTGCGGAATGTAATGAACTCTCCGCATTCGTGCGGGAGAGAATGTTGCGGAAAAAGGTGTCTCTAACTTTTTTCGATCATGAAAGCTAGGTGCATGCTAACGATGTTGTTGATGATGTTGGATGTCTCCGTTATATTACTTCTATAACCGGGTATGTATGTGGCATTCACGCAACGATGAATTGACATATCCAGCCTTTCGGGAAAGTGTGTTCTGTATGCTCCTGGCTTTCTGTGTCTTGGTGGGATGTTCTGACAGATCACGGGGGGGGGGGGGGGGTGGGGGGGGGGGGGGGGGGGTGGGGTGGGTGGAGGGTCTTGGTAGGGCGATTGTGGTCAGGGATGCCACCTCCTCTGTAGCAGCTGACTCTCTCATATCTGAAGATTGAGGGTCAACAGACGACGAGTGGAGTCTGAAATGGACAGGACCGATGATGTCCGAACTTGGTGCATGGGCGAGAGACACGCATTGGAGTGGGGGTGGTGGTGCTACAGGATGGGGTGCAATTTGGGATGGGTGTGATTTGTGAGTTGTACGGTTTTGCTGTTCTTCAAAACAAGCCAAGGCCTCATCAAGCCTCTTCACTTCCATGCTATTTATTACATGTTCCACCTCACAAGAAGCATGGCCTGGGGCAGCCTCAGCTTCCGCTCGTGGTAACTCTATGATTGGGGTAATAGCATAAGGTGGGTGGGAATGGGAAGAGGTCGGCGGAACAACTGTTTCGTCCTTCTCCTTGGACAGCACAAACGAGAAAGTCTTCAGATACGACTTCCCAGATCTTGTAAACCCGCTCTGAGGAAGGAGAGGGTGAGTACGTATCTTGCCATCGTCCTCAGCATTAGTCATATGTTCACCGGACTCCTGGCTTGGTAGGAGAGGGGTTGGACTGGCATCGAGGTGCACTGGACTAATGTCGGGAATACCTGTTTCCGTAGAGACATCTGTCTGGGTACGTATATGAAGCTGGGTGTGTGCGATTGCATACTGTCGTGTGAGGATGAGTTGTTGTGTAGGCCACGTGACGTTGTTGTCCGGAGGCCGCAGTTAAGCCGGGTTGTAAGAGTGGGCACCAAAGCGACTCTGTAATCGGTGCCCATTCTAATTTAATGGGGTCTCAGGCTGCGGTGTACATTGGTAAGCGGTAGGAGTTGTTGGCGGAGGGCGATTTGGACATCGCTCCTTCGAGTGGCCCGGCTGACCACATCCAAAACATGTGTTCGGTGGCTGTGTAGAAGCCATATTGGTTGCTGGGCGTGTTGTCGACTGTGTGGCGACCGTGGTGCTGAGTGTGGTGACTAAGTTGGTGAGTGCGGAGATCTACATCGTGATCTCATCTAACCTATCATGCATGTTCTGTCTATTGTTATTGTTGTGCTGGTTCCCGCATCCTAGGGCGCTGTTGTGGCCCCACGATTGGATTGGCCACGCCCTCTTCCTCTAGACACGTGATTTTGACTGGTGGGGTGTTCCCATTGTGCTTGCTGGTCTGATGCTGGTGGTGTTGTCGGTGGTGGTGGCGAGGTTCACATCGTTCACTTCATTTATAGGGTGTAGCTGTTGGCGATTATTTTTCTCCAGCTCCAAGAAATTCTCAATTCAAACCGCAGTTGTTGTTAGTTGTTGGAGACTACCGTGTTCCATAAGAAATATATTTTCTTTAAGGGTGGGCTCACTGCTCAACACGTCAATGAAGGTGTCTAGATGTAAATGTGTGCCGCCGTCGTGATTCGTGCTGAGGTAAGTGTGGGTAACTAGTCATCGGATATGACTAGCCAACTCCGGAAGTGTTTCCCCAGCTTGTCGACACAAGTTCTTGAGTTGCAGATGACTGGTCTCACTGAGGGCCGTGTCCCCGAATATTTCTGACAACGCACTTTCCAACTCTGTGTAGGTAGGTGTATAATCTGTGTCCAAATCTGCCAGGGCTTGTAATGCTTTCCCGGACAGCTTTGTGGTCAGATACTCTCCCATTTGATGATCCGTCCACCGATTTGTACGACTTATGATTTCAAACTGGAATTTATAATTAGGCCAATCATTTCCCCCACTAAATTCAGGAGGGAGAATGATCTGTCCACGTCCACGATAAGAAGTGATGAACGCGAATCCAGGTGGTGTTGCTGGAGAGACTGACGTAAGCACGGATGCTGATCTGCGTGTTGGTGGTGGTGGTGTTGGTGGTATTTCCCGTCGATGCCCCTGATGATGATGCCGTCGATGTCCCTGATGATGATGCCGTATTCATGAGGCCGATTCCCATTGGTAGTGCTGTGCACGATATGTTGGGTCTGCGGAATACCACCCTGATGCGGGTCCATAGATGGGTGTTGGTCTATAGACTGATGGAAGCATACTATGTAGACAATGCAGACGCTCTACTGGATGTTGTGGCAAGTGTTCCTCATACGGAGGTGGTGCAGGTGACTGACCGGGATGGTGTGTGCTGTGTGATGCTCTTCTGGTGTATTGTTGGAAGGGAGGTGCTGCATCTCCCGGCTTGTATCATGGTACTGATGGATAATATGGTGACGATGTACATATCGGTGGAGATGCGGGATATAGTACATGAGGTTCCGGCCATTGGTCACCTTGTGATGACATTGGCGAACATAATGGTTGTGGAGGATAGTTATGCCCAAATATGGGTCTGTGTCGAGGTCGACCGTGATCCGGCATAGATGGTGGGCGCTTATCGCGGATATCCGACAAGGTTATATATTGAGTTCCCGCCTGTGAGGCATCATCGAATGTCCCCTCACTGATTTACTCAATTATTAGCATAGTCGGCGAGCACGCGTGGAGTTCGTCCGTCATATGATGCTACCTCCAAATCTAGGGAGAGCTGACTGTCGGATGAAGGAGACTGAAACTCGCGTACGTTGAGAGTTGGCGTGGGTTCGCTTCTCATTCGAGGCCCACATCAGGCGCCACTTGTAGCTCGCGGGGGTATGCGCTGGTCCGTTGTTGCTTCACTCCATTGCACCGCATGTACAGGATGCACGGGAGGGCTGGTTATCTATGGTTGTCGGGGTTATGAATCCTGTATCATGGCTCTCCGGAAGGTACAAAGACTGGCTTCTAGAGCCGGTGGAAGGATTACATTCCAGTGGCCCGTGCGACCATTGCCACTGAGATTGAACCTCATGGCCTCCTCCCAACTGTTCGTGTCACCGGTATGTCGGTCCATTAACTAATTTAAAAGTCTGGACATGATGATATAATTAAAAAGTAGTAACAACTATACAAACAATGCTACTCATCTGATAGTAAATGACCAAAAATAATATAGTACATAGATCCAACCTGGTGTTCTTTCTACGTGGGCTCGCTGAAGGTACCACACAGATTCCTAAATCCGCAGAGGTATCTCCGCAAGGGAGCATCGCAACGAGGCTACCTGAATAGTTTAATATAAACCAATTATACCCCTAACACAGACAAAATATTATTGTTGTGAGAGGAAAGTGCCTCACGCGGGCCTCCATCACAGGAAAATGCCTTCAACGCTTAAGCGGAAGAAAAGAACTGGCAAAAAGGGGCCCCTCTTTTGTTCAAACAAAAAGCTAAGTGCCGGTCAATCCTAGTGAAGCCATAATTAATGTGATGTACACTGGTTTACGTGAACATGGGTCAGATGATTTCCAAAGAATTCATAGGTCACCGTCTTATGTGGGTCCAAAGATACTGTATTTGTAGTTGCCACTTTATTTATGCGGGCCTTCTGCTAAATTCTAACCTACCATTTGGTTATTAGATACGTTTCTAAGCTTTGGCCACACATGGCAGGGATTTCTACCTATCTTCTAACTGGCGAAAATGCCCGGCTTCCCAAAGGTCACCCTGCATAGCATCTTCCCACACCCACATATAACATCACTAGGACGGGTTACAGTTCACAAAAGCAATTTAGAAAGCGCAATAGTATTTATGATGGGGAGTAAGATCCAGATATCCATCACCAGTGACCTCCCCGTGAGGTTGTGGTGGGTTCTAAGACCTTACCCAGTCACTATACCAAGTTGGATGGAGATCTGCGTCTCGTCCGTCATCCGTGTGTTGCGGAATTAACATTTCACCTGTCATTAGGGTTATATTCTAGAATGCCCAGAGATGCACTGCAGGCCGGTGTTACATAATATAATTTCTTTTCGCAGGGCTTCCTTCATTGGCGGGGGATATCTAACCTAACTGGTATCTGAAGATACTGGGGAAGTGTATGTAAATCGACACTTTAGTTATCACCACTCGGAAACCCCAATAGTTTCCCAGAGTCGGATCCTGCCAACGTGTTGATTGGGAGTTCAGACAATTATTAAGCCGAGAGGCTGGAGGAGTGTAGAAAGAGACAATCACTTGATATTAATAAGAGGCCCTAAGGTAATTGGGAAATTTTACACAATCTAGCCGGTGCGTGGTTTTACATATCCACTACAGCCAGAAAGGAGGTTTACACAATGTGTCTCTTACGGAGAGATTGTCCCTAACTACTTTAAACCTATCCTATCGAGCTAGAATAGCCAGGTTTAGTCGGTCACATATCAGGTTCGAGCAATGTGAGCATGAACAGTGACCTCAGTGTACAATTGATGCTGGGGGAATATGGTGGTGCAGATATAATGTTGCTGTATAGTATAGCCTAGCGTACCGCGTCCTAGAGTTTTTATACAAACAAAACAGAATAACTAGGATGGCTACTTGCCATATACATAACTAACTAGTACAGTGCTAACAGTATATCAGTTCATAGGACCTTTCGGTGCTCGTTCGTTGTAAACACACGGAAATAAGAATAATATATACAGTATGAAACAGAAAGTATAAAAATGTGGTCTTTAAGACCGGGTAGGTACCTATTAGTCAGCAGTACCTTTTACGGAAATTACAAATAGTACAATAATATAGTTACTTGAGTACATATTGGTTATCGGTACAGTAAGAGTTAATAAATCACAGAAATTGATAAATTGGAGGGCATGATCCCGAATGCAGGGAAGATTTCCACAAGCAGACTGTTGATGCGGCTCACTCTCTAGCCGGCGAAGAAGACGTTAAAGAAAGATGTCAAGACAGTCCGAGCAACTGATACATAATTTACACAGTTTGTTATAAAGTTTCCATCCGGCATAGTTGTAATTAAATATGCATGTACATTAAACTGGGTACACCATGCGGGATACGTCGCATAGCTCTTGCAATGCACCGAGCAGTCCCACCAGACTGCGGTCTAAATGTTGATTAACACACGCGACGTGCTGTGTGGAAGTTTGATACCAGTTTTCAGCGTGGTCCGGAAGATCTGGCGAGTTATCCACCAAGAATAACCTCAGCTCTGCATCCTGTAGAATTACATCGGGCCCGCAAGGCCCATTCACAGGAAATTCCTCTGTGAAAGTTCCCGAAACAAAAGTTCTTATATTAATTTATTTTGCACGTGGATGGCCGTCCGGGAGCTTACAAAAACTTGATGCGGATGTCCAAGACTGGGAGATCTCAATTCCGAATGGCACTGCTATGGTGTAGGTACCACAGTCCGTTAGCAGTTCTCCCACGTCTTGCAGTGCGCTGGTCCAGCAGTCTTGCTGACTGTGTCGGCTTTTAGGCAGAAGTGCTCTCGATTCTCGATTTCATTTAATACATACACGCGATTACGACATCAAAGCAAGATTTTGAAGATAATATAAATGAGCCGTTTAACGATAACTCGGCTCTTTCTGGTCCGATATTAAAAAGGTAAAAAGTTCTGAAATCCTCGTTTCATTCCGGTACTGATTGCTACCAAGGACGAGGAGAATGGTGTGATTTGAAGAGATCACCAGTACCAACTCGGTACACTATAAGCATATACTCTCTCCCAATACTGACACGTTTTGTTAGGGAAGCTCCGACGTGCGCGCATGCGCGCTACACATTCTTACGGATTTATACACGCGTACTATCCTACTCAGGGGGCATGCTTGGAATGTACCCGGAGTGGTCATCCCGTACCCAGCCTAGCTGGGTCGGTTCGTACCCGTCCGTGCTACAGGAGTTTAGAGGCACGGCAACAACAGTAATATCAATATGATTAACTATTGGTTCTTCATATTTAATTGCCGGTAATTTCATTGGTGTCAGGGCGCATCAGGATGCAATAACTATGAGTGAGGTTCAATTACTGGATTTACTACTTATTAATGAACATTTGTTTGACGGAATGCTAAAAAGCTACCTTGATATGAATACTTAGACACAGGGACCTAACTACCCTTCTTGAATTATTAGCCAGTAGATTAACCTATTTTGGAATTTTATTAGCCATACATTGACTCTCTGTGAAAAGGATACGAATCGCGCCTCAGACTTTATATTGTGCAATAGATCATATATATGAATATACACGCACGTACGCATGCACTCACGCACGCACGCACGCACGCACGCACGCACGCACGCACGCACGCACGCACGCACGCACGCACGCACGCACGCACGCACGCACGCACGCACGCACGCACGCACGCACGCACGCACGCACGCACGCACGCACGCACGCACGCACGCACGCACGCACGCACGCACGCACACACATACAGCCTTCATTAGTGAAGGCAGAAAGCTTGAGCTACAAGTTGAATCCAACCAGGAATTCCAAGTGTGATAAGCGATAAGATCATATGGACACATCATCAAGCGCTACAAGAGGAACATTATCCACTGTCCCACTGCATGAGTAACTTCAGGAACTTGAGGAAATTCGTTAGAAATTTAGGGAACATCATTAGGAATGTGCTACTTGAAACTCGATCCATTGAGGATCAGACTTCGTGACCCTCTTCCTAACATACTGCTCCCTAAAGATACACTTCACCCATGCTTATGACCGGCGCATCTTTTTAATGAGGTAATCCTGGTACTTGGTTGGGAATGTACGAAGGGTTGCCAGAATGTGCTCATCCTTTTCTGATCTCTCTCATTGAATATTTGCTCAACAGCCTCCCTGGTGCAAGTGATGTGACGCTCTTCTTTACCTGCAGCGTGACTAGTATCGTGGGCATCAGCTACTTCAGAGTTGCGCTCCTATCGACAATACTCTAGAGTATTTAGTATGTGGCGCTCTTCGGCTGTATTGATGTCGAACAGACTCGATGAGTTCCTGACTGGCAACAGGTCCTTGGTCACGATTCTCATATTCTGAAGAGCAGGAATACTGGGACGCTTACTGTTTGCACAGGAGGTAGTTGAGAGATTCAGTGTCTAGACCTGTCCATTGCCAAACTTCATGTGCATGATTCTGGTCAGCAGCTCCATAACCGACTAGAACACATGTGACTCACCGAGCAAAGTTAGCATCTCTCTGTTGGATGGTGGGAGCTAAAACATGGCGCGAAGGACGTCATGTCATGAAGTAGTCATCGTACCCGCGTAATAGACGGTACATTGACGGTTGCAGACTTGACTGCCACCATCCCAGATACGACAGTTGGACTGTGTGCGCACGTGCTTGCTTTCGTACATACGTGAGTGCGTACGTGAGTACGTGTGTGTGCGTGCGTGCGTGCGTGCGTGCATGCGTGCGTGCGTGCGTGTTTGTGCGTGCGTGTTTGTGCGTGCGTGCGTGTTTGTGCGTGCGTGCGTGCGTGCGTGCATGTGTACGTGCTTCCTAAGATATGTGGTAATGCTGTTACTAGTAACATTCAAGACAATATAGACAAGGTTGTAAATGGACAGATATGGCAACTATCATTCAACACATATCAAAGCTATATCATACATTTCGGTCGGAACAACCCACAAACTAAATACAATATGGCAGATACTTCGGATATGCAGCATATATCAACATCAGAGGTTGAAAATGACTTACGAGTGCATATTAATTGAGACCTCCCTTTTGATATATATATATATATATATATATAAATATATTTATTAGTTGTTTTGTAACATCACAATGGATCTGTCTCAGATCAAGAGAACGTGTACCAGCAGAGACCCATCTATATTCACACTCGTGTGCAAGGTTCTAGTGAATACTACAACTCGGCATGGCCACCTAGATTACAAATGTAATCAAAGGTAATAGAACGACTCTGAAAGAATTCAGCGCGTAGCAAGAAAACCTGTCCCACATGTCAGGGAGTATAGCTTCATAGAAAGTATTAAAGCCGTAAATCTAATATCACTGAAATATTGACGGTTTCAGGGAGATTAAATTAAATCTTTCAAGCGCATTATGGATCTATATAATGTCGATAAAACTGTGTTTATTCCAGATGGAGGAATTCTAGTTAAATGTTCAAGAAGAAAACAATTGAAGAAAACCATAACATCAAACTAGAATCTTGGTGATGTTCAGATACCAATACTTGGTCAAATAGTAGACTGGGGAATCATGAAGTTAACACGAGTAGAGTCACAAATAAATTTCCTGGAAATAATCAGTCTCGTGATGCGGACAATCTATCTATTAACCAGGACATAGATGCTTAGCACTAATGCTGTAACCACAAAAACCCGATATATTAGCTATAAATAATATCTATGTACTATCTCGCCTGTTATTGGGTTGGAAACTCTCGTTCTGAACAGCCGACAGTTACAAAGCTTCAATACAGGCGTCCTCAGCAAAATACAATCGCTTCCCACAAGGACTGCAAATGCCATCATCTGTTCGGGGCGCTTCCCATAGAAGGAGAACTTCACAAATGCTAACTTACATTATTCAATTTGATTCTCACCTTGACCAGACTCTGCTACATGTGCTTCCAAAGTAGTGTCTTGTCGGAGCTCGCCCAGATACTTTCCTTTATCTGTAATACAAATCTGTATGAAGGATACTCTCCACCTGATCTACATATAACTACTGCATGACCCCGCAATAAAAATTCATTTTGGAGGAATATAGTAAAAGCAGTCATCAATATTTGCTTGATGGAGAACCTCGTAACAGACGGCAAACATAAATCCAGCTTATACTACATTGATACAGCACCATGTAAAATCGGAACCACACACCACGTATGGAAGGAACTGCGTGCAATTCATGACTGCTGAAGTTGAAATAGTATAGACAAAAGCTAAACTCTTTAGCCGTACATACATGCTTGAATCTGTGAAATCAAAGTTTAGCAAGCACCTTGTATATAATATATGTTCAGTCTACAGAATAGAGGATTAGGCAGCAATCAACATTCTTGTGCCACATCATGAAATCCATTGGAGAACAGCATTAAACAAGCATCTGTGAATGAATTCGGTCTCCCAGGCGGGAACAGCATCTCCCAATATAAAAACAGCATTGCTCCGTTCATAATATACTACAGAAAATAACAGTTTCTTACTGCTTATAAAGAGATGATCTACCATACACATTAGAATCGTTAAGCCACACTCTTTTTCACACTCTGCACAAAAAGTTACTACAACAAGTACCTTTACTTCTCAATATCAAAGCTATACTCTGGCTACAAAGCCAGTCAGTCTGGTTCACATGTATACAATGCCTCTAATTTAACTCTGGAAGGACTGATGTGTACAAGATAGTCGTTCACAGCGAATTAATTTGGATTCACAGAGTAATCGGCTTATATGGTACATGTATACTGCTTGATATGTGCCATTACTCCTCTGACAAGACATGTCATATATAAAGATACTCTTCTGACAAGACGGGTCACATATAGGGATACTCTTCTGACCAGACATGCCACATATAGAGATACTCTTCTGTCAAGACAGGTCATATATAGAGATAATACTGGCATCAAACTGTGCTCTTTGATAAAAATGCTATATCTTTATGCGACTAGTGCAAGCTAGGTGACTCTTGAGAATGAGAGTGTCGACAGAAGATATTTATGTAACATCCCCCTTCCTTTCGAAATAAACGAAAGACTTATACCATTGAAATGAAAAATATTAAAATGCTTAATTACTGACACTAATATACTAAATGTTTAAGAAATTATAATAAGAATAAGTAATAAAATTAAGATATAAAAATAAATGATATCGTAAAGATGTCACCATTAATTAAATATTGACCGTAAGATAATTAATGAATGTCATGGGAATATATGTAATCAAACCAAAATAGCATTAGTTATATTGGCTCGATTTGAACCCTGGTTAATTTTCAGATTTCAGTTTCTCAGCCGTCTTGACTATGTATTCTCCCACTTTTAGTTTTGTATGGAGTGCCATGTTTCATAATGGGCATCACTGCTAGTATGAACCTCACATCATGATTCTTACAGTTCAGGACAGGCCGACTGACTGACTGACTGACTGACTGACCAACCGACTGACCAACCACATGAGTGACAGAGCAATATGACTACATGCTTGATGGACTGATATCAAGACACCGGCCATGGTTCCCCCTGACAGTGCAAATGGTCTACTAGACGATCTACTATCTGAGATGGGGTGGTGATGAGCAGATCAATAGTTAGGCCTGCCACCATACGTAGCGTAATAGTGACAACCTCGTGTTATTAGAGTACCACTTGGTCTGGGCTGAAAGAAAACAATAACACAATCCTTTCCAGGGACTGGTTGATTCGAATGATCTCTGCTGGTGTGAGCCCTGAGATCCTATGTGGGACAAAATACTTCCATACATCCGGGTGGTCCTGCTTGATGCTGGTCATGTGCATATTCTGCACGAGAGTTTCAGGTCCTGAATCTGGATCGAATGAAAATGTCATAGTCTTTTGCTGCCCAGTTATCCAGCGTGCTTGATAGGGGAAGCCCGAGTAGTCTCTCCTTGGGTCGCCATACAAAATTCCTAGGCCGCTGTTGTATCCACCATAGAAACCGTAGTCTCAGCTTGCGCTCAACTCATGGAAGATTCTCATCGTGTAGTATTCATGGAATCTAAGACAGCTAGCAAAGACCAGAGCTTCGGCAGTGCAGGAATATGAATGGAGGAAGCTAGCACGGAACCATGTCACACCACACGGTGAAGTTCAGATGTTGGCTCCAGAATGAAAGGTTTGGACCCACCATGTCTGAGCTTTCTTTACATCTTGGATCGTGATAATGAAGTTGGTCCGAGGCGGCAGATTGGTGGACAAGCTAGTATGGGACCATCAATCTGTGATAGAGAGCTGTGTTAGATCTGGTAGTTATGCAGCAGACCCTGTTGTTCCGGCTCGCTATTCAAGGGTGTACCCAGTAGAGACAGGCGGCTCTGGATGACTCTCTTAAGATTCACTGGGAAGGCCACTTATACTAATATTCTTAAAGCTGTTGTTTATGCAACAGATCATTTGACATCGTAAAAAACTGCGATGAGGCCTCGCCGTACAATCTTGTTTTCTATCTCCTCCATGTCCTCACGCCTGCTGGTGTCTTTCAGAAATTGCGGGCTCATTTTGGGCTTCTGCGTGCGGTACAGGATTTGGAGTTTCAGAACATCGTGATACTCCCCTAGAGCTTTACTAATCGACTCGTCGATAGCACTTAGGGTGCGTTGTGTTAGTGTCACATACTGAGCATGACTCTCAAGATTCCTGGTAATGTGGCGCCGTACAACTCCCTCGCCGGTGGCCAAAGCACTGATGGCGAGGGCCACCACACTCACACTGGCTCCAATCACACAGGCAACGGTGGTTGTGCAGGTGAGACATCTGAATCTCGTTTTACCATCTCCGAATTATTCTGTTTTATTCATTTTTGTCATAGGTTCACATTCATATGCGATTTTCGATCTTTTATAGATAAAAAACGTGTGTGCTATATAAACTAAGTGCGTAGCGGATAGATCTAACTATATGTGCTTGATAATAATATATCTTGGAACCTTTATTCACAAAGATATGTGAAGAGACGCGTGGTACTAAATTCGGAGATATATTCATGACCGTTGAAATCAAAGCCACAAGCGTTTCACATTTGAAGTAAAAAATTTCATATCATAACAACCATACTCTCTATTTAATATTTGTAATGGCTAGCCTAAATTCTCAAATTGCAGAAACGAAAATGTGTAACTTTACCTATCTACCACTTTTGTTGACCCTGTCAATTTAAACTGATACCAGTTTATATTCACCGAATCCGTTTTACACAACCGATACCGTTTTCCTCGGATGATCATCGGAATTAACCACCGAGTGGAGGAATACGATCTGTCCCTTAAGTATCTGGCGTCATAATGAAAATACGTCACTTGTTAACTGGTGTCAAATCAAACTACGTAGGTGAGTCACGAATTTGACAGTAAGTGCATGTCTCTAGTGAATTTACACTTTAATACACATTTTTTTGAATAATTTGAACCTAATTTGATGAGTGGGAGCACTGGGATGTGCTGATGCCATAGGCAACAGTTCCTAGTCAAATTATTTTCAAATTTTTCATCAGCTTACATTTATACTCACCTTAAAATTGACAGTCTGGGAATTTATGGTTCAAAGTGTTAAAATTGATTTCAAACACGCGTACAACGTCCTACATGCTATCATGCAGAAATACTACTTTCCAGAGTATCAATCTATCATCTGACGTCATATGACGTCATAATCAGCTAAGTGGCGTATAGGATGACGTCTTAATCATTAGGTCATAAGTGATTCTATTTGGCCCGTCTTTAACTCTTACTAGTCCAACACGCTGTACGAATTAGGCATCAACAGCGACCAGTCAAATTGGTTCCAAAATATTCAATTGCTTGCCTGTATAGTTTTCTGGAAATTGATAGTCAGAGAGTTCAGAGATCAATCCCCAACACGAGCGAGGTGTGGGTGGAGCTTAACTAGAGATGGGAGGGGCATAGCTAAAAATGGAAAGGTCCGTTGTCATGTCTAAGTCATTGATACTATAAGACATTGCAATTATGATCACGATTCTATTTGCTACGTTAGGATATTAAACTTTCTATAAGATGGACAACCGTCATCATAATTTATTCACATTCTTTATTTTACATTAATGAATATATATTTGGCTTTTAATATAGGCCATATCGTGCATTTAAACTCCAGAATTAACTTGTCACTAACCGTGGTCTTGTTCAACTTAATTCATGACAAGTTAATGGATAATTAATTTTAATAATTTTATTTCACATCTTCATCGACCGTGTCTTTATTACGGCACGTATCCATATATTGTTTGAAGAAATCTCCGCATGTTATAGGATCAATAGGCTTGGATTTGTCTAAAGATACGAGAACATCATCCATGGGAGAATTGATGAAGAAAGCGAAGCTTTGGCGCTCCTTAAAACGATCTGCATTTTCTGGAAACATTACTCTGTGAACCTGCAATACATAAATAAGATGCTCAATCGCATTGCCGCTCAGCTGCCTAAAACTGAGGAATTTTTACCCTTTCAAAATATGTGGCCTGAATCTCCCAAAATAAGGCTGAAATGTACTGGTTTGTTATTCTATTCCTGTTTCTAATACGAAAATTAACATTGACTTATTATCTCTACAAATTAAGTCAGAACGAACTAGTTCTTAAATCGGTGGTAGGGGAGATATATATGCCATTGCTTCTTCGCCATAAATCTACTGGCAGAAACTATATTGCAATTTTGCCGGGGTCATTTCTTAGACTGACTGGATTATATTAAACGCTATTGAGAAATCCTATACATTAACACAGATAAATTTAAATGTTACTGTTTAGAATTTCTGTGAAGCACGCCGCTGGCATACGTTTTAGGCTCTATTCCATTCCATGTTTTGGTAAGTGTTCTATTCATAGATATAATATATTGGCTAAATGGCTCATGCTCATATACCTACCCTCATTATGGTGATAGTTGTCGCGACCGCCGGTGACGTAAGCAGTAAATCATAATTGCTCATGACTGACTGTCTGACGCAGAGGATCAGCTGCATATATATATTTCAAAAATGACTAAATTATCTTTTGGTAATTAGAAGAGAAATTGAACAGACGCAAATGTACATATTTCTATCAGAAATAAAATTGAAATTGTATTGACTATTTTAATCTGACACTTTATTCGACTACATAATAGGTTTAGCAACAAAAAATAGTCTTCTCCTGGCTTGAGCGATCTATCAAGTATATACTAAATCTATGGTTCTATTACATAACCTACTGATGCCGGAAGTCGTCCATTGCTTATGAGCGTCAGTTGCTCGCCCGCCTGAAATAACACGCTGTCAGGAACGTCCGGAACAAACAGCCAGGTCCCGGTCTTAGGGACTTTTACCTGAATAATAATAATAATAATAATAATAATAATAATAATAATAATAATAATAATAATAATAATAATAATAATAATAATAATGTACACTTGACTTCAAGTAATAATATATTAATGTCGCCAGACATGTCTATGGATGAAGCAGTCTGATTCTCATTAATGATTATTAAATGAACGCATTCACACCAGAAAGATTGAAAATAAAATTGTTGAAATTGTATACTTTTAGAGTCTTAGATTAGGTGACTAGATGTAATGAAACGACATAAATCTTAGCATATGACGATTTCATTACGCATAAATTAATATAATTTTTTAAGTTGAGAAATTTAATTAGAGACCTGAGTCCCTAATTCAATTTCACAACTAAAACAATTCTATTAATTTATATGGAATGAAATCATCATATGGTGGGATTTATTTTACTTAGAGTTGATTTCCAACACAAGATCCTCCTGGCTCCTCTTCGTTGGACTCGAGGTCTTCATTGTCCCAAACATTCACTGGATTGGTCCTTCCGGTGATTGGGGCTTTGAAGTCTACACATAATATATCTTGGTTTTCCCAATGTGTGTCGAGTTTGTTCTTGAAGGTATTTACACTCGGTGCGGATGCAACGCTATCGGGCAGATTATTCCAAAGATTTACCACTTAACGCAAACGCATTTTTTCGTAGTCCAATTTTCGCTCTTTGTGGGAAGAGTTTGTTCTGATTACCTCGAGTCCCTGAGCGCGGTGCCGTGTCCTTCCACTGCTTGAGGGAAGGTGCTGAATCGTGGTCGTATTTCCCGTGCAGTGTTTTATAGACTTCGATCATGTCTCCGCGAATCCTTCTATAACTCAGTGATGGGAGCTTTAATCTACGTAGCCTTTCCTGATACAGGAGATTTTTCATACCCGGCAGTTGCTTGGTGGTCCGTCGTTGAACTTTTTCTATTTGTTCAATGTAGTCTATCCTAAAAGGTGCCCATACAGAGCTCGCGAAGTCTAAATGGATTCTTACTAATGTCTTGTATAGTGGGATAAAGTTCTCGCAGTTCATGTATTGGAAAGTTCTTCTTAGTAAGGCAAACATTGAGTTAGCTTTATTTACTTTCTCACTAATATGTTGATCAAAACCTAGGCTCGAGTCTATGGTCACACCAATATCTTTCTCTTGCGTAGCATTTTGTAAGGGTTTACCATGAAGAGTGTGACTATACTCTTTGCTGTCGGATTAGCCCAAGTGCATATGTTTGCATTTATCAGTGTGGAACCTTAGTAGCCATGTTTCACTCCAAGTGGATAGATTTTCGAGGTCTTGCTGCAGGAAATTCTTATCATATTGACTGGCAATGGTGTTAAATATCTTTGTATCATCGGCGAAGAGGCATGTTTGTGATTTAACTGTATCTTGCAAGTCATTTATGAAGATCACGAACAGTAATGGTCCAAGCACCGAACCCTGCAGGATTCCCGATGTTACATTCATCCAGTATGAACACACTGCATTAGCTGCCACTTGCTGTACCGTACCCTTCCTGATAGAAAGTCTTCTGTCCATCCACATATTTAGTCTGAAATATTGTATGGTTTGAATTTACTGGCTAAGCGTTTATATGGAACTGTGTCGAATGTACAATCTATTGATAATCCTTTATCTAGTGCATCTGTCCATTGATCCATTGATTTTGTTCCACTACATCGAGGTACACAATTTGAGATTCTAAAAGTATGCAGTTGAAATAATTTTATTTTTAAGCATTCTTATGTGAATGTGTACCTTTAATAGGTCAAATCTCTGCTTCATATGCAAATTCAAATTGGGTAATTAGACTATTTCAGCCCGGATGTGTTTCTGGACATTTAAAATAGTTTATCTTTTTAACCGGTTAATGTTCATATACGTAAAAGCCATCCATTGTTACCACTAATCATACTCGCTTTGGCAATGGAGGGATTGGTTATGTTACTTAAATAGCTCTAGTACGAAAGTCGAAAGTCCGTTACTGTCTTTGATGAATTTACCATTTAATGCACGTATGTTGAATATTTTCTACCATAGGAAATTAGTTTTAAAATAATCAACAACTTACCCGTGGGCTTATAGTTACCTTGGAATTCAGATTCTGGGAATTCAGGTTTCAAAGTACCAAATCTATTCCAACATGTATAAAGTGTGGGCGGAGCTTAACTCGAGATGGATCGCTCAATTATTAGAAGTAGCCGATCCGCATACATGTACGTAAACAGGAACATGTCAGGCAGTGAATATGCACCTGCAGAAGCATGGCACATGTTATTTGCCATTTCATTCAGGTATCTCATGTTCTAGGAAACATTAGAAATGAAAGGCTGACATAACCTTCGAAAATAATCAATGTTATTGTTACCTGTAAGCCTCGGCCAGGTGTATGGTACATAACTGTAGCACCACTAAGATCAGTGTGTTCAGCAAATCTTTCTGTAGATGAATCCACATCTATAAAACAAATCATTCCGCCATAATGTGTTATTGCATAGATGTTATATGTATGCAATGCCGTGTTTGGCTATACGGTAGGAACCCTATTTAGCTATGCCCCACCCATTTCTGGCTAATCTCCATTCGCATGGTATTACACGTTCCACTCGATTTTAACACTTTAAAACGTGAATCCTTCGAAGCTCAATTTAAGTGTAAGCTGTGGAATGTTTGTTAACCATTTTGACAGGGACTAGCTGTGTCCGTTACTTTCAAAATATTTAACAGAATGTTTACTAACTTGTAAATTCTACAAAGAGATACAACTCAGATGCTTAATATCTAACTTTTGCCACTTTCGTGATGGTTCTACGCCATTTAATTCTGATGTCAGCTAACAAGTGGCGTATTTTGATTATGACGTCAGACACTTGAGTGACAGATCGGATCTCTAAATCGCTGTCGCTAACACGGCCACATCATCCATAATATGCAATTAACAGTGCTAAAACCTCTGACAAAATAGCATTTGCCGTCCGGCTGATTATATCTATGGTGCTTGATTGGAAAGTTGTCAACCATTATTAGCGTTTTATGATGCAATATTAGTTTAGTGAAATAATATAGCACTATTCTGCACTAATGTACATTATCAGCGTTATATCATCTGCTAATATAATATGAATAATATGCCTTAGAAGTTTGCTGTGTGGATGGTTTCTCCGCCTGAAAGGAGTGAACACGTCTTTCAGCGGTGATCAATTTTAGTCAACCGTTTCCACTGTCCCTTTGTCTACTGCATCCTGATCTATTTTATGTTCTTCTTCGTATATAATGATAACAATTACGGTTTTCTTAGGAATGATAGCAAAACACTTGAGTGGTTAATACTTGTGGGGGCCCATTAGTGATAGTGGTATCTGAGCATGAGTATTCTCCGAGGAACATATCCAAGCATTGGCCACAGATAGTGGAACTGTTGCGCATTGTTCAAAGTGTCGGGTCTGATATTACGCCGTGTGATCAGCCGTGATTTATGATCAGACGCAATTGTTTGACATAAGGAGCATTGAATTTCCTCAAATAGGAAAAGATGACTATTGAAGCGGTAGAGAAAATCTGATTTGTTTTGAGGAATGCGTCAAAAGATCAAGACGCATATGCTGCTGATGTAACAGCTTTCTGTCACACTCCCGTGGTCAGTCGGATTATAAATTTATAATCCATCTACACTTACTGCAAGACATTTATTCGGCATGCATTCTTAGAAGATATCCAGGATATCTCCCTGTCTCGCTCACCTTGAACAAATTTGTAAAACAGCCAAGTGCACGTATGTCTCTTGAAATTGTGGAATATGCTCTTACATTGGTATTTTGGTTCCAACCTGACTTGATGTTTAGTTCTGGTTCTCCTGATTCTACGCAGCAGCCACTTAGTGTTTTAATACAGCATTTTACATTTCCAAATAGGAACAAACAACTCATTATATAGCGTTCACTACTCTGCCATTCATAGTTGTCAGCTAGATGCAGTTAGCGAATTTAATCTTAATTTGTGAATGCACATAATGAACTTTCTTGCAGGCCGTTAAATGAGTAGATTGTTGGAGAAATGTTGACAACCTCTTCGCAACACAGTTTAGCAGTATATGTAATAATTATATATCTTTGGTAGAGAGATATTTAATGATCTGCCCTTGATCATCTGCTATGGCCTAAACATGAGTTGAACATAGCAATGAGATGTTGTGGAATGCTATAGCCTTTCTTATCAGCCGGGTGAATGGTGATATATATTTTTCTATTCAGTGAATATCCCAGTATCGGAGAGAGGAATATACTTACATGTAGTGCGGCAATTAATTATGTAGTAAATGTTCAGAAATACATTTTCATTTTCTTGTAATTGCTTATTTAAAATATTAAGAGTCAACTAACTATTGATCCGATGTTGGCTAGTAAATGGTTAGCAAACGATCAGGTATGGCATACACGTAGTGGAGGTTATAATGAATTACGGAACTTGTTAGTTGATGTCACAATCACATTAATGACGACGATTCTGTCAAGAAATTGGAAAGGTCCTTCAAAAACTGTACAAATTGTATGTCTTTGATGAATTTACAATTTACTAACCAGTTTGTTGAATATTTTGAAACTAATTGGAATATGACCTGTTGTTTCCATAGGCAGAAACAGCCCACAGACACATTATTTTCAAAATATTCAACAGAATATTTATTAAATACTAAAGACATATAATTCATACGACCTGACGGACTATTAAGCGTTTAAGACGGAATAAATCGAATTATTCATGATGTAATGATTATGACGTCATCCTACACGCCACGCGGTTGATTATGACGTCATATGATGGATGGATAAGCTGGAAATGTCAATTGTTTACAGAATACAACTTTCATCATCATCATCGTCATCGTTGTCTTCGTCAATTTTATTTATGTTACTATCATTTTTGTGGCGGTGTCGGTATCTACGTCAGTTCAATGGTATCTAATCGATTGTATCCATGGATTATTATTATTATTATTATTATTATTATTATTATTATTATTATTATTATTATTATTATTATTATTATTATTTAGAACTAGATACATACGTTTGTTTCTGACGGATAACCAACTGTAGTGTAAGTGTCATTGTACTTAACCAGAACATCGTTGTATCTGTAAACATAGCAATCAAATATTTTGATTAGCGATATATTTTGAGGATATACCGCAATGAGTGGCTATACACACGTCATAAATATGGCTGCAGATGATTGGTCTCCATATTGTAAAATATAGATGACTCATCTGTCATACAACACATTAGTAATAAACATAGCAGATTTCATATGAGTTGAGATTTTGTACCAAACTTCTTACACTCGTTTAATAAATTCTAATTTGGAATTTACTAAATCTGATACGAAATGGCAACGTATTATGATTTCGAATTTCCACGTCGATTCTTATCATTTTGCATTATTTCTTCGATCAGTGAAACATGACTGTGGTGGGATGCAACGCAACCCTTCGGGGAAGCACCTCATGGAATGGCATGGCTCGAATACATCTAGGTGTAAGTGGCCAATAAAACTAAACTACCTACCTTGCTGACCAATGTGCAGTATAATATAGGCTAGTATTAAATCTTATCTTGGCCTTTTGGTAGGGAAAATGTGTTTGAAATTTTCTCTGATAAAACACTTATTAAAGAGAAAAAAATCTTATGATTTTGGAATTCATATTATTTTTGATTGATCGATTATATAATCAGTTATTTGACTAGTAATGTTTGGAATAGTTATTTTTCAGATCATGTTGGGGAAATCAATCTGCGAACGGAACAAAAAGGAGAATTCAAATTGTGGATGTTTTAGTTTCTTTATTAATTTTCACTGGCACCAAGCATACGCACATAATATACTACTCAAAATTGCTAAGAATAACGTGTAACAATAACAGAAAATATTGAACAGGGGAAGTACACATCAAAATCCATACGGCCTTAGCTATATTTATTGGTAATTCACATTTCCAGGTTATCCATCCATCACATGACGTCATAATTAACTAAGTGACGTGTAGGCTGACGTCATAATCTTGACGTCATGAATTATTCGATATAGCCCGTCTTTAACGCTTAATAGTCCGACACGTTGCACGAGTTGTATATCTTTGCTATTTAATAAACATGATGTTGACGATTTTGAAACTAATTTGACTGGGTGCTGTTGGTGCCATAGGCAGCAACAGCACCCAGTCGAATTAGTTTCAAAATATTCAACATCTTACCTGCATAGTTTTCTGGAAATTGATAGTCAAGGAGTTCAACGATCGATCCCAACACGGGCAAAGTGTGTATGGAGCTTAGCTAGGATATGGGCGGGGCATAGCTGAAAGTGGAAAGGTCCATTATCAGCACATGAAAATGCCAGGTACGACTCAAACAAACATAACAAGCGCACTGACAGATGTGACCATGCATGCATGCAGTATTGTGTATGGATGAGTCTGCCAAGTGCCACAATCAGGCTTTCCAGGCTACCCAGTACCACGTATGGTCACCCCTAGCACTGATTACAGCCTGACAGTAGAGGTCTGTATTGCCACCAGCACGTATGCGACCCACACCATAACTGAACCACCTCCATGACGGTAATGTTCCACCACGTTAGCATCGGCAAATCTTTCATTTTGGCGTTGCAACACACGACTACGTACATTGTGAAACTCACTGCAGTATCGTGACTCACCTCTGAACAAGACAACTTGCCATTGAGCAGGAGCCCAGTTGAAATGTTCCCTACGCCATTCCAGTCTCGATTGACGGTGCCACTCACTTAAGGGTAGCATCGCAGCAGGTCTGCGGGCCATCAAACCACTGACATGCAGTCTGTTTCTAACATTGTGAGTGGATATCGTCAACCCGGCTTTAAAGGTTATATCGCATTACTGTGGTATTGGTGGTTCCGTTTCGGCAGACAGAGATGACAGAGCACATGTTCTGTGGTTGCATGGCGGCCCTCACACGACCTCCGCCATGGCGTCTGTTGACTTGACCTCTCTCCTGATACTGGTTCCATGCCCTGGTGATGACACTCTGACTGACTTCAAGGACAACAGTAACTCTTTGCTGCGTTCAGCCGCCTTGAAGCATATCAATGCCACGAGAAAGTTTCTGACCACTTGAATGACGTCTGTGGGGAATTACTGCACAAAAAGAATCAGTAAATTCCTTTTATTACAATGAAAACGGAAATTCTATTGTCTTTTGTGGCAAAACACGTGCTTCACTTAATATCAACAAACTGCACATTTGAAGCTCGATACTGGGAAGCGTGAGTGGACAACTGACGGTTAACTACACAGTGTATATTTCACATACGCAATGTCCATTTTAGTGTCAGTTTCATAAATCGCATTAAGATTGGGTGATGATTCCTTTGGGGTAGGAAAATCTTGCGCTTCCAGTATTTATGTAATTTTATTTAGAAGATCAATAGCAACTTTAGTACTATATATAGAGACTTAAAGGTTATACATTTGGATTAGAATAATGTAAATAATGTTAACAGCTTGATTAAATAAATTATTCTAATGATAAGTACCATAGATTTAATTTCTTGAATTTAAAAAGTCATAAACAATCAGAGAGCGATCTGTAATCAGTTCAACATGGACACGAAGATGGATTAATTCTTTTCAAACCCGATGACGAAACGAAGATAATTCATGTCTGAGTAGTGAGTAATGCTCATGATAACGCTGGGTATTGGGTCGCTTCTTGACCAATAAAAGCCCAGTAGGCTGCGTTATTCGTGATTTCTTATTTAGATACTGACGTGCCATGTTATTTAGTACGGTCATACCATTCCCTGATAATGCAGCTTACTGGGTCGATGCGGGGCCGATACCGGGCCGATACCGAAATACCAAAGGTTTAAAACGTCGTAGAGAGTGGAGCTTGATGAAAATATGGGGCCGCAAGAGTAATGTTTACCACCAACAGAAACTGCATCAACGCAGCATATACTAAGGACAATTTGAATGTGTCATCACTTGATCAGTATGGATGAAGGAACAATAATCAGTGTTTCTAACTGTGTTAGATCACACTCCTCTAGAAGCATTTGGCAAATCTGCGACAATTCTTGAGCGAATCAGCTTTCCATATTTGGAAAACGACTTCATGGACCAGCTTCCAAAGTTATGTCTAAACTTATAAGAACCAGGTTCCGAATGCGTGTCTGAACGTGTAACAATCAGCTTCGAATGTCTGCTGAACCTGCAACAACCACTCAACCAGCTTCCAAATGTATAGAATGTCACATGACAGCAGGTCCCATTGATTTTCGTTGGCAACAGACAACCAATCATTAAAACTGACTCACCTTTCATATTTGGGGGCCATCCAGCCATGAATGGTGGGCTCATCTAAAGCATATTTCTTTTTCTCATCATCAGATAGCAGAGAGAATCTTCTATTCGCTTCGTACAAGTCATTAAGCTGCAATATAAGTTTTCAAAAAAGCCAACATAAATGTTAATCTCTATGCCACTGTTCTACAATATCAATCAGAAGTCTTTTTATTTGAGCGGAAATCATCGCGCTAAATATATATACTCCGACGTCACAATCATAATGACGCATTGCTCCGTCATGAAACATGAAAAGTCCGTCATGGGTGTATGAATTGCATGCCTTTGATAAGTTCACAGTTTAATAAACACAATCTGTTGAATATTTTGAAACTAATTTGAATGAGAGCTGTTGCTGCGATAGGCAGCAATAGCACCCAGTCAAATTAATTTCAAAATATTCAACAGCTTACCTGTATGGTTGACTTGAAATTTAAATTCTGGGAATTCTGGTTTCAAATCGATTCCAACGCACATAAAATGTTGGCGAAGTTTAGTTAGAAATGGGCGTGGCATAGTGAGAAATGGGCACATCTAATACCCTCTTGTTTAGTCAGCAGACATATACCAGCTCCAGAACAACACATATATTTTTACTTGAACTGTGATCTAACGACTTTTCGATTGAACTACTTAAAATGAGTCTCAAACATGACCCAATTCACCTTTCCAGAGTATCCGTCGATGATCTGACGTCATATGACGTCATAATCAGCTAAGTCGCGTGTATGATGACGTCATAATCATGACGTCATAGATGATTCTATTAAGCCCGTCTTTAACTCTTAATGGACCTTTCCATTTTTAGCTATGCCCCGCCCATTTTGTAGCCAATCCCCCGCCTACTCAAGTGGTCGCCAAATTCTGGCATTCAATGTCCAAAAGTCAACTACCGCATAAGATAAATATTACAATCAGAAGACAGCCGACCGCAGTATCAGACGGATATTGTTCTTGCAAGGCAGGGTAAGTGCATTTAGAAAATAGAACGTAAAACAACGTTTAAAGATATTATTCTTTTTATTAAAAACAGAATCAGAATCTTTATTGGCACAAAATAACATATATATTCTCACGCTCGACAAAAAGTATTATATTTGAAGCATTATCTGTTTATCTGTCAGTTTGGAGATAACGCGCTCTGATTATATGCTTAGTAGAGATTAACCCAGTTATCATTCTTTATTAATTGAGCCAATTTCTAGGAAATTATGTTGAAAAGTTTGTCATGAAATTGTATGGATAATTGTGAATTTACAATTTAATAAACACTGTGTTGAATATTTGAAACTAATTTGACTGGGAGCCAACCGTTGCCGCCACAAGCAGCAACATCTTCAGGTCCATTTCAAAATATTCACAGGGTGAGGGTTTGTATGCATTTATGTGTTTGAAATTTTATGACTTTCTACGATCAACATTAATAAATTTCATGACCTCCAGAAATAAATATTTATGTCCAGGACAGTCAAATTAGTTTCAAAATATTCAACAGCAGCATATTAGGCATCATACATAATTTACTATATCCAGTCGAGTGTTCGCATTAAATAACTGTAATGACTGCATATTATTTCCTCATTTATTGTGATTACCATTTTCCATGACCTATGGCAACAAGAGGCCGAAAGGCCTTAACGCTCACCTGGACCTTGGGCCTTAGTGCTCACTTGAACCATTAGCATTTGAATAGACATAATACTTTAAACTCAAAACTAGCATTACATAAAACACAAAATTTAGGTTCCCATACAGCCAATATAAAATCCAGTATGGCCATAAATCCCAAAATTTTGATTAGCCCATGACATTGACAACCATGCTTTATCAAGGATCGAGTTCCGTTGAATAAATTTTAATGACCCTTAGTTATTGATGAAATTAAATCTAACGAGTTTCGGTCTGATCTGTACAGCACTTCATAAGATGTCATTTTCGAGAACAAGATAGATGGCCACTGGAACAAGATTTGAACCATTTGCATTTAAATAGACACAAGAGTCCCGCAGGCCTTAACGCTCACCTGGACTATTTTAATTTGAAACCCTATCAATATGTGTAGACAATACTTTTACTGGAAATTCTGAATCATATTTATCATATTATGATCCTTCTAGACAAATCAAAATTGTGAATACGACTTCTGGAGTCTATCACCACAGAATCCTTCCAGGCAAATCTGGTAGAAATCAATCAAGCAGTTAAGGAGGAGCTGTGAGCTAAAATGATGATTTTTCATGACTTTCCAGGTTTTCAATGACTTGTATGAACCCAGTATTCAACAGCTTAGGCCATCCATCCTTAAATAATAGTTTGGTTGTCCTCTCCCGACCGACCATAAAATATCCTGCCAACTCAGTCTTTTTTTTCCGGAGTTTCCTGTGAAGAATTAATTTTATTTTCTGATTAAGTTCATTGGGAGATTGGGAGATCCTTTCGTCAAAATGGGCTCGTGTTATGTCTTTAGAAACTGTTTGCTTTGTAGTTTCTGCTTCAATTTCAAATAAAAACATTCAAGTTTTATTCTTTAAATTCAATTTTGTAATGTTATATTTCAGCAGGTAAGAAAAATTCCCCTACATACCTACCTACTCTACTCCAACCACCAGAGGCGGGAGAGGGCAACCAAAAAATCTTTTACCGATGGTCTTACCTGTACAGCTACCTTGAAATTTAGAGAATTTTGGGAAATCAGGTTGTATAGTTTCAGATCGATTCCAACACATGTACGAAGTGTGGTGGTGCATGCCTAGAAATGGATCCCTCTATGATTAGAAACAGTTACCAAAATAACTGATATTTTCCTTTACTTATCAACAATCTCAGGCACGTGACATCATTGTTAGATCAGTTGAAGTGCGTGCGTGCGTGCGTGCGTGCGTGCGTGCGTGCGTGCGTGCGTGCGTGCGTGCGCGTGCGCGTGCGTGCGCGTGCGTGTGTGTGTGTGTGCATGCGCGTGCATGTGTGTGCGTGCACGCACGTACAGGAAAAACAACCAAGTGTTTTCATATTAAAATACTATTTATTTATCACAGGTTCATATTTTGATAAATGGGTCACTCATTATTGCTGTACATATATACATGTATGTACAAAGCGTATAAAACAAATTTTTTTACTTATCACAGAATACTTAATTGCACATAAAACATTGTATCACATAGGCAAGCATGTATTCCATTGCATAACTGACTAACAGTTAGAAATACAAAGCTCAGACAATTTAAATTATCAAGTAAACATAATTTAACCCTTTGAACCAGAAATTCCTAGAATCTCAATTCCAAGGTAATTAAAACTGTACATGTACATTGTAAGCTGTTGAGTATTCTGAAACTAATTTGATAGGAGCCCTTTGCTACAATAGACAGCAATGGATACCAATCAAATTAGTTTAAAAATACTCAGCAGAATATTTATGAAGTTTTAAAGGATTTTTTTGGCTTTGGCCTTTCAGTTTTGAAAGAGTTAAGACTTGAAATAAGACGTTGCCCTTGTCACTATGTTTTGTTACATATTGTTCAGAAATCGGAGTCGTGAAGCGCTACAGCGACAAAGAAAATACAAGATGCTCAAGGGGCCTGTATCGCTCATATCGACCACTGGCACAAACAATTAACAACAAAAAATGATCAATGAAAAAATTTAGCAATCTAATTTCTGTTACGGTTTAGCCAAGATTTATTAAAATTGGCCAAGTGGTTAATGCGAATGCCTATAGTTATTTATATGATTATATGATTTTCTCATAAATTTTCAGAAAATCAAAGATGTCTGCCAAACACGCTAAATTTTGATTGATCTACTAGGGCATTCTTTTTGGATTATCAAGTTTCCATGGACAAACTAGGTCATCCAAGACGGCCAGCAATACATTTGGCCAATCAAGCTCCCTTGAACAAACTTGGTTCAGCTCTTGGCCCAGATGATCTTTAATGACTTTTGAATCACTCCCCCAAGCGATTTTGGAGATTTTTCTAAAAAAATCGCCCAAAATCCAAGATGGCTACCAGCCAAATTGGCGGATCGGCTTGCTTTGAACAAACTTGGATCTCTATGCCCAAATATAAGTGAAATCGGGCTAATGGTTCTCGAGAAGACATTTCAAATTTCCTATTGCTTTAGTATATGGGTGTTTGCTGATTCCTTTAGTATGTGAGATTTTGGAGGGAAAACGATCCAATATGGTCACCAAGTCTTTAATCCGAATTTCAAAATTGGAAATTGGAAATCAGCATACCCAAACACCTATATAAAACTAATTTCGGCTTCAAAATCCATCAAATTTAAAAGTCCAATATGGCCACCAAGCAGTCAACATTTTGATTGGTCCTCAGCAGTCATGTTTTTTATGTAACAACTGCCCTTTAATCGCCCTTAGCCACTAATCTAAGGGCCACTAATCGTATCTCTCAAGGTTTGGCTCGATCCAGTCAGCGGTTCTGGAGAAGTTGTTTTCACAAAAACTATGTCATCCAAGATAGCCGCCTAACCATTTAACCAATCAAGTTGTCTTGAACAAACTTGGGCCAGCGCTAGCCGCTGATATTTCATGAGTTTTGAATCGAGCCCAAAGCAGATTCAGAGATCTTTAAAGATGTTTCTAAAACTTTGCTAAAATCCAAGATGGTCGCCAGTCAAATTGGCTGATTGGCTTTGTTTGAAAAACTTGGATCTCTATACCCCTTAGGATGCTTCCTGCCAAAAATAAATGAAATCGGCCCAGTGTTTCTTGAAGTCGTTTAAAGAAAAGGCCAGGGGACATGAGGCAATAATGTACAGGGACAAGAAAATGGCCAGAAATCGGCGTGAAAATTCATCATCATTGCTTACATGATAAATAAAATCTCACACTTATTGCAATTTCACAAAAAATCTATTGCACTCGTTTACTAAGTTCTCATTTGGAATTCACTAAAGCTTGTTTCAAACAAGATCCTACTAAGCTTGTGTCATAAATTTGATACGAAATGGCAATGAGTGTGAGACACTCTATTGATTTTGTATTTGAGTGTCACTACACATTAAACTATACAATATATCAATAAATGCAATTGGATATTTCATGCGACAGATTTACTTTGTAATTCAAATATCTCAGAAAATTGTGTTTTTCTACAGATTGAGTGGACATTGTTCCCACATCATTGGACTCATTAAAACTCTACAAGGTTATAAACTACACAACTATACACAGTTGCCGGAACAACCAAGCTGTACTTCGGTTCCGCAGCAATGGAGTATACCACGTGGAACACAGATAAAACCAACACCCATCAACCACGTCATTGTTGCCAGACCCTCAGAACACCGCAAGAGAAAGCCAGTGATATGCCAGATTGAATGTGATAAAAAGTATGTTGTATAATTAGACACATTACCAGATATCACAGATGTAAGCCTAAAAGTTCATAACTATTCATATATCACTGCCATTAGCGAATCCATGCAAACATTATAAACCTACCTGTACCAACTGAGCCGGAAAAATGATTTGTTGAGTTTTCAATTTTTAGTTGTAGGTTCGATACTAGATACAGAAACTGCAAAGTATTATTTTTCTCCATTGGCCCCAATACTTAAGACAAGAAAGAGCCTGTGCCACTGGCAACCTAGCACCATAGGGCCCTTGCAACCCAGTTTGATTAAAATCTGTCCAGCAGTTATTCAGTCTCTTAAATGGTTTCCTGGGGATTTTTTGGAAATTCAATACAGTCATGAACAAAAACTGACCAATCAAATTTCTGCACCACATATACAAGTTCTGAAGCCTACCACACTAGGGAATTTTTTTTAGAAAATTCATGATGGCCATTGGAAAAATGGTCTAATACGATTTCTGTGTACACGGTCAGATGTGTAATGTCATAAGGTCACCCCAGCCAGGTTTGAGGTCCAAGAGGCTAACAAGGATTAGACATTTATGGACAGACACACAAATGACTGGCATTAAGATCCATGTAAAGATGAACAAAACTTAAATTACAAAAAATATGGTAACTGCAAGCTTTGGACATACAACGTAGCAATGATTTGTATATATATGACATTTGCTTTTCCGACGCATTGTACGAATTGTATGTCTCTACTATTTAATAAAACATGCTATGGCAGCAACAACGCCCAGTCAATTAGTTTCAAAATATTCAACGTCTTACCTGTATAGTTCTCTGGAAATTAATGGTCAGGAAGTTCAGAGAGCGATCGATTCCAACACGAGCGAGGTGTGGGTGGAGCTTAGATAGAGATGGGCGGGGCATAGCTAAAACTGGAAAGGTCCATGAGAAGATAAGCAGATGAAAAATTACGCCAATTAAAAATAATACAGTGAATGGATTGCGTGCTGTGTGATCAAAGTGCCAAATATGGGGCACGCCAAGGGCCTGCCATAAGAAAGATATCTAGCTATATAGAGCCATTGTAGATTTTAGCTGTGGTGAAAATGGCAGCTATTTTCCAATATCACCGCCACCGATTCAAATTGCCCAAAACTTGATACACTGATCGGAGTTATAGCGTTGCAAAATCAGTTAATTCACACAAGCATTATATCTGCAAGTATGCCAATAATATTGTTTTCCCATTATCTACGAATAAGTTCAGTGAGTGAGGATACCACAACTCGGTATGCCAAGTGTGCCTTTCTGTTGCACATGTTCAGTGTAAAATGCCATTATGTACCAGAAAAGAGAAATTACAGGGCATGGGTGAGCCGTGATCCTCGCAACCACCACAACACACAGACACACGCAGTATGCGTTTCTCGGCATCTATTTTTACCCGATAATACCTGCTCCCGTCGAACTACGAACAACAAATTACGAATTTTGGTCCAACTTATGAGGTGAAAAAATGGTCAACAACTCCAAGCACAATAGTCGTTCTTCATCTACCCCATTCAACTGACAATGAAGTTCAGGATAATGTAGGAAACCCGTTTTAGCTATGCCCCGCCCATTTCTAGCCAGGCATCAACGCACGCGTTTCGCGTGTTGGGATCAATCGATCCCTGCAATCTCTTAATCTCAATTTCAAGAAAACTATGCAGGTAATCTGTTGAATATTTGAAGCTAATTTGACTGGGTGCTGTTGTTGCCTATGGCAGCAACAGTGCTCAGTCCCATTAGTTTCAAAATTTTCACCAGCACGCTTATTAAATAGTAAAGACGCAAACGCTCGTGACGAAATTAGATGTGTCACTCATGACGTAATTGATTATGACGTCATCCCACACGTCACTTTGTTGACTATGACGTCATTATCGTCATATGATTGATGGATAAACTGGAATCCTCCATTAGCTTTGTCACACAAAGGCCGCCGAATTGTCAGCCTTCCCAGGTGAGCAATTCTTTTGATGGTGGCTGTCTCAACCGTGTCTGTTGAGGTCATAAAGCGAGATCACAAAACGTTCAGCTGGTTTCAACTTTAAACTAGACTTATCAAGCCTATCACCTATGTGGCAATGTTGAAGGCTTTGCATGTGTTCAATGCAATTCGTTATCCTCTGTATTGTTTATCTTGTGGAGGCCTGGATCAAGGCAATGCAGCATGCTGTTCGACTTCAAGTGGTTTGATTATTTCTTAGCCATCATACTAACATACGCCCACTCACATTCGCTCCGCTGTTTGTGGCCATACTTGCAGACGGTTGATCTCTTGCTATGTGAAGTAACGTTACGCTGGTGAGCTGAAGGGTAGCCAATCATGCCATCATTTATTTCTTATCGAGCAATTTCATTGGATGTGACCTACAGTTCATTTATATTTAGGACGTTTCGTTAGCTTAGCAGATATCATAGCCTGCAAGCACGGTACTCGATAGGGGGGCGGAGCGTGAAGGCGAGACCGTGCAATAGGACGGTGTTTCTTAGCATGCTACAAACCAAACGTCATCGCAAGCTAAAATTAAGTCGTGTCGCAAATCACATTTACTAAACCATAGGCCTACTAGAAAATTTTGAGTCCTGATAACGCTGGTTACTGAACCGGTACTGGGACTGGGACAATACCTGGCCAATATGGTCTAGTTTGGCGTAGTCTTGGCCCAGTAACCTGCGTTTTCAGGCTACTTTGGTATTCACCCTCTAAATCTGGAACACCAACATGAAACATTCATCTACAATTAAAAAATGGTCTTAAATATTTAGGTACTCACGCTGCCAAACAACGTCTGTCCGTTCGCCCGCCTGCCCGGACGTCCACCCGCCCACCCACCCGGTCGTCCACCCACCCGCTGCCTGCCCACCCGATCGACCACCAGCCCGCTCACCTGCCTCTCAGTCGGCCCGTCCGTCCATCCATCTGTCTGAGGTATCTCCGGAATGAGGTAGAATCACCAAATTTGGCACATACATTCGAATTATGAGTGGCTAGGAAAATTTTAGTCTGAGATTAAAAGGTCAAACATCTAAGTTATGGTTTACGTAGTGCATACCGGAATGCACATTTTCATCGACAACTCTGCAATGCAAGAAGAAAGTCAGCATCTCCCTCGAGTGCATTTTACTTCGAAATTAATTCGATTGGATGATTTTTCATCATATAAAACGCTTACCTCCGTGATTTCTTTTTATTTGCGATTATATGATATTGCGGTTGAAATTGATAAGTGGGAACAGATAGGTAATAATAAAACCAAGTTGTCAAATTGTGACTCACGACTTGATTTGGTACACCATGGCCGGTGATAATCACAGCTCCATATATCTCCATTGCGCGAGTTAACTCCCCTGCCATTGCATCAGCTTTGCCATCTTTGAGGAAAGTCGTAGCAGCATCGTCACCTGTTCCGATACCGTATCCAGAAATATCAACCACAGGAATAGCTTCTGGTGTAGACATGGTTATCCTGTTAACAGAAAAAGCTCGCACCTGTAATATTTTAGATTTTCCTGATACATAAGGTGAATAAGACACGCCAGAAACAGAATCTTAGTGTCCTGAAGAAATAATGAGGCATTGTGTGTTAACAGTTGCTGAATATAACTTCAAGCAGATGCATAGATGATGAGAGATAGACTGATCAGAATACAGACTTATTTAACATATGTAAAGTCTCATTGTAATGCCGGTACAAATACATTATTCATGAGTCCCACCAAGAAGAAAGGCCACGCGAACCAACCGTAATTCAAATCGGGATCATTTGTTGTTCAGCTTTGTTTTCTAGCTTTGTCTTGGGCAAACTAGCTGTGCCCTTTACCCATTTCTGTAAAGAAAATTCAACTGTAGCTTAGAATTTCATAACTAATTTTAGAATATTCAGATCAGACTCAGCAGTTGTATTAAAGTTCGGTTGTACCGTGCTTTGGGATTCAGCCCATTAAGAAATATGACTGTAGGCCCACGTCTAGGCTGGATATATCGTGAATGATAATTATGTAGTGGCCGTTACACGTGACATATTGATGTTTTGAACCTTAGCATTTTTGTGATACTTGTCGTCTTCAAATCTGAAAACATTACACGCATCTTTGCAAGGTAAGATACGAGTATAAAATGATAGTTGGCCGCTATCTGTCTGTGCCTTAGTGTGCAGAATAAGATATATGCCCGATGACTGGCGACAACACTGATAACACTACAAAAAGTGATATTTCGGCGACGCTCGTGGAATACTAGAATTGACAACAACTAAAAATCAAATTTTGAATTGACGTGTGAAACGTATGTAAGGGTAGAAAGAATTCGTATGCACAGGCGCGATATCGGTGGGGTTGAGGAATGGGTCTAGAATTTGTTGTAACCCCGTCCCCCCACACCCCGGTGGGTGTGCCATCCTGTATTCTGAGTAAGAAATACCATTCTCTTGTACTTTTGAATGCTGTACACTTTGCATGAGTATGAGCGCCTTCAAACCCCCCACCCCTACCAACAGGTCCGGTCGAGATACACATGTTTAATCAAGTCAACCTTTTTCAGTTCTAGCCAAAAATATTATTATTTAGCAGCCACGAAAACGAAATCAGGCAATTGAAGGCCTCCTTTGAATAGTTTGAGCTCGGGCTAAATGTACCTCTAGCAGCCACGCGCCAATAGTATGTATGATTACTGTACTCTGCGGCTCCAGTAGTAGAAACATCATACAGCTACAATTAGTCCTTCTTCGCTTTTGATCACAGTGTCTTGTCCTCAGCCAAAATCCTTAGCTTCCTCAGGTCCATTCCTGACTTGAGTGTAATGAGTCTCGCTTTCTTGATATCACCTCGCAGCACGCTTAGCAGATTTATGCAATGATGTCCTCTCCTGGCTTTGTATTTGCTGGCTCCCAATAGAACAAATTCTAAGGCTCTGTGCTGGTGTGTCCCCTGATATCCTTACCACATGGCCAAACACGGACCATCTTTTGCGGGCAGCGGCGATGTATTACAGATCTTGTATAGTCCATCATCGGAAATTATGCTGTCTGGCCATCGGTGTCCAGTGATAGTGCATAGGTGTTTGTGGTGGCAGGCATCAAGTTTGTCTAGAGCTGCCTTTGGAGCTGGCCACCTGTTACAGTTATACAGCATCAAGGATACGCAAGTTGTGTTGTATAAACGGCATCTTTGATCTACGAATCCATAGCTTCCAGAAGGCATGGACAGCTATGCGCCCATGACGCAGCGTGCAGCAATGCCAGCAATACTACAAAGCAGTGAGTCCAGGATTTTATTTTTGCACCATAGTTCGGCGCCACGAAGTGGGTCGTCATTTTCTTTAGTTTCATGATTTGTAGATATGTATATGTGAGATGGCTAAGTATAGCTGCGAAATCATAATTTAAATCACTCATTCCATACACGCTAGCTGTTGAATACTTTGTTGGTGATTTAACTTGGCGGGGTTGCTGCCTCGGGCCTTTCAATAACATTAGTTTTTAAAAAGTCCCCAGAATTTCATACCTTGAAGAATTTATTATATTTGGTCCGGGCAGTTGAAAGGGTTAATAATGTTGGCTATTTTTAATGTGTACAACTTCATGATGTAGTGGTAGTAGTAGCAGCAACAACAGCAGCCAACTATCAACTGATTCTATGTCAGCCGTCCGTCATTTGTCTATGCATCCATCAAGCGAGTCCTCAAGGTCATCTAGGCAGGAAGGATTCATAGGGTTGCATCCAGGGTTGGTTCCAGGAAGCTGCTTGTTTGATTCTGTTGGGTGGCCATCTTGGATTTTGCACTATTTTAAAAATTATATTTAAAGATCTGTGAAACTGCTAGACTCTCATGAAACTCTACAAAATTCACCTAAGACAAAAGCTGAGAAAACTTTGTTCACGTGTTTTTTGTCGGTTTGACTTGCGGCCATCTTGGATAATCTAGTTTTCAGAAAAAGCAACTTCCCTCTGAAACTGCTGAAGGGATTGGGCCAAAATTTAGCAAATATAATTAGGAACTAAGGTCTAATTCTGTTCAAGGCAAACTGCGCATGTCCACCTTTCAGACACATGGCCGAATGCACGTACACAGTTTACTGACACAATTAGACACCCCCCCCCCCAACCTTCTGCTCTCTCACTCACACACACCCACACTCAACCCATGCCCACCAGCTCTCTCACTCACATCCACACCACCCCACACGCCACCCATGTCCGCCCGATCGCTCAGTTCTCTCACTCACTCACCCACACATGTACTCTCTCTCTCTCTCTCTCTCTCTCTCTCTCTCTCTCTCTCGCTCTCTCTCGCGCTCTCTCTCTCTCTCTCTCTCTCTCTCTCTCTCGCTCTCGCTCTCTCTCTCTCTCTCTCTCGCTCTCTCTCTCTCTCTCTCTCTCTCTCTCTCTCTCTCTCTCTCTCTCTCACACGCACACACGCACGAACACACACGCGCACACTCGTAGATGCACGCACGCATTCATGCGCGCGCGCCCAGAAAGATGGCTAATCGTTGGTTAGTGACAGCTTCCAATTGACTAGAAGCAGGCATCAGAGGATAATATTGCCCACTATAAGACCAAAGAATGCATAAGTTTTACACTCAACATTGCTGTAACATTTATACATCATAGGACTCATAGGAAACTCATAATGCAGGACATCGATTCTCAGAGCCAGCATCTTTCAATATTTTTCTCTTGGTGGTTTGGTGTGTTGGTTGGTATCCCCAAACACCCTTCTATAATAGGAGGAAACCCCATTTCAGATCTTCTTGCAGACAATGCCCTTCCTGTGGAGGCTGCCCCCGCCCCTCAAATCTGCTTCCGGCGCCCCTGCTTTGAAATTATGCAAGAAGATAGAATCACAAGATTTGGCAAACTCATCCATATTGAGAATGGTGATGAATGCTTTGAATTTTAGGTCAGACGGTCAGAGGATCTAGGTCACTTGGTCACTTGATAACTTTGTAATGCAAGAATATAGAATTGGCCTAAAGTCAACTCCATTCATTTTGTGGCTGACTAGAAGCGCATTGAGTTTCCGGTCAAATACATAATATGTAGGTCACGGGGTCACCAAGGGCAATAGTGCATACTGGAATAAGAGTCCCGGTCATAGCTCTGAGATACAATTAGGTAGTATAGCCAAGCTTGGCATATCCATTCATATTGCGGCTATAGAGAGACGTAATTAGCGTTTAGGCAATTATCTAAGTCACAGCTCACTAATTGCCTTGACAAAACAGAGAACAAATGCGGGAGTTAGCACCTCATTCGAGAATATTATTATTGGACTCTATAGCGATTCAGTCAGCCTTGGAGACAAGGAACGTTATCTAAAGCCCACTGCACATTGCGCCGACGCGACATGAGGGCGACGCAATAGAAAGCGATGGGTTATCGCCACGTATCGCTTTCTGGTTTCGTCCTATCGGCGTCGTGTCCTAATTTGAAGCACATCGATGCCACTAGATAGTTCGCCCTGGCGACGAAAGACGGCGTGTTTATATTTGATTACTCACGTGTATATCATGTGACTCGGAGCACGTGTATGCCGGGTATAATTCATGTTACCAAAATGGCATGTGCTAGTTCGTCGGTACGCGTGAAATCCCTTTTAGTCATGTATATGCTGCTTGAAACTGAAGAGAAGCCACCAATAAAACGTAGATGGTGGATTCGGGACTGGATTCGGCGAAGGCATGTGCAAGGAGCATATGCCAATCTATTGCGAGAGATGCAGGTAACTGTGTTTATGCACAGACACGTGGAACGGGTACTTGATATGTGGTTTAATTAATAATAGCGATTGGTCAGTAAACCAATCGTCGTTGGTGACAGGATAGCGACAGAAAAGTATTTCAAGCATGTTTGAAAACAAGCGACCAGAGGAGATTCGCCGAATCTGTCGTTTTAGTATCGCATCGCCGTCGCATCGCGTTTGGTTTCGGGAGGGCATTGTGGCGACGAGAAAGCGATAAAATAAAATCGTGTCGCCGCCTCGTCGCGTCGGCGCAATGTGCAGCACCCTTAAATGTGCAGTATTAGGCAAATTATGCTAGTCAAGTGCAGTGTGTGGCAGTGCAACAGTTAAGAGCAATAGTTTTTCGGTTCTTTGATAAGAAGCGTATGTCTTCGCATTACCATGATACCTAATTTCGATGTTTTACCGTGTACTGATTTATCCCTAGTCATTGATCTTCATCGTACCTCGTGATCTCAACCAACATTGTACAGACAGTACAGTGGCCAGGCCCTTGTTATGCTCGAGGTTATACTGGCCATATCTTAGCAAAACATTTTCACTGCTCGAGTTAATAATGGGAAACAATCCATTGAATGGACGTTTCCAGTTTTCTGCTAAGCCTCGCCCACCTCTAGATAAGCTCCAACCACACTTCGCCGTGTTGGGATTGATCGACCCGCGAATGCCCTAGCTATCAATTTCCTGAAAACTATACATGTAAGCTGTTGAATATTTTGTAACTATTTTGTCTGGGTGCTGGCTGTTACCGCCTATGGCAGCAACAGCAGCCAGTCAAATTAGTGTCAACATATTCAACAGACTATTTATTAAATAGTAAGGACATACAATTCGTACAACAACGCATAGTCCGTCTTCAAATATGCGTTTGTGACGTACTTATCTACGTCATTCATGACGTCATAATGACGCCATTCATTATGATGTCATTCTACGTCACGTAGTTGATTATGACGTCATAGGATGGATGGATAAAGTGGAAAGGTCTATTTCACATTCAGTACTCACATTCAGTACTCTTAGCCTAATACAATGCCAATAGGATCAGCGACAGGGGAGAGTGATAGACGATATAACCTCTGGTTTCTTGAATTTTTTCACTATGTAGCTGAGTAACCTAAAACAACAATGTATATGGATCCGGAAGCGGAAGGCACCTTTCTTTCGCTATCATCTGTCATTGCGTGCCCGCTCCAGCGGGCACGCTTCTATTTATTGCTGCCTAGAATTGCCTATAGGCGCGGCCATTTCGCTCAGGGGATTGTGGGGATGTGTCTCGCGAGATCTCCATCGATACGAGATCTAGTAATTCTCGGCGCGAAGACACGACTCTATTTTTAGATTGCCGGATATCTCATAATTATGATCTTCATGCGCGTGATTCATGGCGAGTTATCTTATTTGTTCGGGTCCGACTGTAATAGAGTTTGCGCGGCGATGACCGCTTACTTATTTTAATAAACAGCCAACGGAACTCCAAATAACTACTCTAAATAAGTTTCTTTTGCCGGAGGACTGCGTACAAAACATGTTTATCATTCCTTCTGCAGATGAAAGTACTCAAGCACACGCCCACTCGCGGCGTCTCTTATATGTCCACTTTAGCACTCTATCAAACTGACCACAAATGGCTTCTTGCCGTGATCGTGAGGAATGTCCATTTGCATTAGCTACTCGTCGGAGAACTTGTTTTGAAAGTTTACCACTGGGATGACTGGTTGGATAACCGATCCTATAATTCCAGTGATAAATTGCAAAAGAAAAGCCATAATGGTCTCTTGGACGGCAATTAGACATAGGACATTTTCTATGATAATGGATTTTTCTGTATATGACGTCATAATTATTTAGGTCAGATGTAGCTGGACCTCACAATCAAAATGTGTAATGAATGCCGTATCTAGCTCCACCAGGAACATTGACTAGCCAGTCAAGTATGCGAATTGCACGTCTTTACTATTTAATCAACATGCTGTTGAATATTTTGAAACTAATTTGACTAGACGCTGTTCGAATTGTATGTCTTTGCTATTTATTCAACAGTCGTTTTCTATGATAATGGCTGGGTTCTATCTGTAACTGAAGGATATGACGTCATAATCTATTACTTCATATACAGGCTGACGTCACAATCCAAAATGTGTAAATGAATGGCGTATCGAGCTCAGTCATGAACATTGAATAGTCCGGCAAGTGTACGAATTGTATGTCTTTGCTGTTTAATCAACATAGTCATCAGCTTACCTGTATAGTTACCTTGAAATTGGAAGTCTGGGGAATTCATTATTCAGCGTATATATATACATCGATTCCAACACGCAAAACGGGGTGGAGCTTAGCTAGAAATAGGCGTGGCATACCTAGAAATGGATCTCTCTATTGAAATTGGCATGAGCAAATTGAGCATTACATGGCTAATACCACTTGGTAATGCGTGGCCCACACAATATGGACCACTTGTATTAAGAGACCACCCATATTTATAGGTCACATATCTTAACGAGGCCAATCATAGATTGTTGCCCTGAATACGAGTAAGAATGCGTGCGTGCGTGCGTGCGTGCGTGCGTGCGTGCGTGCGTGCGTGCGTGCGTGCGTGCGTGCGTGTGTGTGTATGTGTGTGTGAGGGCCTCGGGAAGATCAGTTTACTGACGATGTATACCCTCCTTAAATAAAGATTATTATTATTATTAATGATACAATGTACTCGTCCTCTGACGGAGGGAGGATAATTAATACCACTTGCTAATTGGCATTTTCATGTTTTCTATCCATCATATTACGTCATTTGATGTCATAATAAACGACGTGACGTATATGGGGACGTCATAATCATGACGTCATGACTGACTAAATTTAGTCCGTCTTAAATGCTTAATAGTCCGACACGTTGTACGAATTGTATGTCTTTGCTATTTACAAAACATGCTGGTGAATATTTTGAAACTATTTGACTGGGCGATGTTACTGCCACAAGCAGCAACAGCACCCAGACAAATTGGTTTCAAAATAGTCAACACCTTACCTGTATAGTTTTCTGGAAATTGATAGTCAAGAAGCTCAAAGATCCATCGATATCAACACGAGCGCGGTATTAATGTATTAATATACCATCCGGATTCAGTGACCGATTGACTAACGTTAGGCCTATGGAAGTCATTTCAAGCAACCGCCACCAAGATGTGACTTACCTACTACTACTGCTGCTGCTGCTGCTGCTGCTGCTGCTGCTGCTGCTGCTGCTGCTGCTGCTGCTGCTGCTGCTACTACTACTACTACTACTACTACTACTACTACTACTACTACTACTGCAGCTACTACATATTCCAAGTATGAATACGGCCATACTCACGCGATCTCTCTGTTGTTGACATATGCAAACCTAGAGATACCAATTTTTGAACATTTATCCCTTCAATGTATGTCGATGTTATAGAGCGAGTCATTCATATTGAAAAATTGCAAAATAGACTTCTCAGTCTGAAAATGGATGTTTGCTTAAGACCTCTGCAGAAGCAGAGACGTAGACTTAGAACAGCCAGCCAGTAATAGCACTGGTTTATTTATTGTCTTACCCATATTCCCCTGAGACCCACCTCTAGGTAATCACTGGCACACTCGCGCGTGCGCACGCACGCACGCACGCACGCACGCACACACATACGCACGCACGCACGCACGCGCGCGCGCACGCACACATGAATGGGCACACACCCCATACACGGATTCATGTTGTGTTAATGTTTGAGTGCAAAATAGGTTTCAGAAGATTTTTTAGATACAATTCTGCGACATTATCAGCCATGTGCAAACCGAGAGATATCTGTTTTGAAACATTATCCCTAGAATGTCTATCGAGGTTATCGAACACGTAATTCCTATTGTAAATTCGAAAATAGCCTTTCTAGGTCTGCAAATTGAAATTTGCTTAGGAACCCCGCAGAAGTATGACCGTATGCTTAGACAAGTCAGTAAGAGCGCTGGTTGATTTATTGACTTGCCCATATTCCGCCCACTCCCAGGTGTTTGGATTGAACTTTCCATTGTCTCTTCAGACAGGAGCAAATATGTCCGAACACGTAATAAGCCATCCTCTTTCAGCAACGCTTGTCCTCATGACCACACCACTGGTGTCTGAATCGACCTGTCCATTGCCTCTTCAGCCAGGAACAAACATGTCCAAACACATTATAGCTTGACTGCATTCCTCATCACCCAACCTCCCCAACCCCATACCCCGCTGTGTTTGGAATGACCTTCCCATTGTATCTTCAGCAAGTAACAATAGAGCTATGTACTGAAGAATCCCTTAACTACACCAGATTGATTGTTAATACCTTTAGTTCGTAGGTGTGATATTCATCTTGGAACAATAGATCTATGTATTGAATGGTTTCAGCACCCCTCACCTACCTTCCCATTGTCTCTTCATCCAGGGAACAATATGTACACACCTATGTATACACCTGCTACTCCGCACCCCACCAACCATTTCATGAGTCGTTGCACCTGCCACTTGTCAGAACACGCCAAAAGATCTAAATACTGAACGCCTGTGGCAATATGGATGCAAATCTGATTTGTCAAGAGCTGGTCACGTGACTTCAGTTGGACACGCCCACATACATTTCACATGTCGTAACACCTGTCAAACAGCAGGCGTTACACCTGTCAATAATCAGAACGCATCAATAGATCTACATCCCAAAAGGCGGCGACAGGCTGGTACCTACTTCTGATTGGCCGAGAGTGGGTCACGTGACCTGTTACGTCATCTAATTTGCCCATTAGGATATGCCCCCTCTTCACCGGCAAAATCATTAAACGTACTCGACCAATCAGATTTGAGTATTTTTGGCAGGGAAAACGGGGCGTGGCCTAATATGCAAATAAGCTTGCGTCACAGGTCACGTAACCCCACTCTCGACCAATCAGAAGTGTGATATCCAACCCGCCACACTTCTAATCATGTCTAAGAAAAACACTATGACAAACGTTCTTTCATCAAACCCTTGCATTGTTGAACAACTTCGAAACACCAAAGTGTCGATGTTTTTGTAAACATGTGTGCAATATTGGTTGCATTAACATGTATTAGTATTTTTAATGCTAAGTAGTGTTTGACTGTTGCGGTGTATATAACCATTTAAACTACATACATGAGCAAATCCAGTCAATTTGATTTGGATTTTACTATTACATTGTAAAGGATATTAATTACATGTACATAAATGTAGTACTATTATTTTTTTCTCTAGGCTAACATTTTAAGCACTTTGACTTAATATTAACATTAGTTATTAGCTGTGCACTTACACAGTGGTGTGCATGTCAACACATTTCTATGGCATGCACAATTTGTTTTTCCTTGACAAATCCGCTTGCATCCACATTGGACAAGTTGGACAACAGAAGATAAAGCTGATATTTCACAGGTGACCTTTTGCTGTCAGGATTTTGCTCCCACCAATTATCACTGGGAAGTTGGAGATTTGATCTTGGCGCCTAGTAGGACTTGTCCGTTGTGGAAATAAAATTAGCCCTCTATATATGTCATTTTAAGGTGGCTCCTGTAGGCGAAAGTCTTTTTCCTACAAGAATTTGCTATGAGGAGCTCCAAACACAGGTCAAGGACAGTTTTACAGTTGCTTTTAGCAAAGAATACCTTACAAACAAAACATTCGAGATGTTTGAGATCATTTTCTTCTAGACTCTGTAAGCAATAAAACTGTTGGAATGTTTCGCTATTCATGTCCGTTTAGTAATGTTGAAGAATTTCCCACCTCAGACTGCAACTTTGAAGTTGTGAACGCCAATAAGTCCGCTAGTCCTTCCTGGCTATAAGTAAGACAAATACATCAGTGTCTGAGGACCATACGTATATGTCTCAAACCGAACTCCTTTGTGCTGTTGCATCAAACACATGGAGCGGTATTTGGATGTCATCTTCCTCGTTACTATTTGTTGAAAAGTCATGACTATTAAAACGTTGTCTTTGTTACTGTAGGTTGATGTTGAAGATACGAAAACAAGTCCCTGTTTACTCTATGCGAAGTGCTTCAGCAGCCTTTCCCAAGGTATTCTGTTAGTTGGCTTTTACTGGCAATATGCAACAGGAGTTGTTTCAGGGAAACAGTGTACAGGTTCATTGTATCATGTAGTATAAAGCGTACGGATTGTGTAGTGCCTGCTCTTTACGACCAACCAGCAATAGTGAGAAACCTAAGAAAGTCCTGCCAATTCAGCAATTCTAAAACTATAAGATCGCTGGCCACACAGTCTAATATCAAGTGCAGCACACTTCAAACTGTGTAACAGAGACCCATTATCTCTGATCTATCTCCGGACTTGTTTTTCGAATTGCAGAGAAAAAGGTTGTTCAGAAAGCACTGTCATTTGCAGTCGTAGGCATCCCCATGTATCAGCCACGCAAAGGACGCCACAACATCCACATGCGAGGTGTTTTACGATCACACCTAAAAAAACACAATCTAGGATCACTAAAGACGAGAAAGAACCCATCATCATCATCATCATCATCATCAGTAAATGTCCAAAAGATGGATTATGTGGTCTTCCGTTATATTGGATAGTTTATCAGCATGTGAACCCACACAACTGATATAAGGTGTCATTAACAAATTCTATGTACTACTTTAATGAAGCATTTAACACAGTGCATTCTGTATGCATGCAGTACTGCCAAAAGCCGCATACAGTTGTGCCTGTTTGTTCATTCATGAAACATGTATAATCCTCATTATACGATCAAGATTCACAATCACAAATTATGCGATTAACTGCAACTAGTTAATGTTGTGTCATTACGACTGGGACTAGTTTGCCACTTGTGTTGTAAATCTCAGCGTCCGGTACCAGAATCTGTAGGGACCTCTGGAACAGGATGAATCCAGTTTTAGCCATGGTCCACCCATATCTAGGTAAACTTCGACCACACGTTTCTAGTTTTGGGATCGATCGAACACTGAACTCCTTGAATCTCAATTTCCAGAAAACTATACAGGTAAGCTGTTGAATAATTTGAAACTAATTTGAATGGGTGCTGTTGCTGCCTATAGCCTATGGCATCAACAACGCTCAGTCAAATTAGTTTCAAAATTTTCAACAGAATGTTTATTAAATAGTAGACGTACAATTTGTACAACTTGACGGACTATTAAGCGTTTATGACGGACTTATATACGTCATTCATGACGTAATTGATTGTGATGTCATATGTTTGACTGACAGATTGGATTCCTCTATCGGCAGTGCAATGATGGATTGGCCGTTAGTTGTCCAGGGACATGGAGAACGAAGCGGGACAGGAAGCTGTTATCGATATGCGTTAGCTCTCCCAGGGATAGCTTAAGATGTGCCTGCTCACATCTCACGGTATTAAGCCCTTGAAACAAAAAGACTAAAAGATAAATCATTCACAATGTAAGATACATTATGTGGAACTAATTTGACTGGAAGCTGTTGCTGCAACAAGTTCATTTCGAATTTATATCCAAGTATGCATCAGATTTCCTGTGGTGTTGCCTTGAAATTGAGATACTAGGACTCTAAGGTGCAATGGATTACGCGAACTGCAGTCTTTCTTACAGTATGCTAACGAATATTGTTAAGGTATTGTTTTCTCCGCAATTGATATCAATATCTGTGACGAGAATATATATATTTAGAATGGATTCGGCTCGACGTGAAATATGATAAATATCGAACCCTATCTATCTTCAAGTTGAGGTTCAAGTTCTCTTTATACCCTCAGGCTACAGCTGTAGGTCCGACAAATGTACAATTTAGTACAAAGAATGAACTCACGCCTTAACATCCGCTTAAGCATGAGACTGCCATGTCCGCCGTGTTGTTGTGTTGTGCTATGCCCCTCCCATCTCTAGCCAATCTCCACCTATGCTTTACCCGTGTTGGGATCAAGTGATCGCTGCACTCTCTGAATCTGAAACTAATTTGAGGCATAGGCAGCAACAGCGCCCAATCAAATTCGTTTCAAAATATTCAACGGAATGTTTATTAAATAGTAAAAACATACAATTCGTACATTAACGCTTAGTCCGTCTTCAATTATGCGTTCGTGACGTACTTATATACGTCATTCATGACGTCATAATGATGGCATTGATTATGACGTCATCCTACACGCCACGTAGTTGATCATGACGTCATATGATGGATGGATAAATTGGAAGGGTCCATTCATTGTAAATGCGGCAATTGATGGCCCTATTGTAATTCCAATGAGATACTCAACCGGGTGACTGATAGCTCAACCTATCATCTCTTGACAAAGTGTTTTTTGATAGGGCTGTTTATGTACAGAATATCCCTGATTAAGTTGCGCGCATGTACCGGCGTGAGGCTGCGGATCCTGACACCTAGCAGCAGTTCCTTTCAGGATAATCCACAGTAAATACATCAAATAAGATGCTATTTACCCGCATTGGAGTATATCAAGCCATGAGAAAAGCAACAAAGGCCTGGGTGTCATTAATGGTATCGTGCATACTCCTGCCACCCTTCTAAAATTCTGCTTTTGCGATCCAAAATTTACACAAATAACCAATGAGACGGAACCCATGGTTGCGTGGGCTGTCAAATCCGAAGACGAGTGAACATCATTCTCTTATTTAGGCAACAGCCGGGAGACAGTAGAGTGCTATTATAAACCTTCGTCAACTATTGGCACCTTACAATATGTTTGCGTCAGATGAACACCACACTTTCAAGCCAAGGACGAAGAATGCATCTCAATCCTGTGCAGAATACCAAAATCCTCAAATACGAGGATCGTCTGCCATGAAGAGATTTCGTGTCAACCGATATGTGGAGACAGGAATGCATGTGATAAAGTAGCAAAGGCCACGCCCTTGTTATGGAACTCTTCAAATAAGTAAATTAAAGTGCAGGCAATGTCGAGAGTTTTAACTCTGAAAGCAGCCATTGATCTCATTTCTAGATTACTTTTTGTCGCAGGTTCATCTCGTGAGGTTGGCATGGATATGTTAATTGGCAAGTATGAGTTTGCGATAACGAATCGCACCCTGAGGGCACTGTTCATCCGACCTTAGGTAAAAGTAGATTAATCGGTGTTTTAGAGGATCCTCAACACAAAGAAACTGATTTTTGTACACGGGTCCATGGCAGTAAAATCGTGTCAAATTTGCAGGGCCCTCCGTGAGTTATATGTCGAAATCCTAAATACCGAAGGTCATAACTACAACAGTAGCCACGTTATATTTGACAAGTACTCTATTACTGGATCACCAAAGGAGACAATACGAGAAATGGGGGCAGATGTAGTAGAGCTTCCGTGACGGGATACATAGTAAAGTGTGCAACGGAAATCAAAGATACAAAATTGTTTCTTGAATCCACTATTACAAAGGATTCTCTCACCATCCATCGGGCCCAGAAACTTGTATATAATGCAGAAATAACATAATGCCTTCGTGTCAAACTGAACTGTTAATATTATTCCCGCTGCTAGATCAAAGGAAGAGGCCAGCATGTTGATCTTGTTGAAGTACAGTTCGTATGTACAATATTGGAAATGGACGGTCTGATGATGCTATCATGTGTATCATTTCTCTGTAGCCTTTTCTGAATGAAGGGTGTCGACATCACGCAACCAGGTGGACGTTATTCAAGTAACAAAGTATTGAAAGAGGTGTGAAATTTATACCGCCAACACTTCGTGCATGGGTGCAACACATCAGAAGAGCTCACTGCATATCTGAATGAAGTGTTGCAATTACACCTTGCAAAAATGGATTTGAACGTAGTTCTGATTCAAACAACTAGTTGGACATCGTTATGTTCTTTACATCTTGGAAGATTTTATGGATAGTTAAGTTATTCAGTTATGGTGACAGTAAAAGCCATATTAATAAAAGGCAGACATTTAGGTGATGTGCAAGCGGACACTTGTGAAAACTGGTAAGGTAGTTTTGGTCGTATTCTGCATGACAAGCCTATTTGCTGCTATGCTGGGGATAAATTGGTTGAAAAGTTAGGTCGACATTAATTAGAATATCGATAGATTACATAACATAGGCAGGAAATGGCAGGAAATGGCAGTCATTTTAAAATCAGATAATGCTGAGTCTAATTAAAACTCAGATGCAGTGTATTTTTACATTCAAGAATAGTCTTTATCCAATAATGACAACCATTACAGTATCTGATAGGATGAATGATTATTTTTTTAATTGGAAAATTGAAAGGAAAATATAGTCTACCGTAGGTTCAAAATAGTTGAAATCCAAGATGACTGGCAAACCTGTGCCGTTTCTGAATTGTATCCATTTGGTTCAGTATAAAAACAATAACTAAGAGGACAGATTTATCTTTGAAATCCAAGATAGCGGCTGTTATGAAGACAGAAAAAATGGCAAACGGTATTTTTCCATTTTTTTCTGTTAGAAGGATGTTGTCCAAAAAATTGCTAAAATGTACGAAAAAATGCATATAAATTCCACGACCTGACAAACCATTGAGAAGTCGTTTAAAGAAAACGTTTACGGGCGGGCGGACGACGGATGACCGACGGACGATAGACGATCGCCACAGGGTAAGCTATAAACGCTTAATGTCACACGGGTCTAGCGCTGGGTCACATCCTGTCACCCAGTCGGTAATGTGGTTTGTTAATGGACACATTCTGTTAGCATTAAATAAAAGATAACGCAGTATATAACATATTTATTTATAGCTGTGTTTAATAAATTATAGCGAGGCTGTATATTGTATAAATACGTATACATAAAGATGTTTAAAACAAAAATGAGATTTCTCAGCAGATGCTAGGAAGTATATTATATTATTGTACAGAGATTGTTTATAGCCAAAGAAACCTGCTACGGTAATTTACAATTCGCGGAAAACTAAAAATGTAAAAAAGTCCCAAAACAATGAGCGCCTTGATACATTATAAAATGGACGGAAGATATTATCAATTATTCATCTTGTAAGAAATTATGATGAACATTTTGAAACTAATTTAACTGGAAGCAACAGCTGATGGTTAGATTAGTTTCAAAGTATCAACAACATAAATATGTATGTAATAATTATAATGAAATAGAGACATTTTAACCACATGGACCAAACGGCTACCCCACCCAAAGTCCACATGGGAATTGGTTGGGAATACTGTCTTGCTGCATAATATTGCTGTTTCTAAGGCACATTTCATCAAGTCGTGATAGAGATAAGTACCATTTTTGGAGGCGGTCATAATAACCCATCTTGTGTCAAAGTGTCGTTATAATGATAACGCCGCCTCTGTAGTCATCTTGAGGTCTGCCTATTTGCGGGGTCAAGAGAAGACTACTTTTGAAAATTTACCACTGGAATGACTGGCTCGGTAACCGAGCTAGTCATTTCAGTGGTAAATGTTAAAAAAAATAGTCTTCTCTTGGCCTGCAAATGCTCATTGACTCAGCACAAATTTAGATTTCCTAGACGCTAAGCCTGTCAAAAGAGCATATCTTTAAAAAATATTTTCCTAAATTTCAGTGGCAAATTTACAAAAACCCGTTCTCTTGGTCAGCAAATGGTCATTCATTGGGCAAATATCTGAATATATTTTTTAAATCTTGATAATTGAAATGGTTAAGTAGCATTTTGAGCGCTTTGAGGTTCTGTTGACCCAAGAGGTGGTTAATGAATACATTCAATATTACTCGGCACAATGAACAGAAAGTTGAAACATTTGACTAATTTAACTTGCTGACGTTTATGCATATAAGAGATTGTTAATCCTCGCACCTCGAATTTTATTTCGGACCAGCCAGTCAACAACCTTTGTTGTGTTAATTTTGGAAGCAGTCGTGGACAAACATGTATAATGGTTGATGTGGGAGCGATGGTAAGAAAGCTATGCCTGAAGCATATTTTTCAAAGTGAATCGGTGAATGTTTGGCAGCCAGTGTCGTATGTGCCTTAAATTCTCTCAGAAATATACAAGAAAGCGAATTTTTTACCTCAAATGCAAAGAGTATTTCGTTCAGAACATTTCAGCCGTGTTATGCTTGGCAGTGCCGCTCTGTAAATTAGATTCTTGTTTTGGAGGCCACGCCTGGAAATAGGCTATATCTAGTTGCCTTTCACCAGTTGTGTCTCTCTAGAAATGGACATTTCCATTTTAGCTATGCCCCGCCCATAACTAGTTAAGCTCCACCCACACCTCGCACCCACACCTCGCCGTGTTGGGATCTCCGAATGTCCTAGCTATCAAATTCCTGAAAACTATACAGGGAAGCTGTTGAATATTTTGTAACTAATTTGACTGGGTGCTGTTGCTGCCTATGGCAGCAACAGCGCCAAGTTAAATTAGTTTCAAAATATTCAACAGAATATTTATTAAATAGTAAAAGTAAACAATTTGTACAACAACGCATAGACCGTCTTCAAATATGCGTTCGTGACGTACTTATCGACGTCATTCATTATGATGTCATTCTACACATCACGCAGTTCATTATGCCGTCATATGATGGGTGGGTACTCTGGAAAGGTGAATTAACGGGTACTTGGAAAGGACTAATAACACCGTTTTGGCGGAATGATTTCAGTAGAGCACTAGAGGCCGTTCCTAATCTGGATCTGCATGCACATACTGTAACGCAGTATCAAATCAGCGGAAGAATACAACGACCACCCCCACGAGCAATAATGATCGCTGGTGGAGGTTCCGTTTTACTCAAGAAGTCAGTTTGTGACAATTATATAATGCATTGCAAGCAACAGGATTTCAATTCATTAAGACAAGCTGGCTGTCACGTCTTAACGAGTCATCATATTGAGGATGTTTAGTAAATAGGTCTACATATCGTCGTATCAACTACTAAATTGTGGAACGGAGGTGGTTAAATTCCCCTAATCATATCCGATTGTAGTCGAAGAGAGAACGTGGTAGCCTATATACAATGGCCCGAGATGTTTGAAAAGGCGAAAGTTTTGAAAGTCAGAAAAATGTTTGACTTTCAAACGAAATTGTTGTCAAACACTAGATTACGGATAACCATGCCATATTGTCAGGCATTACCAAGTATATAGAGACGATCTTCCCTGGTGAGCTTATGCGTTGTATAGCCAAACAATGTGCGCTTTTCACAACAATTGTTGAATGAGCATCTATGTTATAGAATCACTAACTATTGACCCAAAACAACGTTTTCTATGGAAACTGATTTGCATTACAATATCAAACCGGCATTAGCCTTTATCTCAATTTCAAAGCGATCGTACAGCTAAGCTCTTGCGTAATTGGAAACGAAGTTAAAAGAAACATGGTACTGCAACGGGTAAACCAGTTTCAAGTCAAATCAATTTCAAAATTAGGAATAGACTATTTACGAACCTTTTGTATTTCGGCTTTTTGCGTCTTCTCGCGACCGCTTGATGATGCACCGGAATGTAGTCAATTACCACATGTTTTTGACTTAACAATTTGACCCTTATCGACCACAAAACTACAAATTTTGAGTAATGAACAGTTTCACTATAGTATTCAATGGTCAAGCGGCTAGAAAAGTTTTAATAACAACGCATCTTCATTTCGTCAAGGCATAATATGAAAGTGAGCGCAATCACGTTGATTTAAAAAAGTGATATAGTAGAATGTCTCACAATATAAACCAATAAGTAAATGCTACTGTCAATCATTCCAAAACCACCTCAATAAGCATCGACACGTGCTCAATGATATGCCTGTGTAGGCGCAGGGCGGATTACAAGCATGGCAGCCGAGATAGGAAATGCTTTTTGGTACCATAATGTGCAGGTGGATGATTCTTTAGAGTACACGATCAAACAGATGCACTATATATTTGCCTCCGCAGCATGTTTGGGTGTGTTGGTACAGACATCCATACTGTGGACATTCGATGCCTGTACGTGAAGGATTTGATTTCTAGCTATGCCACGCCTATTTCTGGAAAAGTTCCGCCACCGTTTTGCGCGTGTTAGAATCGATTTATATACCTTGACCCCTGAATTCCCAGTACAGGTACGGTCAGCTGTTGAATATTTTTAATCTAATTTTACTATATGCTGTTGCGGACTATGGTATGGATAGCGTCAGTCAAATTACTTTCAAAATATTCAGCAGAATGCTTATAAAATGGTAAATCCATCAGATACATACAATTAGTAAGCTTGGCGGGACTAGTCAGTGTTCATGACGGAGCTAGATCCGTGATTCATTATGCCTTTTGATAGTGACGCCAGCATGCATGCGGCGTAAATGATTATGACGTCATATACGTGAGTGAGAGATCGGATCTCTCGATTGGTGTGTATGGTTTCACCTCGATTGGTGTTTCTGGTTTCACCAGAAGAGCGCTGCGACTTTAGCTTCCTGCATGACATTCCTTTTCATATGATAGCTCGTGCTCATTTTGGGAACAATGTTGCTGTACGATGTTGTTGTTTATAAACGTAACGTATCCCAGAAACAATGTTTCCTAAATGTTCATCAGCGTTTCTACTGACTCGTGTAGGCTTTTGGCAACAGTGTAACAATAGGCCACCGCTGCGATTTCAGACTCCTGGATTAGATATACATCCAATGGGCACTTCCAAGTTTATCCATCCATCATATGACGTCATAAAAACTACGTCAGGTCATAGTCATGACGTCATGAATGATTCGTCTTTAGCGCTTAATAGTCTGACAGGTTGTACGAATTGTAAGTCTTTACCATTTAATAAACATTCCGTTGTATGTTTTGAAACTAAATTGTTTGGACACTGTTGCTGCCATGGACAGAAACAGTGCCCAGTCAAATAGACAACAGTTTTCTGGAAATTGATAGTCAGGGAGTTCAGAGAGCGAACGATCCCAACACGAATGAGGTGTGGCTGGAGCTTAGCTAGTGATGGGCGGGGCATGGATAAAACTGGAAATGTCCATTTCCTTTGATAACTGTTTTCTTCTGAAATTATAACATGATTCGCATGTGATAGTTTCTTACAAGCTTTCGCACCTTAGAAGTGTACTTCGCAAAAGCTTGTAAAAAGCACGAAATCGTGCAGCTAATGTTACTATGCATCATACATATAGGCTTTCCGCCAGTATGTAAGTATCGCTCACTTCGAATGCAACCTAGCTCTTACGACACATAAATATGGGCAGATCACCGGAAACATGTACACGTTGATGTTACAATGAACCTTAAAAGATTGGCACAACATATTGCAGGTATGCGAGGCATACTGGCGAGCTTAAATAGGGCAGAGTACCTATTGGTGCTCTACTTAGCTTTGGCGTACTAATCTGATCAATTCGTGAGTATATAGCATATAAAAATAGACCTTCTTATAACAAGGTAATAGCGAAATTTAGATCATCCTATACATCGAGTCTATGACCTCATTTCTCAACTACATCGACGTCTCTTTCAAGCTACTGCAAGGGGAACAAGTCCTGGCCGACTCCCATGCATGGAGGCGGATGAAGGATGTATTCTGCTCACCGTTTCATAGACTGGTCTGTAACGTTTGTGCCCTCTGGAATCCGTCTCCGCAAAAACAAAACGATTTTCTTTGTCAATATCCGGAACTGGACATCGGTCAACCTGCTTCTTGGTGAACTCAGCCCTATACATGGTATTTGGGTCGAAGGGTGCGTTGCTCTGATATGCCCCTGCAGTTGGCTTGAAGCTTCTAGCGGGCTCTGCTCGTTGTTCGCGGAAGTGTTCTTTCTGGGTGGATTGGCCATCAAACGGTGCAGGATTAGGGGAGTATTCGTCTTTCCGAGCAGGTCTCTCTCGGGCCTGTGGGTCCCATTGACGATACTCGGCTTGATTGGTAGTTCTACCGTCAAACCTTGCCGAGCTACGTCTGTTAGAGGATTGCGGTCGCTTAGCAACCACACGGTCACCAGGTTGACCATGATAGGCATTTTTGTGAGTAGTATTATAATCTACATCTCCTTCAGGCTTCTTATATACGTCAGCTGCGTGCTGAAATGGTCTCTCGCGTGGCCAATCTCTGTAGTCGTTTTTGGCCGTTGTGCCCGCATCAAAGGGCACGTCAGACTGAAAGGCCTGCGTGCTCGGTTTACAGCTAGCCATCTTTGGCCCCATTTCACCCTTGAAATCCCGGCGTGCCGTTGAAAGAGATTCCATAGGTGTTTCCGAAGCCTTCCATTGTTCCTTCTCGCGGGCATACCGTGGTGGTAATGCGTGTTGCTGAAAGTCTGCCCGATGACTCGTCGTCGTGTTTAGTGGTTCGTTTGACTGATGCCCTAGATCATGTGGCTTAAAACTCTTCCTCATCGGTTCCATGATTCCTTGATAACTAGATTTTTGAGTCGTGTCGCCTCCAAATCTCTCGGTTGGCGGTTGCCATGGAGACTGTGACGCTCTTTGTGGGCGATGTTGAGGATCCCAAGCTTTGTAATCAGCTGTTGAAAAGAGCACAAAAATCATCAATATAATTTTTCAGAGAGCGAGAGAGAGAGAGAGAGAGAGAGAGAGTGAGAGAGTGAGTGAGTGAGTGAGTGAGTGAGTGAGTGAGTGAGTGAGTGAGTGAGTGAGTGAGTGAGTGAGTGAGTGAGTGAGTGAGTGAGTGAGTGAGTGAGTGAGTGAGTGAGTGAGTGAGTGAGTGAGTGAGTGAGTGAGTGAGTGAGTGAGTGAGTGAGTGAGAGAGAGAGAGAGAGAGAGAGAGAAACTGGGGAGGAGAAAAAGAGAAAGCGAGAGGAGAGTGGCGAGAGCAAGAGAGCAAGAAAGTAAGAGAGAGAGAGAGAGAGAGAGAGAGAGAGAGTGGGTGGGTGGGTGGGTGGGTGGGTGGGAGGGAGGGAGGGAGGGTGGGTGAGTGAGTGAGTGAGTGAGTGAGTGGGTGAGTGGGTGGGTGGGTGGGTGGGTGGGTGGGTGAGTGAGTGAGTGAGTGAGTGGGGAGGAGATAGCGGGAGGGGGGGGAGAGAAACTGGGGAGGAGAAAAAGAAAAAGGGAACGCGAGAGAGGAGAGCGGCGAGAGCGAGAGAGAGTACGTGAGTGAGAGAGAGCGAGAGAGAGAGAGAGAGAGAGAGAGAGAGAGAGAGAGAGAGAGAGAGAGATCTTTTACAATTGGAATGGCAGCAGAAATCACGTGTATAGGCCTATGTGATTGTATTTTGTCTTGAAATAGAGATCCATGTGTAGCTATGCCACGTCCATTTCTAGCTAAGCACCGCCCACATTCTACCATGTTTGAATAGATTTATATACTTGGAACCCTGAATTCCCAGAATTCCAATTTCAAGGTGCCTATTCATGCGTTGTTGAATATTTTGAAACTAATTTGACTGGGTCTCCTAGTCGAATTAGTCTCAAAATATTCAATATAATGTTTAGTAAATTTCAAATCCATAAAAACTATACAATTCGTACACTTGACGGACATTTCTAGCTTCGGAGTGATCAAACGTCATTATGATTGTGACGCATGCCTACATGTGACGTAATTATTTATGACGTTATATACTTGAGTGACAGATCGACCCCTCCATTGATATTTACGGACATCAGGCTTGAGAGCGGTGTGTAAATTTTGCATTGGTCTCTATAACTTATTAATTCCACTGTACACAATAAGAAATATCGCGTAAAACTACCTAACACGTCAGAGCCTGTAGAAACTTGTATATTTGTGAATTTATTATTTGTGAATACACTCAAACACGCACAGAACGACCATCTGGTTTTGGGACCAACAAGTGGTGGTTCTTAAAGGCAGATGACCATAAAAACGACCCGTCATAACGAGCCACAATCATCTTGCCACACAAACTATATAGGCCTACCATAGTAACTGGCTTGTCTAAAGCGGGCACTGTCTTTAGGGGCCATTTTTTATAACCCCACAGTGTCTTGTATAGAGAGGATTTGCTGTATTTTGCAAAGGGATTGGTCGAAAAGGGCCACGCTATGTTTAATATGCTCAATAAAACCTGGCTAAATAGGACTTCAATACTAAATGCAAACAAACAGAAGATTTATTAAATAGTTATGATAAAGGAAACGCGCTGGTCCATTTGAAACATATTTGAAGACAGCCCACGGATTTGTTAACCCTAACAACTACTAAATCACAGAATAGTTATTTCAAAATAACGCCGCGCGTGAGCTGTTGAATGTTTGAAAACCATTCTGGCGTTTGGAAACCATTCTGGCGTGAAGATTTTACTGCCAGCTCGGGTATCAACGGCTTACGTCGTGTATGGTTTATGCAGGCCTATCTGCTAGGAGACATACTCGTGTAGGATTTGATGTAGGCCTATCTGCTAGGAGACATACTCATATGCTCATATTCTTTAAACGACATTTGCTATGAACAGGTATGCTAGACTGTAGTCACGACTTTTCTAGCTCAAACAATAAATCTGTTTTTCAATTGAAATTGATAGTACGCCAAACATTTCAACAAATTGCTGCTGGCTATGGAAATCTTTTAAACTAAGCAACTTGTTTTAGATTTAGTTCTTTTGAAATTAGGGTTAAATATGAAATTAGAATGAAATGGTTGTAACATATATACGTCCCTCCGTAAGTGTGGACAAGTATTAGCTTGTAGATAGCTTCCTTACTAAATGCAAATATTGTAAAGATGGTTATAGTGGTGGTAAATTAGATGCTAAAAGGTGGATTATAGATGGCGGTGATGACTTATAGCGATGATTCAATATGGATACACCCATAACGTCACAATATGTGTGATCGTTTGCGCGGCATGCCATGCAAAACACAGTATGTGTAGTAGGAAGCTTAGTTAGTTCTGTAGGCGATTTCGATCCAATATGTACATGCCATTCTGAGGCAGTCAATTCACCTTTCCATAGTACCCACCCATCATATGACGTCATAATGAACTGCGTGGTGTGTACAATGACATCATAATGAATGACGTCATGAATGACGTCGATAAGTACGTCACGAACGCATATTTGATGACGGTCTATGGGCTGTTGTACAAATTGTTTGCTTTTACTATTTAATAAATATTCTGTTGAATATTTTTGAAACTAATTTGACTGGGCGCTGTTGCTGCCTATGGCAGCAACAGCACCCAGTCTAATTAGTTACAAAATATTCAACAGCTTCCCTGTATAGTTTTCAGGAAATTGATAGCTAGGGCATTCGGGGATCGATCAATCCAAACACGGCGAGGTGTGGGTGGAGCTTAGCTAGTGATGGGCGGGGCATAGCTAAAAATGGAAAGGTCCATTGAACAATATCAATAACATTGCAAACGATATTGATAATCGGCACTATCCGTTGCGCCCACGGATGTCCGGTGATGCCGCTGACAGCTGCTGATACCCAGCAATGGCTGTGAGCCCACCTAAAATTCACGCAAACGAGATAATGTATTGGTTCCAAAAGACATAGATACTATTGGTTACATGCAACAGGGCTGTGCCGTATTAAGCATTGCTAAGACTGGGTGCGAAGAATAATTTTGGGCTTGGGGAAAGCGAAAACAACCATAGGTCATCTGAAAAAAATCTGAGACCTCAGATGGCATCTCCTACATTTGCAGAGCTAAATATGGACCGTCATTTGCCTGTTAAATTATTCTGGTTAGAGATTTAATTTCATATTTTGTTCATTCACTTTTTAAGCCAGGCACGTGTCAAAATGGGACCCGCTCAAAGAATGGAAGAATCAAGGTTTAGCCCATCTTAACCTAAGCTCCACCCACACTTCGCCGGTGATGGGATCGACTATCAATTTCCAGAAAACTATACAGGTAAGCCGTTGTATATTTTGGAACTAATTTGACTGGGTGCTGTCACGACTATTATTACAATTAACCACGCTATCTATTGGCGTTTGTACACAATTAGTACCTCCGAATGCAAAATAGTGTTCCGTTTTGTTGTCGCTGTTTAGCCATATGCAGAAAGGGCGCCCAGTCAAATTAGTTCCAAAATATTCAATAGCTTACCTGGATAGTTTTCCGGAAAGTGATAGTCAGAGTTCAGAGATCAATTGATCCAAACACGAGCGCGGTGTGGTGGAGATTAGCTAGAGATAGGCGGGGAATAGCTAACCGGAAATGGGGTTGCTCCTTGAAATGAAAGCTCATTCGCGGCCCAGGAGAGGAGTGTTTCCGACAATGGACCACTGGAATGACTGGCTCGGTAACCAAGTCGATCATTCCGGTGTCCAATTGTCGTAAACACTCCTCCGGACCAGCAAATCACCATTTCACATATCGCCAATCCAAAGGTTAGAATTTAAAGATAGTCCTATAGTACATGCATGGAAAATACTTCTCCTAATGTAAATAGTTTTGTGTATGCATTGTGAAATTGTATTATACTATTGTCCGTCACATTATTATGTGATTGTGCACACTTACGGGCCAAATGCTTACTTTGTGATGAATATATCTATCGTATATCTTTCAATTTTCCCGATTCTTTATCATTAGTGCACGAAATCTAGACACAAAATATTGTTTCCTTGCTGTATAATTTTGATACTAATTTCACTGGATAGTGTTGCTGCCGAAGGTATCAAGACCTTTCGTTCAAATTATCCATAAGATATGCAACAGCTTAACAGTATGACTTGAGTTCTGATACTAGTGTTGAAATGGTTAGATGTTGGAGACAATATATTGCGTAGACCTACTATATTGGATGTAGACTCACGAGAGTGTATGTACATGAGTTTGTGCGCGTGTGGAAGTGAGTGTGTGTGATTGAGAGCACGTGTGTGTTGGTGAGTTCTTTATTTCAGTAGTCTATATATGCCTAATTAACTTTTAAGATGCAAACCTTCGATTGAACCTTCTGATTTTATCCTACGTTACGAATTGCTCTGTCAAATTTGGTGATTCTTACGCTCTTTGACCCATAAATGCACAAGCCTAGAGACAAGTCCATAAAATCGGCTAGAGAAATGACCATTTGCAGTCCAGAGGACTATTTATGAAAATTTATGACAGGAATGACTGTCGCGATAATTGAGCCAGTCTTTCCGGTGGTAAATTTCCAAGAATGGCATTGTTTTATTCTGGAAATGGACATTTCACAATAGATAGGCCTAATCGAAGTTTTCCTGTCAAATTTAGTCACTAAAGGGTTAAGACATTCGACGGCGTGGGTAATGATAATAATTCTACTAAATCTATTGTTTCTGTATGTATGTGTAATCGTATGTTATAATGTGCTTAGCTGTATTTATCTACGAAATTGAGAATTAGTTTCTATATTTTAACACATAAAAATATCGTTATTTCTATTTCTTGCATGTTTCCAAAGCATTTCAGCAGAAAAGAAAGGAATTTACTTTACAAGGCTGAATATATCAATGCAAATTTGATTGGAAGTTGCTGATGTTGAAAGCATCAGTAGCTTTTGCTCAAATTACTCTGAATACATTCAGAATATTATATGATTATAAGATAAAAAAAACAAAAAAGGAAAGAAAATGATGATGCAAAATAGAAATACATTGCGTAAGTTCCTTGTCTGTATACAGGTGTACAAATTTGTACATATTGTATAAAATTATGTATATATGTTAATGAGGGCCTCTGCTAGATCAGGCCATGTACCTGAAGTGTTACCCTCAATAAATAACGATTATTATTATTATTATTATTATTATTATTATTATTATTATTATTATTATTATTAGTATTGCAACTCAACCATGAAACTCGACTTTACGACTTTGCAATGAACTATGAAGCTTGACTTCAAACATAAATAATAAATATAGTAGGCCTTATCACCAAGAGGTCCAAGGGCCTGTAATGCTAACCTGGGCCATTAGGATTTGAACCATTTGCATTTAAATACCGGTAGACATGATGGACAATTTTAGAAAAAAATCCAAGATGGCAAGCAAAGAAATTGACTAATGAAAATTCTCGTTTGATATGTTGAAGCCTACTACCATAGGATCAGTCCACCCATGTTTCGCTGAAATTGGCCCACTAATTAAGGGGTAGCGTTTTAAATGGTTCTGGAAAGTTTTCAAAAATTCCAAATACCCACCAAGAAATTGACCAAGCAAAATTCTGACTAGAAGATCTAGAGACTACCACGATAGAATCCTTCCAGCCAAATTTGGATAAAATCCACCAAGAGGTTATGGGGAAGGTGCATTTTGACAATTTCTGGTAAACTTTTCATAAAATATCTGATTTTCACTAAAAGAATTGACCGATTTAAATTCTGAATCGATGATCTGCAGTCTAACGTGATAGGGTCTGTTTAGCCAACGAGGGTTGAAATCTATCAAGCGGTTAATGATGAGTAACATTTAGACAATTTCCGGTAAATTTTTCATAAAACCTAAGGTTTTCACCAAAAATCTTGACCAATCAAAATTTTGTATATATGTTCTGAAGCATATCGCCCATAAGGACATTCCAGCCAAAGTAAGTTGAAATCTGTCAAGCGGTTAATGAGAAGTATCGTTTAAAAAATTTTTGGTTAATTTTTCATAAAATCTAAGGGTTTCACCAAAAAACTTCACCAGTAATAATTCTGTATATAAGTTCTGAAGCGTATCCCAATAAGGGCCTTCCAGCCAAATTAAGTTGAAATCTGCCAAGCAGTTAAGGTAATTTTTAAAATAAAATCTAAGGTTTTCACCAAAAACATTTATCAATTAAAATTCTGTATATAACTTCTGAAGCCTAGCCCCCCATAAGGTCATTCCAGACACAGTAAGTTGGAATCTGCCAAGCGGTTAATAAGGAATTCAGTTTTTGACAATTTCCGGTAAATTTTTCATAAAATCAGATTTTTACACAAATAAATTGACCAATCGAAATTCCGTATACATGTTAAGGTCCTTCCAAACAATTTAGGTTGAAATCTGCCAAGTGGTTAATGAGGAATAGTGTTTTGATAATTTTCGGAAGATTTTCATAAAATGTAAAAAAAATATATACCAGTCAAAATTCTGTATATAAATTCTGAAGCCTACCCCCATAGGGTCCATCCATCCAAATTACATTGAAATCCGCCCAGCGGTTAATGAGTAGCGTTTTTAAACAAAGGGTGATGGAATGATGGCGGATGACAGACAGTCACCATGCATATCAGTGACCTTGACCTTTGACCTTTTGACCAGAACATCATGGTGTGATGTCGTGTCGCTAGAAGGAGGCACGTGTCCAAGTTTGAGTCCAGTATGATTAAGCAAACCTGAGATATAAACAGAAAAGTCGAGCTAAACGGAAAATGTTAATGTTGAAAAAATAAGGGTTTTATATCAAGGTCACAGTGACCTTGACCTTTGACCTTTTGACCTCAACGTAATTGGTTCATGCCAGGTTCATTAAAAGGAGGCATGTGTCCAAGTTTGGCTCCAGTATGCTTAACCAAACAGAAAAGTTGAGCTAAGCGGAAAATGTTAATGTTGAAAAAACAAGGTATTTACCAAGGCCACAGTGACCTTGACCTTTGACCTTTTGATCCCAAGCTCATCGTGAGATGCCGTATCATAATAAGGAAGCATATGCCCAAGTTTGGGTCCTCTATGATTAACCAAACCCGAGACATAAACAGAGAAGTTGAGCTAAACAAGAAAATATTAATGTTGAAAAAACAAGGTTTTACCAAGGTCACACTAACGTTGACCTTGGACCTTTTGACTCCATGGTCATCGAGACATGCCGTATCATTATAAGGAAGCATGCGCGCAAGATTGGCTCAAGTATGATTAACCAAACCTGAGATATAGACAGAAAGGTTGAACTAAACGGAAAATGTTAATGTTGAAAAAACAAGGTATTTACCAAGGCCACAGTGACCTTGACCTTTGACCTTTTGATCCCAAGCTCATCGTGAGATGCCGTATCATTATAAGGAAGCATATGCCCAAGTTTGGGTCCTCTATGATTAACCAAACCCGAGACATAAACAGAGAAGTTGAGCTAAACAAGAAAATATTAATGTTGAAAAAACAAGGTTTTACCAAGGTCACACTAACGTTGACCTTGGACCTTTTGACTCCATGGTCATCGAGACATGCCGTATCATTATAAGGAAGCATGTGACCAAGTTTGGGTCCAGTATGGTTATCCAAACCTGAGATATAAATAGAAAAGTTGAGCTAAACGCAAATTGGACGACGCCGTCACCTCGGCATGCCGCCCGCCACCACCACCACCACCACCGCTGCCGTCGCCGCCACCGGGCGACGTGCAAGGTATCGAAATAGCTGGTTTTACTTCGAACTAAAAATGGACAGGTCCATAATACAGGTAAGCTGTTGAATATTTTGAAACTAATTTGACTGGGGGATGTTGATACCTATTGCAGCAACAGCTGACAACCAAATCAGGTTCAAAATATGCAACTTAATATTTATTAAATTGAAAGTTCCCCAAAGACGGACAATTTGTACACCTTCGTAACCGGCTTAGATTTTCGTTGCTGAACTATGTGCATCATTCTGATTGTGACGTCTGCTAAAAAAGTGACATGGTTTATATTGACGTCACATACTTGGTTGAAAGATATGCTCTCCATTGTTGGAGGCACACATATATGCGTGTATTATGCGTGTTGTAAATAAATCGTGGTAAGATATTTATCATAAACATATGTAGGTGAATATGATACCATATTGTTCCAAAAGCATAGGTAGTGTGAGCCAGCGTGTGACTTACATTTGCTAGTTGTATCAGCTTCAAATTTACCAGGAACTTGTTTTACGGACTGTCTTATAACAGCCTGTGCTGGAGGAGCTGTTCTTCCTATAATAATAATAATAATAATAATAATAATAATAATAATAATAATAGTAATAATAATAATAATAATAATAATAATAATGGGTGACATTGGCGCCGACCTTAGCTTTTGACCCCAAGTCAGCCAGGACAAGCTCCTTATCAAGCTTCGCGATGATCATATAAAAACTGGAGGGCAGGTTTTCTCCTCAGCATGATGGCATTGACCCTAAAATGTGACATTGGCCTTTACCGGTACCATGTCATGTCTTCTAGTGTGTTCATTTGAACGTCTCGGGGTAAAAAGAGTTTGGATCTGCCAAACACGAAAGAAGTACTGACCTTGACCCTTGAGACGTAACCCTGACCTTTGACATCTGACCTGAAAATCAGGAGATCCTTTGGGACCGAACGGGTAACATCCTAACCAAGTGTGGTCGAGATTCGATTAAAACTCTAGTCGTAATCACACGTCAAATACCCAAACTGATTATTTCCCATTCATTTATAAATGTCCTATAGAGCTGCATGGGCACGGTAAAGTGTATAACTTGAAATCGAGTAGGAGAACCCAAAATATAAGGCCAAACAGCATTTTAGGTGAAAATCACACACGACAGCATTTAAACCATACTAACTCTATTTATAAAAAGAAATAGCCAGCGCTATGTTTACAAAATGATTTGTGCGATGGGGCGGGGTGGGGTGGTTGGGTTCTCCCGCCATGCGTACTCATGCAAACCAAAATGTATAGCTATATCAGAGATGTAACACCTTCCCACAGATTAGTTTATTTGACATCAGATGTATTAATATTATAGGGCATATGTGCAATATGTCCAGGTTTATGACATAATTCCCGAATGAACCCGGTGAAAGCTGACAATACAAGTGTGTCAACATCAAGACACAACCCAGATAACGCAGCTTACTGGGCCGATGCCGGGCCGAGACCGGGTCGATACGTTCAGTATCAGCCCGTTATCGGCCTGGCATCAGCCCAGTAAGCAGCTTTATTAGGGGAATTCATTGGGAAATAGCAGTACTTTCTGCAGATCTCCACTATTCTGTGGCAAACTAAGGACGTAGCGCCGAGCACATGGAGTGGCAATGGTCAAGGTGAGATAGCACATGGAATGGCTTTACTAGAAATCCCAAGAGACGAAATACATAAATCATATATAAAAGTAGCCATATCCTTTACATGCCCATAGCCGGCACCACGTACACCTGTCATTCTAAAAAGGTGAATTTTGGTATAAGTAAACACGGAAATATGAAACCATGTAGGCCTTTATATGTATGAAAATGTTATTTTTATTTACACGCCTATGTCTAGCACTCATGTCAATAACAAGCAGCGACCTTTCAATCACTAATAAATGCCTCATGCTATAATTGGTATAGTTATGTGTGCGACAATTATCAAACATTTGCGCTGACAGCCAGTGGTGTGTAGCCAGGGGGATGCTTTGGGCGTCAGAACACCACCCCCCGCCCCCCACGCCCCCCACCGAAATTCTTTCCACCCACAACGGGCGTGACTTACATAATTGTACTCTGTGATATATAATTGCGCAACTGCCATTTACCCCTGGCTGGAGGTATAGCGATGAAGTAGTCTTTAATAGTTTGATGCTAATATGACTGGAAGGTGTTTCTGGCGAAGCAATTAAAATTAATCTCTAAACTAGTGGACAGTTACCTACAGACTAACTAGAAACTAACTACGAACGTACGTACGGATGTATAACAGGCGCGGTGACTGTGGCGCTACTAGTCTAACAGTTGTAATGTTGTGGAAGGAGAAAGGACACGTCCGGCTGGGTACGGCACGCTTCTCAGAGGGAGGGGGCGCTCCCCTGCACGCGCAAGTGGTTCACTTAGGGATGCGCCCCTGATAATTATTGTGAATCAGAGAGTGAATAATTCCAGTGATCACTCTTTGTAAAACAATTTTAAATCTGTTGTCAGCACCAATGATTTGACGTCATATGACGTCATACTCAGTTAAGCGGCGTGTAGGGTGACGTCATAATCATTATGTCATACATGATTCGATTAGGCCTGTCTTTAACTCTTAAAAGTCGGACACGTTGTACGAATTATATGTCTCTACTATGTAATAAACATGCTGTTGAATATTTTGAAACTAATTTGACTACCCAATCAAATTGGTTTCAAAATATGCAACAGTTTACCTGTATAGTTTTCTGGAAATTTATAGTCAGGGAGTTCATCGATCGATCGATCCCAACACGAGCGAGGTGTGGGTGGAGCTTAGCTAGAGATGGGCGGCGCGTAGCTAAAAATGGAAAGGTCTATTAGGTGGACATATTGTGAATAAATTCGGATGTAATTCGTAAAGGACCAATGCGGGGGCGCGCAACGGAGCTGAGAGAGATGGAGAGGGAGAAGGGGGGGGGGGGGGAGGGGGGGGAGAGTGTTTCATTAGAGCGTGATCACTCCTGCCTAATGGTTGTTAACACGTGAGATCATGGTTTCTTCATTAAAAGATCTAGTAGTTGGATCAGGAAGCTGGCCACATGACCAATGTGATACGCCGAAAAAACATTTATTGGAAAGGAATAAGGTCCTATCGGTCGCCAGATTGCAGAATCTTCAATCGCTAATAACTCAGTTGATATCTAGCCGATTCTGAAACCGTTTTAGATTCGTAAAGCTCGGACAATTTTTTTTTTTTGGGGGGGGGGGAAATACAAGTCCATCTCCTATCGGTACGTTATCAAGAAAACGAGAATTATACATATATATTGCAATTGGGCTAATCATCCATTATTACACGTCAGCGGCGTGCAGATTCTCACCATGTTAGTGCAAAGAGAGTACGCCATTTGAGGTAACCCTTCCTAGCCACCAGGCGGGAGGCAGTGTGTACGGATGCATACTGCGGATATGAAGGCCACGGGAGATCGACCGACTCCAAATTTAATTACACTTGATAATGCATGTTACGGGTCCGGTACTGGGCCAATTCCAGGACAATGTGGCCTAGTATTGGCCTAGTATTAGCCTATTTCCAGCCCGGCAACCTGCGTTATCATGATACGAATAATGCCAATGAAAACCAGCGTCAAACTATGGAAGATTTCGATGTTGGTTTGATAATAATCCAATTAAAATAATGGAGGGATCCAAATTCCAAGCTGTCATTCACGTATCTGACGCCATAATCAAATACAGTACTAGTTACGTGACGTCACAGTGCTAATGACGTATAGTTCCTTTATGAAACGTTAAAAGAAGTGTACGAATTGTATGTTTTTAATGAATTTGCAAATTAATAAACATTCTGTTGACTATTTTAAAACCACTTTTTTGCTGGGAGCTGTTGCTGCCATACGCTGCAACAGACCCTAGTACAATTACTTTCAAAGTATTCAACAGCTTACGAGTATAGTTACTTTCTAATTTGGAAATTCAGGTTTCAAAGTTTGAAATGGATCCCAGCAAGAGTAAACAGTGGGTGGATGTTAGCTTGAAATAGGCGGGGCATAGCTAGAAATCGGCGGGGCATAGCTAGAAATGGGCGGGGCATAGCTAGAAATGGGCGGGGCATAGCTAGAAATGGACACTTCCATTTCGAAATATTCATAACTTACTCAAGAAGTTTCAATTTCGTTTTAACTTAGCATCATAAACATGCTGATTTCTTTTATCGGTTGACCATATATGGATAAATAGAAGACCCCCGTGGCCCCATCCTTCCACCCTCCAACACACACACCCACCCCCACCCCACCCCACCCCACTCCGCCGTCCATCCCCATGCCCCACCCGACCCTATTATCACGTGCTAACCCTTTAACACTCATATATTAGCCAATAACGGCTTCTGCAGTAGTCTTGAGAAATGCCCATTTGCACACCAAGAGAAGACGATTCTTAAAATTTTACCACTGGAATGACTGGCTCGATAACCGAGCCAATCATTTCAGTGGTAAATTTTCAAAAATAGTCTTCTCTTGGTCTGTTAATGGACATTTTCTATGAGAAAATTGAAATGTTCTTGAAGGAATTTGAGTGTTAAAGGGTTAAGCGCCCCCTATTCTCACCTGTAAAGTTCTGCTTATTGGTAGTGACCATGTCCATTTCACCCTCCGGCTTCCGGTACTCGCCCTTGGGCCTGTTGTAGCGCTGTTCCACTGGATGCACCAGGAAATCACTCCTGTAGGTAGACCATGAATCGGCGTTAGAAAACGGTGTTGGCGAGACATGGTGTCTATGTGGGCCTCTTGACAAGCTATGAGATGGGGAGCGAGTCAATTGAGGTCGTAACGAGATTGGTGGTAATTTAACCATTGCTGCAGCTTACTCGTTCAATAGCACTAACAAACTAATCACAATTTTGACAGACAACACATTTGCAGCGTGCATACAGTCCTAACACAAACAAGATCTCATTCTTGCAAGATCGTCAATAGATTTTACAATCTTGTAAATGCGCTGAAATTCTAATGATTATATAAATCCGAATAAAACAAATATCAAATTTAGCCAAAAAAAATTACTTTACAGCTAAAAGCTACAATTGAAATATTATCCTTTATGTATATTCCAATGTATTTTCCTGTCGGTTCAATAAGTGTTCCTGTTTATGGTGGTTGCCTGGAAACGTCTGGTACTGATGTTAACTTAGTCTACGTTCAAACAATGATCTATAAACTGATCGAACATGGCGGCCGACAGTCACTATCTCGCGGCTAAAGACGCCAGAGTGTTGTCATAACAAACCATTTGACTCGATATTGCTAATGCTAATAACGAAGCGCGGAGATATTAGAAGCTTGAATACATGTGTATGATAGAATACTATCCTATCATGATTTTTAATAAGAATATGTGACGTACTGAATACCCAGACACGTGATTCATTAGACTAGATAGTATGATACATGCTGAATTAGCTTCAAATCAATTACTGAAGGTCGCTGTTGCCAAAACCAGCGCAGTCACTTTGGACTTGTCAATGCGATTTCAAAACAATCGTCAAATGGGCGAGATTAACTATATCATATAACGAAAATGGCATGTAGCTGTTTGGTATGCGGTGCGTTAATAGGTAGTACTTAATGTAATTTTGTCTTAAAATTGGCGCTAGTTAAGCCGTAAGATTTATAATGCCTCCTACCAGCACCACGACCACCACCACCCAACCCTCTCCACCCACTGTCTACATTACTACTATTTGAGGATAGACATTTGGCCTAACACCTACATTACTCGGCCTATATTTAAAGCAGAGTAATATCTCAATGGGCATGTTAAATAAGGTATGCTATAATACGCAATGCCATTAGTGTCGCAAGCTTATCTGAAGATTATTCCATTGACTGTAGGCTTTGTTCTCTGATGTCTAGAGAAGGGATTAAAGCGTAGCTCTTGATATGGATGAGTTCTATGGAAGGCAATAAAGTTCACAGGTAAATGAATGCAATAAAATAGCAATTAAAATGTAGCTGCTAAAAATACCGCAAAATCGGTATTAAATGATTATAGAGGGATCCAGGTCTAAACATGCACCGCCCATTTCTAGCTAAGCTCCGCCCGTCAAATCAGTTTCAAAATATTCAACAGAATGTTATATTAAATAGTAAATCCATCAAAGATATACAACTCGTACACATGACGGGCTTTTCAAAATTCATGGCAGAGTTAGGTGACGGAATTGTGTTTGACGTCATATACTTGAGTGACAGATCGCACCCCTCCATTGCCTGTCGTAGGCCAGTGTCTGGTAGAGAACCATACCGGGAGCATTTAAAGGGATCCTGTTATTAGGTCGCGCAATTTCTTTAACCACTTAACCCATACAAACCAGTAACCACAAATTCTTTACGATGTAAAGAATAGTTTGTTGAACATTTTGAAAACTAATTTACTGGGAGCCGTTGCAACCGGGTCCAGTCTAATCTACTAGACAGGTGAGCAATATTGCATTATTAATGGAAGAATCCCAACTACCAATCAAGTGCATGATGTAATAATCAATTAAGTCACGTGTAGGCTGACGTCACAATAATAATTTACAGCGAATACTACCGTACGTCATGCAGCTGGAATAGTCCGTCAAGTGTACGAATTGTATCTCTATGATGGATTCACCATTTAGTAAACATTCTGTTGAATATCTTAAAACTAATTTGACTGGGCGTTGTTGCTGCGATAGGTATCCAGTCCCATTTGTTAAAAAAAAATTCAACAGCCTACCTATATAGTTACCTTGAAATTGGGATTCTGAGAATTCCGGGTTCAAAATATATATGCCTAAATCGATCCGAACGATTGTGGGCGGAGCTTAGCTAGAAATGGGCGGGGCATAGATAGATACGGATCCCTCTATTAACATCAATGAAGTACGCTGTGTCTTGGCAGTTACTCCAGGTAGTACGCGCACGCTCATACATACACTTATAATGTGGCTTACAATATTACTTCAGAGTTCTAGATTTATGTATAAGACCCTAGAGATGGAGCCATGTCTAACAACATCCCGACAATTTCTAGGTAAGCTCCGCCCATTATGTACGTGTATTGGAATCGATTTAAAACTTTAAATCCTGAAATACCAGAGTCTAAATTGCAAGGTAACTATATACAGGTAAGCTGTAACTATAACTTGTCTATTGCAAATTGCAAAGGCATAAAATTCATTTAACATATTTATTTATAAACACTAAATATGTTTGTTATCATAACCAATGCATTAGAATATGGGAAAATTTGTGATACATGGATGAAAAAAAATCTGGATATTTGACAAGATGATCGAAAATCGAGGGGCCTGTTAAAAATTCGCGTTTTTCGGATAAACCCGTAGAGATTGTCACTCTGGTAAGGATCGGAAACTTGCACCAATTTCAGCATAATCTTTACATTTGACCTTGGTCGTGAAATCACTACATCGCCCACTGGCGGTATGATCAGCGAACAAAAAGAAGAAGACTACATCGCCCTATTATATTACCTATCCCTAAAATCTCTGGCAACAACGTGATCATGTTTAGTTCCCTAATAATTTACCAATTCTGAATGTTAACTTTTGAGTCTGAGGGTTTTTGTTACTAAGGTGATAAGAAGGATGGGGTTAAATAATGTAAGCAATTACAAGAATATTACATCATTAAGTACACATATTGAAGCTAGCGTCCAAACTCCATTCATCATGCAAGGCATCACTTCCACATGTAGTGTACCATTCCCTCAAATGTAATACATCATCTTACAGTCCTGTACTTGCTTGTGTATTGACAAGTGATACCAGTGACGTAGGAAACAAGGCCGGTGGAGTTAAAGGGCTATCCCCGCTCGTTGCCGATAAAAAGGAGGGGCATATAGTGAATGCTAGATGCAATTAGAGTGACCAGTCATAATGATAAGATGCGGAGCTAATCGCCACAACGTAAAGCAGAAAAACTGATTTTCGTACGAAGATGGCATTGAACTTCAGTTCTGATCGTCTAAACTCAATGCCATAGTGCGGTTTCCTAATGCTATTGTTAACTATGTCTCCAGGTTTAATTCAAATATTTGGAACCAATCAGTTGTTTTTTATTTCACTCATCATGAAATAGGTTTTTTGAAATCCATAATTAGGTAGAAGCGTCACACCTGTGATTTTGGGCCTATCGACCTCAATATCAGCGGTGTAGTGGAAAACTCTGCGCTGTATGGGTTCTGGAGCTGCGCATGTGTATTGTATGGGGTTCTGGAGCTGCGCATGTGTATTGTATGGAGTTCTGGGGCTGCGCATGTGCATGTGGTCATGGAGCTGCGCTCCAGCGCGCTCTTACTGTTCTACACCATTATTCAATGTAATCGTGCCGATTACTAACAACAAAGGAAACAAAATGACAAAGTTTGGTTTCAATGAGGTTAACTAATACCGAAATATATGCTTAATGGATATCGTTAACCTTGGAATTTGAAAAAAGGCCTTTTACTCGGTATAGCACAATGCCATTTCTGCCTCGCTTGCGAAACAGAACGTTAGACATGGCTCTAAATCTTTTGCAGGAGATGAGTGACGCACCCATCTCCTGCAAAAAAAATTAGAGCCATGTCTAAATTTCTGTTTCGCATAAATGCCATTGTGTTATACAGAGTAAAAGGTTTTTTTCAAATCCTAACATACGAAGAAGTATATCGATCAAAGATGTCCAAAATCAAACAAATACATCCAGCCAGGTGTATCTTTCCGTAAACAATCATGATTCAGAATAGTTGATACCTTTGCATATATTGTTTTAGATTCTTATAGAAAGTTAACACAGACGACTATATCTTTATTTGGACATCGATGGTCGTTTTCATCATTTTGCATTAATTGATCCAATTATCCTGTAAACTTTGGAACCAAGACGCCCCGTGATTTCAATGTCAGGACAATCGTACAAAGAATGATTGAAAGATTTTGAACTAAATTGACTGGAACAAGATGCTGTCCTCGACAGCAACATCTCCCATTCAATTTAATTCCAAATATTCAACATAATATTTATTTTTGTTCGGAGGGTATATACTCTAATCTGATAATCACTTACCTATTGGTGGTCGTTTGATCCATTGGTACGGTCTGGCGCATGGGTTCTTCCCGGGGTTTGAAGCTCTCACGTATGGGAATGGCGTGAGTTTGATAACGCTGATTGTATTCAGTCACCTTGCAAGGCTCGTAATCCTGCAAACTCAGATTCGACGGCTGGTGTGGGCACCTGTGACGTCTATATGAAACAGTAAGAGAAAACAAATATATATATATATACAGATATGCCAAAAGAAATTTCCGTATTACATTTATGTCATATCTGGCTCTAATAATTACGGCGAAGGCGTGTCCGCCTAACTTGCGCCCGCATGAAAAAAATATACGCTTCAGTACCTATGGTTGTAAATGTCACTGACCGCGGCTTAATAAGACTGCTGTGGCAGGTACATGTATGTGGACGCCTACTGGCTTGTCCAATCAGCTCTTAGTTTTTCTGTCAATAAAATAGTTACACTACCAGCGTACATCGATTAAACTATATAGTTGTTGTCACTTGTGTACCATGATGTTATGTTGCTATTTACAGTAACACATAACTTATCAATTGATATACTGTCAGTCAACGAGATAGATGGCGAGTACACCTATAACCTATCTACTCAGGCCGCTGACAACAGGAGTCAGTCGTTCCGTCCGCTCGTATGTTGATCAATCCCGATCGATTGTCCTGTGCTTGATTATTTGTTTATTTGATTGATTATTTGTTTGCCCATCTGCCTGCCTGCCTGCCTGCCTGCCTGCCTGCCTGCCTGTCTGTCTGTCTGTCTGTCTGTCTGTCTGTCTGTCTGTCTGTCTGTGTCTGTCTGTCTGTCTGTCTGTTTGTGTCTGTCTGTCTGTCTGTCTGTCTGTCTGCCTGCCTGCCTGCCTGCCTGCCTGCCTGCCTGCCTGCCTGTCTGTCTGTCTGTCTGTCTGTCTGTCTGTCTGTCTATCTGTCTGCCTGCCTGCCTGCTGCCTGCCTGCCTGCCTGCCTGCCTGCCTGTCTGTCTGTCTGTCTGTTTGTTTGTTTGTTTGTTTGTTTGTTTGTTTGTGTGTTTGTTTTTTCGTTTAATGTAACCCTAGGACAAATTGTAATAGAAACGAAATAAATCTAGTTTATTTTAGTGGGCTCTACTAACGGACATGCACACAATTTTCCAAAAACTTTTTACTGGATTCTGGTGTACTTTCGTGTCAAAGTCGGGTAGTTCATAACGTTAATAGTACATTCTTGAAACAATTGTCATCTGCTACGGTAAGGTAGAAGGACACAGAATGGACCTTTCCGGTTTTAGCTAAGCTCCAGCTCGTGTTGGGATCGATCGATCTCTGAACACCCTGAATATCAATTTCCAAAAAAACTACAAAGATAAACTTTTGAATATTTTGAAACTAATTTTACTGGCTACTGGTGATGCCTAAGGCAGCAACAGCGCCCAGTCAAATTAGTTTCAAAATATTCTACAGCATGTTAATTAAATAAGAGACATACAATTCTTACAACGTGTCAGACTATTTAGAGTTAAAGACGGGCTTAATAGAATCATTTATGGCGTAATCATTATGACGTTAAGCTGAGTATGACGTCATATGACGTCAAATCATGGATATAGATACTCTGGAAAGGTGAATTCTCAATAACATTGTCAAAACGTCAAAATAACAACAAAAGCGGGTTAGCAAAAGTTCGACTAGAGCGTGGCTGGCGGAAATCATATCAGGATTGGCATACAGTGTTTACTTCAGTCTAATGGTGTGTGTATCCGAGTACAATTGCAGGGTCATCACTTTTGGAAGCAACATCATTTCTACCTAACTCCTTGAGTCATTTCCCAGATGTTCTAATAGCTCCTCTTGCAGTATGGATGGGTGTACACCTGCACTCGCGTATTGCATCTACAGCATCTCGGTTTCTCGTACACACGTTTTATCACCATGTATTAAGTTGTCTCTACTCACAAGTACAGAGATATGCAAAGTGCAGCCATTAGCACAGGGATTAACAATCCAGGTCGCTTCCTTCAGTACCTGATGGGTAATCTTGGTCGCAATATTAGGACACTGTATGGTAGTGAGTGTTTTCATAGCATGAGCATAATACGTCGCTATGCTGACGAAGGGGCGAATATCGAAAATCACAGTTTTGAGAAAATCGCATTCAGGTTTTTCTGTATTTACCATCACAAATAATGCTACTCTTAAAGACATGTATTACTCAAAGTGACATACCAATAGAAAGCGCTTGGTCCCCTCCACGGACTATTGTATGTCTATACTATTTAATAAGGACTATGTTGAATATTTTGAAACTAATTTGACTGGGCATTGTTGTTGTCATAGGCAGCAACAGCACCAAGTCAAATTAGTTTCAAAATATCCAACAGCTTACCTTTATAATTTTCTGGAAATTGAGATTCAGAGAGTGCATGGAGCGATTGATCCCAACACGGGAGTAGAGGAGAGGTAACCTGGCCCCATTTTGTTACACCAAGTAGTTTTCTTTCCTTTGTTATTTTGATACCGTTTTTTTCTTTGATCTCCGCCGCATTTTGTGTCGGTTTTCCTTTGATGGGGCCAGTTCTCCGTCATTTTGATTGGATGTTAGATGTGGAGAGTGACCATAACCCCCTGTATGATTGCTGTATTCTGCGGCTGTAGTAGTAGAAACATCCTACAGCTGCAATCAGTCCTTCTTCGCTTTTCCCAACGGTGTCTTGTCCTCAGTCAAAATCCTTAGCTTCCTCAGGTCCATTCTTGACTTGAGAGTACAGAGTCCAGCTTTGTTGAGGTCACCTCGTAGCACGCTTAGCAGTTATGCTAGTCCTCTGCTGGCTTTGTATTTGTTGGCTTCGAGTAGGGCGAATTCCAAGGCTCTCTGTGCTTGTGTAAGCCCCTCCCCCTCGTTGAATCACGTGACTCCTGTCATCCAATGAGGTGAGCTTAAAGGTAATTAGCGCGTGATTGACATGGGTTAATGCATAGCATAAGGATGATTGACAGGTATGGACTCATCTTTTCCTAGGAACTCATTCAATCATTGGAGATTAACTCTAAATGGTCAATCTATCGCATAAGGACAAGTGTCAATCCATTGTGGAAGACGACTCAGTTAGTCTAATGGATTGATCATTAACCTTCTGAAGCTCGGATCTTTTTAGCCATGACAATGTACATGGGTCAAAGTATCACATATGGACAATCACTCCAACCGATTAAAATTAATTAGTTGACCTTTAAAACAACTCCGACCACGTGTAACGATCATCAGAGTCATACAAAGTTCAACGAATCAATTGTCAATTGAGTTAGATTAATAACTACCTATTACATTTTTAACGCGCCTCGAACAGCCATGCAATATTGTGAAAAAATTCCAGCCTAACGTGGCTCAGGGATTGGACCGGTTATAGGCGATGGTTCTTTCAGTTATCAATTAAAATTGCCGGCATAAGCAGTAACATCGTCCAGTCAAATTAGTTTCAAAATTTTCAACAGCTTACACTTATAGTTTTCTGGAATTGCTAGTCAGGGAGTTCAGAGATCGATCGATCCCAGCACAATCGAGGTGTGGGTGGAGGTTAGTTAGTGCATAGCTAAAAAAGGAAAGATTCAGGTCTATCCCAAATATTTACCGCTTTCCTCTTTGCATACACATAAATTATGATAAGGGGATTTTGTCCAAGAGGGTCTAAAAGCTCTACCCCAGTATCTTATGTCTCAAACTTCCACATACTTCATCTACACTACATATCGTCCCTCTCTCTCCCTCCCTCCCTCTCTCTCTCTCTCCCTCCCTCCCTCCCTACACCCCCTCCCTCCCTCCCTCCCTCCCTCCCTCCCTCTAGCTCTCTCTCTCTCCACATGCACGGCCATTTTTATGAATGCCCACTCACACACCCGCATGCATGCATTCCCACACGCATGCATGTACGCATCCACGCGCATGCATGCACACATGCAATGTGACGAAAGGTCTAACGTGATGCATAATGCATGACCATAACAGCTAGTAAATTTGTGATAAGGTGTTGTTAGGTTTATTTTAAGTTGTAACATATTCCACTTATATTTACACTTTTTTGCACTCAGATTTGTATATACATATTTCGATTCTGTTATGGAGAGCGTCTGCGGACCAGGAGATGATTATCTTTGGGAACTGCCAATGTAATGACTGGTTAGGTTATCTAGCAAGTCATTTCATGGTTAAAAGTCTGTCAAAGGCAACGCGCTCGAGGTGTGGGTGGAGCATTGCTAGAGATAGGTGGGGCATAGCTAAAAGTCGAAGGTTCATTAGCATGCTGCAGGCAATCGGATATTCCATTATAATAGCTTAATAGAGCATTAAGTTGCACGAATTTTATGTCTTTACTATTTAATAAACAATATGTAGAATACTCTGAAAAATAAATTGACTGGATGTTGTTGCCGCCATAAGCAGGAACATCGTCCAGTCAATTTACTTTCAAAATATTTAACAGCTTACCAGTATAGTTTTCTGGAAATTGCTGGTCACATGACACCGATATTAAAAATTGGTATATCGCTAACACAGTTTCAACAAGTTTCAAGTTTATTCTACACCTCCCCCCCCCCTCCCCCAGTCACTATAACGATGTGCATGTTCCAGTCATAAAAACATAATGACTAGTAGACCTACATGAGCTTAACATTCACTCAAGGCAGTAATAGCAACAGCTGGCTGGTTTCTCTATCCGCTAATGCCCCCACCCCCAGCCCCAAACATCATTATGAATAACGATCATACAGCCCTGCTTAGACTGGTCTGTACTATTCAGCGTTATTATTTTTTCCCTAACATTGCCTATATACAGTAGAGCTCCTTCAATCCAATTATGTTCAATGTATTCGACAGTACATTTTATTTTGTTTTGTAAATAATCTAGGTTATTTCGGTACTGGACTGGACTCAAAATTGTTTCCTACGGCGGACAAAACAAGCATTATCGATTTTTCTTACAGATTACACCAATTCAAGTCAAGTTTATTTCGATAACTTCTTTGAAGTACACAAATATATAAATTAATGTATAAATGATCAAATTACTTAGCTACAGATACACATAGTATTATAACTGAATTGAATTGTAACAACTGTAGACTGTTCAGAGGTGTGGGGTCGAGGTGGGTTGGGTCATGCTCAACAATGAAGACAAAACCCCAGTATGCAGATGCTGGTTTGGTAGTATGACATATTTACAATTAAATTGGCATTTTCCAGTTGTATTTATGATTAGTTTAGAAATTAACCCTTATGACCAGAAAGTAAAATCTATTCGGATTCCAATGAGGTAAATTATACTAATCTGTTCAAAGTGCAAATTACATCCTTTTATGTTTTATATAACAGGTGTCTGCCCATAGGGAATATATGTGAGGGTGGGAAAACTGGGGGTATTACTTAACTTTAAATCAAAATAATTCCCGTTAATAAATTTTTGCAAAAAAATTAAGACTATAGGCTAGAATCTATGTTTAGTGTAGAGTCTAACTATACAAAAATCTAATTTGAATGAAAATATTTTCTCGCGTCCTTTTCATTTGAAGACAGGAACATAAGCAATTCGTAATTTTCGTCAAAAATTGATAAAGTCCAATAGTCAAAATAGATTTTTATGCTATCCTTAGACTGAAATTATATAACCTTAAAATATATACTCACTTATTTTAAAATATGCCCTGAAGATTTTATAAAATCTGTTTGCAAAGATGTTCATCTTGTTATAGTAGTAATGTATGATGATACGTGAAACGTGTGTTGGAAATAAAAAAGGTAGAAATTGCTGCGAGAAATGGCATAGACTACATGAAAACAACTTACAATTTATCTTCAATTGACCCCAACATTGGCAATCTTTTCAACCTGATAGTGAAGATAAATTATTGGTGGTTTGAAAATAAAATAAATAAATAAAATGAATTAAAATAAAATAAAATAAAATAAAATAAAATAAAATAAAACAAAATAAAATAAAATAAAATAAAATAAAATAAAATAAAATAAAATAAAATAAAATAAAATGTTGAAATGTTGAACATTTTGAATCTAATTGGACTGGACGCTGTTAGCAACAGCCCTCCAGTCAAATTAGTTTTCAAAATATTCAACAACTTATCTGTATAGTTATACTGAAATTAGATTCTGAGAATTCAGTGTTCAAAGTATAGAAATTGTCCCCCCAAAGCGTGGGCTGAACATAGCTAGAAATCGGCAGGGCATAGCTAGAAGTGGGCGGGGTATGGCTAAATGGATCCCTCTATTGCAGGGAATGATACAGGTGCTATAAAGGTATATTACTCAATTCCATACCACTTTATACAATAAGTATTGTTGTTTTTTCGAAACAATGTTGCTGCAAACCTTTTCTCTCTAAGACAGCAACAGTTTCCAGTAACATTGTTTCCATGCTGTAATCCTGGTATTCGTGCTATGCTATTGCTTTAATGGCTAAATTAAAATAAAAAAATAATTAAAAAATAAAAATACATGCTTACTAAATGTTCATTTACAGGCAGAGACAACAATATTTTTTTTAATTTACCACTGGATTGACCTTTACCGAAGCAGTCATTGCAATGGTAAATTTGCAAGAATCATCTTCTCTCGGCCTACAAATGGACATTCTTCAAGACCACTCTATAAGCCGGTTTTGTCCGGCTTCATGAATGGATTATCAATGAGCGATTTGACGGCATTGCAATGTGGTTAATGAAAACACGGGGACTTGCAAATTCTATCATTGTTCATGGTAACAGCAGCAACCTTCAGACATATCAACGCTTTTCAGCATCAGATACATCATCATCACCACAGGAATCATCATCATCATCATCATCATCATAAACATCGGAATCTAGATTTGTTGCTTACATACTCCATGATCAGAAATTGTCTTTTGGGAAATGCTGCGAAGACTGCTTCATCATATGTGTACCCCTCGGTGATAAAAAATCTTTAGTTTCCCTATGAATTATTTAATGAGCAGAGAGTTCTGTAATCTTCTCCACTGGTACATTTTGTCAGTACACTTTGTAACTAAAGCATCCACATATATGGAAATAGACTCGTTATTTACACCTTTGGGGTCTATGTTCGATCCATTAGACTTACTTCATCTTCTAAACCTGATTGTTCAGCATCTAAGTCTGCTTAATATTTTAGAATATGCCGAAGAGCTCCCAATTGCCTATGACTTCATTTTCATCTTCACCTTCATCATCGCTCTCAGACTCCATTGAGTCATTGTTTATGTTTTCTTTTTCATAATCACCTTCATCATCACTCTCAGACTCCGTTAAGGCATCATCACTCTCAAACTCCTTTGAGTCATCACACTCTCCGAATCCATTGGCTTATCATCTTCACTCTTCATCTCTGGCATTTCTTCATCTTCACTTTCTAGATTCTCGCTATCTTCATTGCTAAGGAATCGGGTCTTAAAAGTTGAATCACATTCGAGACATTTATGTCTTGGCATATTAATTATAGGATAAACCTATTATTTTAATATAAATTTATTGGTGAAGGTTTTTTCAGGATGTAGTTGGAGAAATCTTCTTACTGCCTAAGGATGCCCTAACTACTATGTAGATAAGATACACGTCCGACCCTTTGGATTGTTTAAACAGTAGTAAAATGGGATTGAATTTGAGACCTTTTATAGGACTGGATGTATGCTCGAACCCCAGACTCGGTCGCATGTATAAATGTGTGAATGATCATGCAGCCATACATACAACCACAAATCTGTGTGGCCACATATAGGTTCGTATGTATGAGCGATTACCATGCTCGGCTGCAGGTATAAATGTGCGGCCAACCATGTGGTCACACATACAGCCGCAAATCCATGTGGCCACAAAGGTGGCTGCACATGCGGATATAGGTTTTATGTAAGAGCGACCACCACACTCGGGCGCATGTATAAATGTGCGGCCATAGGTGTGGCTGAATGTGTGGCTGCAGGTAGACTGTAAATCCATGCGGCTGCATATGCAGCCAGAAGGCCACACATGCAGATATAGGTTTGTATGTACAAGCGACCACCACACTCTGCCGCAGGTATATACATGTGTGGCCAAACATGTGGCCGTACAGGAGGCCACAAATCCATGCAACTGCATATACATCCACAAGGCCACATGTGCGGCTATAGGTGTGTATGTACGAGCGACCACCACACTCAGCCGCATGCATAAATGTGTGGCCACAAACCCACATAGCAACAACTTGAAGCAACCATTGATGTTCATTTTGAAAACAATATTGCTGGAGCTTGTTGATGCTAAAGACAGCAACAGTTTTCAACAGCACATATTTGAAAATGTTCTTCTTCAGCTCTCTCTCCCTCCCTCCCTCCCTCCCCCCCCTCCCTCTCCGATAACAGAGCCAGTCATTCCAGTGATAAACTTTTAAAGATAGTCTTCTCTTGATCTGCAAATTGGCATTCAATAAGTAAATCTTTTTTGGAACAAATTAGGCATTAAAGGATTGAATAAAGTATATATTATTATGTTGTTGAACGATGTTACAGTACAGCTAAGAAATAACTTTAAATGGGGTTTTTTCAAGAGAAGTAATGTTGTTACCATCCAACCCCTATCATTGGCTCATTGTGGCGAATTCTGTATCATCGTGTGCATGGCATGTCCATGATATCAATTATAGAGTCATTGGCAGATTTAACAAAAAATGATAGAATCGTCAAAATGGAAAGTTGTAATAAAAAAATGATGTTTCACGTAAAGAAATTAGTTTTTCATGTTTTTCTTTGTCTGCAGATGATTTAACATTGTTTATTGTAAGATTGTTTTTAACATATGTACATTAAAAATAGGTTTCAAAGGCGCTTTTCGCTTTCCCAGATCTATATAATTTTGACATAGTCAATAGAGCTACGCAGACACCTGGCTAAAGACCCATTGCGAATAAAGGTCTGTAAGAAAATTGATATCTTTGAATACAGCGCACTGGTAAGAGTGGGCTATATGTTTGTTATTCATAATGATGGTTGGGGGTAGGGTGTGTGGGTGTGGTCGCGAATAGAGAAACGTGTGTTTTGTCTGAGTTAGTAATAGATTTCGAGTAGAGTCCAGCACAGAAATAACCTAAATTTAAATAAAACAAAATAAAACGTACTGTTGAATATTTTGAACACAACTGGATTGAAAGACATTGCCGCCTAAGCCAGCAATTGTCTTCAAATCAAACTAAGCCCAAAATACACAAGAGAATGGCTCTTACAAAGATGTTTTCTGTTCAGGTTTACAGACATGTTATATTACCCCTGAGCTGTAATGTATATAGGCAACGTCATGAAAAAATCAATAACACTGAATATTACAGTCCAGTCCGAGTGGGGCTGTATGATCGTTATTCATAGCAATGTTTTGGGTGGGGTGGGAGCATTAGCTTATAGAGAAACTAGCCAGCTGTTGCCAATATTGCCTTGGGTGAATACTTAGCTCATGTCGGTCTACTAGTCATTACGTCCTTTTCATGACTGGAACGTACACATCGTTATAGTGACCCGGGAGTAGGATAAACATGAAACTTGTTGAAACTGTGTTAGCGAATATACCAATCTTTAATATTGGTAATACATGTGACTAGCAATTTCCAGAAAACTATATGCGTAAGCTGTTGAATAGTTTGAAAGTAAATTGGCTGGGCGATGTTACTGCTTATGGCAACAACAATGACCAGTCAATTTACGTTTCAAAGTATTCTACATAATGTTTATTAAATACTAAAGACATACAGCATGACAGCCTATTGAGTGATTAAAATGGAATATCCAATTGTCCTCCATTTTTAGCTATATCCCACCCATCTCTAGCTAATCTCCACTGACACCTTGAGCATTTTGCGTTTGATGGACTTTTAACCATGAAATGACTTGCTAGATAGCCTAACCAGTCATTACAGTGGCAATTCCCAAAGAAAATCCTCTCCGGGTCTGCAGACGCTCTCCATAATGGAATCGAAATATGTATATACAAATCTGAGTGCAAAAAAGTGCAAATATAAGTTGGAATATGTTACAATTTAAATAATCTTAACGAATCCTTATCACAAATATATTAGCTGTTATGGTCATGCACTCTCGTCGAGAGAGAGAGAGAGAGAGAGAGAGAGAGAGAGAGAGAGAGAGAGAGAGAGAGAGAGAGACAGATGGAGAGAGAGAGAGAGAGAAAGAGAGAGAGAGAGGCAGGGAGGGAGGGAGTGAGACGGGAGAGAGAGAGAGAGCGAATAGGCAGATGAAGCATATGATATAAAATACTGGGGTAGACCCTTTCATGGACATAATCTCCTTTTCACAATTGCAGTGTATGCAAACAGAAAAGCGTTTAATGTTTGGAATAGACCTGAACTTTTCAATTTTTTACTATGCACCACCCATCTCTAGCTAAGCTCCACACACCCCTCAATCATGTTGGGATCGATCGATCTCTGACCTCCCTGACTAGCAATTTACAGAAAACTATAAGTGTAAGCTGTTGAATATTTTGAAACTAATTTGACTGGACGATGTTACTGCTTTTGCTGGCAATTTTAATTGAAAACTGAAAGAACCATCACCTATAACCCGTCAGAACCCTGAGTCAACGTAGGCTGGAATTTGTTTCCAATATTGCATGGCTGTTCGAGTCACGTTAAAAATGTAATTGGTAGTTATTAAGTAAACCTAACTTGATTGAAAACTGATGCGTTGAACGTTGTACAACTCTGATGATCGCTACGCACGGTTGGAGTTGTTTTAAAGCGCAACTAGTTAATTTTAAGCAGTTGAAGTAATAACTAACCATCTGTGATTATGTGATACATTGACTCTTGTACATCATCGTGGCTGAAAAGTTTAATGATCAATCCATTAGACTAAATGAGTCATCTTCTACAATTGCTCGACAATTGTCCTTACGTGATAGATTGGATTAGAATTAATCTCCCATGGTTGAATGAGTTCCCAGAAAAAGACGAGTCCAAACATGCAACCTATCAATCATAATTATGCTATACATTAACCCTTGGCACACGTCATTATGCTAATTACCCTTAAGCTCACCTAATTGGATGCCAGGAGACGTGTGATTCAACCAGAGGGGTGGGGCTTCATGATTGAATAAGTTCCCAGGAAAAGACTAGTCCAGACATGTAGCCTGCCAATCATACTTACGCTATTCATTAACACATGTCAATCATTACGCTAATTACCATTAGGCTCACCTCATTGGATGACAGGAGTCATGTGATTTAATCATGTAAGGACGGGCTTATGGTCGCCCTCTACATCTAACATTCAATCAGAATGATGGAGAGCTGGCCCCATCAAAGGAAAACCAACACAAAAGGAGGCAGGTGGGGATCAAAGGAAAAAAGGTGTCAAAATAACAAAGGAAAGAAAATTTTACTGTAAGGTGTTGCTACCTGAGGCAGCAACTACTTAAAAGGTGTGAAAATGGGGCCAGTTCACCTCTCCTCTACTCACGGGAAAAGCGTGGGTTGAGTTTAGCTAGGAATGGGCGTGGCGTAGCTAAACCTGGATTCATCCATTGTAGCAAATGTAGAGCAATTGTAATGTCATATTATTCCACTACATTATTAATGTCTATTCTGATGCAAACTAGTAATGATGCAGATAAAGCACATTTCCTTATAACGCGGGTGTCGAAGGCCATAACAATTTACAGCAACGCTGTTTACGGAATTAATACCAGTCGCCATCACTCAATCATCCGTACTCATTCATAACACTATTGATATATTTACATACAGGTGACAAATGGATAGCTTAATTGATTCTGTTTCAACGGACAATGAGAAACAGAACAGCCATCTATTGTCGGCTTAATGTTCGCGCATCGCAAAGATAAATAGAAGCTCATGACAATA